>LPNX010747448.1:128853-259197 GCA_001517045.1 Pseudotsuga menziesii | reverse complement strand
GCCGAAATTATTCTCGAAACCCTAGCTTATCATTAAGCTACTTTCACCATTGAGAACTCTTTTTGGCCCATTTCCACCACCGGAGAAGGAGAAGAAGCAACTTGGAGCTCGAAGCCACCGACATCGGACCAGCGCAATGGAATCCACCAACCTCCTCATTGGAGGTAACCTCAATAAAGATCATTATTCATTTCTTTACTGTTTTTTGCTTCATGTTATTTACTTTTTACTGCTTTAGCTTCAAGAACGTATTTAGATTAGTCTTTGTTTCAGTTTATCTTTATTTAATTCATATACATCATTGAACTACTACTAAGGATTCCAGATTCCTTAGTAGGTGCTCATCAGCACAAGCTAGGGTGAAAACCCTAGCTACACTCATCACTTGAGGTATCTTCTTTGGAAGGTGAGAGCTTGATCTTCAGTTGCTTCCATCTTCTCTTCTCTTCTTATGTGTTGATCTTCCTCTTCTTTCCAGATTCCATTGAAAGTAATCACTTCCTTCTGGAACAGATTCCTCGAATGAATGAATCCAATGATTTTGGGAGGCCATTCAAGGTGGCCATCACCACTTCTACATTCTTCACTTCTTCTTTTACTGCTTCAAGTTGTTCTTTGATTTGAGAGACCCTTATGACTGCATGGTGTCTGCATTCTGGATCTTCACATTCATCAACTGGTTTCTTAGGGTTGTCTTCTCATGTATGTTCTTCCCTTAAAATAGCTTGGTTAAGGAATCAAACATCTTCGGTGTATTTAGGTAAGACACTTGTGGTACAATTTGATCCGTGATTGAATCAACAATGATCTTCTTGGCCTTGACCAAGTTCTTCTTGTGTAATACTTTTAGCCTCATCTCCCTCTGGAAATAGAACCTTTCTACTCATGTGGGTGTCCAATTCATTTTCTTTAGAGGTATCATATACTTCCATTCTTGGAATTTGTCAACTTCACCAAGATTATTATCAAGCTGATGTGACAGATCACTTTGAAATGAGAACCTCAAATGGAAATTTCAAAAGATTAGATCTTACCGATTTGAGGTGTCCGTCCTGGTTCCAGAGTTGGCTGATCTAGGGTTTGTCACAAAAACACTAACTTTCAAAACTTGGAATATTTCACATATGATTGGATAGACAGATATATCTCTTCGAATGGAGTTGTCCAATGTACTCCTTTTTTGAAAACAGTGGAGGAAAGCTCCCGGAACAGGAAGCCCTAGTTTTCCAATTTCTTTTGTAGAAATGCATATTATTGTTTCTATGATATCTCCGAAATTACTACTCCTCTATGTCTGAAATTTATTATTATGGTAACATGACATGTCCCTAATCAAACAACATAGTTTTCACCATAATTGGTTTCACCAATTGGAATTTATGATCCTTTTCCCAAGCTGACCTGTTACAGGACTGTTCAGAACAACGAAGTTGTATGGACAGACATGTGTTACTGGTTCATCTTCTGAGTCTGAAAATCAGACCATAGAAATTAAATTATGTTCCCTTTTTGGAACATCTTCAGGAATTCCATCTGGATCTCTGTACCCCAAGGTATAGCAATTCTCCCTAGGTGTCCTGTTTATGGATGAATTCTGGAAGACGCTGGAACCCTAACTTGGAGGAATCATATCTCACAAAATTTAGTGAATTTGAGGCTGAAATGTGGATACTGTGTAAATAAAGATTTGATATTCGGAAGCTGCAATTTTCAGCTCCTTATCCTTCTCCAATCTCTGGATATAGCGAATGTACCAAAACTTAGCAGTTTTAGTATTTAGGGTTTTTCTAGCTCTGGGTCAAACTAGGGTTTGACTTTATCGGGGTTTCACCCAACCAAAAATCTTGATCCAGGTCTCTAAAATTTGATTTTGATGAGGAGAAAAATCCTATGCTATGCTCATTCAAAAATTCCTCTTATGTAGAAAGCCCTAATTTCTGCATCGAAAACTGAAAATGCTTGAAATTGAATTCCGCTTAGACAGAAAGATACACCCTTTAATGGAGAGTCAGCCTAACATACTTTTGCTGATGGATTGTGGAGAGAGACCCAAAAAGTAAGAATCCCTAGATTCTATAGCTGCACAATGTCTTCTTCTCAGGTTATCTCTGATACCATGCTATATTTTTATCATTCAAGCTAGCATTATGATCTTAGCATCTTTTAACTGAGAGAATAACAAGCACAACAATAAAACATAAGCACAACAAAAGAGACAAGAGACACAAACAATTTTCCTTGAGGAAACCATAAAGGAGAAAACCCTGCAACTTCCTCAGAGATAAAATCGACAACAAAGGTAAAAACAGAAAACAGTAAGATGATCTCACAACTGCAGCAGTCTCTCTCTCTCGTGTTGAGAGAGCTTCTCCTCTCTCACTCATGTGCCTTAATGAGTTAGTGTGTGTATGAGTATGATAAATAGAGAGCATCTCACTCTTTATTTATATTCTTCCATTCACTTGGAACCCACTCAAACATGTCGACCTCACTTAACAATTACTTACTCGAGCCGACATCTCTAGGAGTGTCTAATAACCTTAGTGCCCCACCACTTGTGGGGACTTTTCCTCCTCTGACCAATAGGAGGGTAACACAATGGTGGGGACTATTTCCTTGACTTGCAATGACTCACCTAGGGTTGAATTCACTAGGATATTCTAATAACCCAAGGGCCCCACAACTGTGGGGACTTTAACCCTTGACCAATAGGAGGGTTACCCATAATGACTTGAAATGAATTTCTCATTATAGAAACTTTCCAAAATAAACATCGAGGTATGACATGACTCAAATTCATTACAATACATCCTAGAATAAACATTGGGTTACAATACATAAGAAATATGGATGAATACATTCTGAAGTTACTATTACATCAACACTACTGCAGCGCACCGCGGGAATCCCGTGCTGCTGACAACATCATAGGATTGGTATCCCAATACCCACAACCTCTACCAACACCACCTTCCATTACACCACAACCAAGCAGCAATTCTAGTGTTTCTTACCAGAACCAAGCTCTGGACTATGCAAGCATGTTGTCTCAATCCGGAGCGACAACTTCCTATGCACAGCCTGCACCATCGCAGCAGGCTCAAGCCATGGGTTGGACAACACAGCAGTATGTGAGGAAAATTCCCACATTTTTGGCACCACCAGCCCCACAAATCTACTATGCACCACCAATGCAACAGTTCAAGCCCCCACCCCCATTCCACCCGCTCTAATGGGACAAGTGTTCGCACAACAAAACTGTCCCAACCAACCTACCCCCAACAATCAACAAGGGAAAGCTTGAAATAACTGGCCCCACAACCAACGAAATAATAAACTGCAGGTAGGTGGTCAACAACCGAACCCTCCCAACAATGCCACGGCAAACTAGCAAACCCAAAACCCCCTACGACAGAATGCACCAAGACGCAACACTCTGTTTCGCACAAACCAACCGTGCACTCTCTATGATGTTTATGGGAATTACACATTTGAGTGTCCCCTTATGGTTTTCACTAAGCAAGCCATTCAAAATGAGGCCCAACAGGCCACCAATGCAGCACATCAAGCCCAACCGAACCCAGCCCCATAAGGACCTCCTCCCATGGTGCTTCAAAACCGATTGCCAGTCCAAGGATTGGTGGCAACCTAACCCCCTTCATATGCAAATACCAACACTCTGGGGGCACCTCCCATAGCCAAAATAGGTGTTCAGCACCTTCTAGCCATGATGACTGAAGAGGTCAACTTGCCAACCCGGTGGAATCAGTATGGTACCACCACCGAACCTGCTGACACATCAACAGTGTCAACATCCAAAGCAGTCAACCTACCTCTTCAGTTACCCCCATTCTCATGCCCCCTCATACGTAGGATTTCTAATAATTCCACAGCTAGAGCTACAGTCAGCTATAGCATTATGGATGATTTGGCCCAAATGCTAATCGCCATGTTGGCTCTTGAGGTACTTACAACATGCCCAACGCAGCAGAAATCCTTACTAGCTGCTCTAGGGGTAGTACAGTGCTCTGACTCCATGTTGATCACATTTGACACAGAGAACGGGGAACCACACATGCCCTCGACCTTCTCCTTCCAAATCCTGGTGTCCATCTGGAATTTGGTCATGCATCAGTGCATAGTGGATGAGGGGGCATCCACATGCATTATGTATACCTTGGTTTGGTAGAAACTTGGAACACCATTTCTGCAATCATCCTCCACAACTCTGTAGGCTTATGATGGACATCCCACTAAATCCCAATGAATCCTCACCCACGTCCCCATCACATTATCTGGGAAGACAGTGTTGATCGACATAGAAGTTGTCAACACTCAACTGGACTACAGCCTCCTCCTCGGAAGGAGTTACATGTATGCCATGCAAGCATTCGCATCAACTGTCTTCTGTCTCATGATGTTCCCCCATGAAGGGAAGATTGTTACGGTTGATCAGCTCACTTATCATGATTCGTAAGGGTTAAATACACCTGCCAACTTTATCCCTACCATCACCACCATTGAGCCGCAAGGGGTGACCACACACACTAATGTCGTCCCTGCAATCAACACTATGGTTGACAACACACCAGCACCTCCATTGTTGAATGTGGTCCCTGGGTTGTTTGCCGATACCACGATGATGACTCTTTTCCCTTTAGTGTCACCACCACCAACACAAAATGAAACTGTAGACTTGTGCATGGTCTCATCAAGCACTACTACACCCAAACAACAAACGCAGCCGCAGCCCCAACCACAACCACAACATCGTTCTAAGCCGCAACACCAACAGCAGCCGTAACATCACTCGTAGCAACAACATTACGCATAGCCACAACCACAAACACATCCCCACATACAATCATCAGGGATTTATTTGGGTTCATCCCCAGTCCATACGATTCCCTTCCTCTTCCCCCCACCTGGTGTCATGAGCAAATCGGTAATGGCCACCGTAAGCCTACCTAACTTTACATTGGGAATTCTGGTGTGGTATCTTGATCCACCAGCTTCACCAGCAATTCCCCAAGATTTTTTAACCCCGATGCAACCTATCGTGGTTGAGTCCCACCCTTCACTTGGTCCGCACAAGCTAACCGATGCACCTGCATCTGCACTGCCCCAACCCAAAAGGGATAGGGGCAAGAACACCAAAGCCATTGCAGATCCATGATAAGTCCCACCTTATGCCGTATGTGAACAACAAGTCCATCCAACTTAGAATTTCCCTGAAATCCTAGTGATCCGTGCGCATCTAGATTCCATGGATACAAACGAAAACATCCCTGTGGTTGAACTCCCAGCTGTGCCAGTAGTCGAAAACAAGGCATTAAGGACAAACCATGCTTGTGCCCTTTTTAGCTTGTATGGACATTAGTTCCACCATTGCCAAGATTTTTCGAAGTGTTGAATGGATCTCACTAAATTTCGTCACCATTCCCTTGAGTCTGAGATCACCTTGATTGAATAAGTTCACCCATCACCTCCTTCTTCGGACACCATGTCCATTTACATGATGTGCAGTTCCACCGACCTGCTCATCTGCTCCTTCACCGATGGTCCATCGGACCTGTGTCTTCATTGCTTCAGCAATGATGAGGAGATACTTGAAGCTCTGACCGCCCTGAAATACCCATGCGATGACATGCACCATCACTTGTTCTTCCTCCCGGAAGAACTGGTGTCGCAGTTTGACCAATTTTTCATGGAGACCAAAGATTTCATCCATGGGAAGGTCGACTAGTTCAAGAACCCCATCCTAGCACCAGATGCCTTCAAAGAAGGGAATATGGTGAACATTTCTCCAACCATTAAAATTAACATCTCAACCAACTCTGAGATCGTTGAAGAAATCATGTTGGGGGCATCTTGCTCCCCGGAAGAGGTTGATGCCTACAAAGCTCTCTTCCAAGAATTCTGCGACATCCTTGCTTGGTCATACAATGAAATGCATGGATTAGATCCATCCATCGTGGAACACCACATCAACACATGGCCTGATGTGGCACATGTATGCCAAAATAAATAGCCCATCCATCCATCCAAAGTGGCTGCGGTGAAAGCTAAGATAGAGAAGCTGGACATAGTTGGCTTCATTTATCCCATTGCATACACAAATTAGGTTTCTAATCTTGTTCCCATGAATAAAAAATAGGGTACTATTCATCTTTTCACAAAATTCCATGATCTTAATATGGAATGCCCTAAAGACAACTTCCCCACACCTTTCATTGACTAGATCATCGATGCGTGCACCGAAAATGAAGTATTTTCCTTCATGGACAGTTTTTCTAGATATAACCAAAACCAAATATAGAAATAAGACCATTATAAGATGGCATTCACAACCCCATGGGGAACATTCACTTATCAAGTCATTCCCTTTGGCCTAAAAAATGCTGGAGCCACTTTCCAGTGCGCCATGACATATTGTTTCCACGATTTAATTCACATCATCTTGGTCTACCTGGACGACCTTACCACTTGATCACTGAAACAAGCACAACATATAGATGACTTGTAGCAAGTATTTTTATGGTGCCGCAAGTACAAAATTCACCACAATCCTCTCAACTGCATTTTTTGTGTCCCAGTAGGCTGTCTACTCAGATTGATCCTATCTCACAAAGGGTTAATGGTAGATCCCCTCAAAAATTCAGGCTATCCTTGATCTTCCTTCCCCAAGAACTCAGCACCAACTACAAAGCCTACAAGGCAAGTCCAACTTCCTTCACTGCTTTGTGCCAGAATATGCAACCAAAGCTTATAGATTCATTCACCTGCTTTGCACAAAAATCCCCTTTGTTTGGGATCAACAAGCACAAGAATCGTTTGATGCACTCAAACAAGCCCTGGCTTTTGCACCATTACTCTCAGCACCAAATTTCACTCGAGACATCATCCTTTATGTGTCAACCTCAGAAAACACCATTGCTAGAGTCTTGGTCCAAGAAGACAATGCTCACCATGAGCATGTGATTTACTACATCAGTCAAAAGCTAACAGAACCCCCACTACGATATTCACCCGAGGAGAAATTGGCCCTCACTTTTTTCTTCTTAGCTCAAAAATTGCACCACTACATCATTGCCAACCATACTCATGTAGTGTCCAATTCAAACCCAATGCAGTACCTCTTAAGCTGTTGCCTTCTACAACGTCATGTAGCTAAGTGGGTAGTCGTCCTACAAGAGTTTGACCTAGAGTTTGTGTATCCAAAAAGCATGAAGGTACTCACACTGGCCACACTCATGACAGATATGCCTCATTAACTATGTCATCGGCCCCCAAGGATGATCTCCCTGATGATTTCCTATTCATCATATCCACAAACGACGCATGGTATGGGGACATCCTTCTCTATTTACAAACACAGAAGTTCACAATGCACTTCAACCGTGAGGATAGGCGATGCATTTGACATCAAGCCATTCACCACTTCCTAATTGGAGATATTCTGTATCATTGAGGCATTGATACCATCCTACGTTGTTGCCTCACCCATGACGAGGCCGAGATCATCCTCAATGATAGTCATAGTGGAGCCTGTGGTGGCCAACTTTCAGGCCTAGCAACTGCCCAAAAGATCCTACGTGTCGGCTATTTTTGGCCCTCCATCTTTGTTGATTGCATAGAGGCAGTCGAACATTCCCGTAGCTGTCTGATTTTTTCCCTAAAGGAAATAACCCCTCCTGTGCCCTTACACCCCATAGTCACAGTCTGGCCCTTCTGCAAATGGGCAATTGACTTCATGACAATCACCCCTATCTCGGCTAATGGCCATAAATACATCATTATGGTGGTTGGTTACTTCACCAAGTGGGCCGAGGCCATGCCCACATATGATTGCAAAGACAAAACTACAACACACTTCTTCTTTAACCATGTTATTACACGATTTGGTGTTCATAAACAACTTGTCTCAGACCATGGAGCACACTTTCAAGATACCATATGGGCTGAACTGTGAACCATGTTGAATTTCAAACACCGGTACTCATCATCCTACTACCCTCAGGGAAATGGCCAAGTTGAGGTAGTCAACAAAATCATCAAAATAGTGCTCTAAGAGATGGTGGAAAACCATAAGACCAATTGGCATCACATGTTATTCTCTGCCCTATGGTCTTATCGTACATCCACAAAAACCGCAACCGATTTTACCCCTTTCTTCCTAGTACATGGTGTTGAATCAGTGCTCCCTATAGAGTGCCAAATCCCATCTCTCCGCCTCATGGTGGAACTCCACCCTGATACTTCACCTTTAGAAGAATGGCTCCTCCAACTCGAGCAAACCATAGAAGACTGTCAAGCTGCCCTCCAAGCCATCGAAGCAGCGAGAACATGATCAAATTTCCACTATGACTCCCATGTCCACCCTCGCACCTTCAACGAAGGAGATATGGTTCTAGTCTATGACAAACCCAATGATAAATTGGGCAAAGGCAAGTTTGAATCAATTTCGTATGGCCCATACATCGTCCACCACTGCCTTGGAAAAGGGGCATACACCCTCATTAACTCTGATGGACAACTCTTGGAGAATCCATGCAATGGGCTCTACCTCAGGAAAATTTACGCTTAACATCACCAATGAGTTGCTTCATTTTCTTTTTTCTTGGTTTTCAACATTGTTTAGCAAAAATCAGGGGCAGCACTATCAACTACTAGTCCAAAGTCACCCGGAATCAGTTCGAGACACCTCTCACATCTCTGGATTCCACCCTCTATCTCTTTATGAGACCATTATCTCATGTTCAACAAGTCAATATCAGGACCATTTCCCACCAGTCACCTCGATTTACAAACCATGACATGATGATTCAAGTGTATATGGACATGTACTCATATCATAATCCCCGATCACAACTCATGCGAGTTTCTGGGCCACCGGTCATTAAGGAATGTAATTTTACTTTTATTTTTGTATTTATAATTGTCTTTTCCACCGCACCTTATGCGGACATTTGGACCATCGTCCACAAAACCCTTTATTTTTCTTCCATCTCTTTGGCATATAAGTGCCTCCAGACTTGTAATTACATCGCATATAGTCAAGTCCATCCACCACAACACACACACATGCTCTCTTGACCTCTGTCCGAGAGCCACTTCGGTTTGCGTGCCTCTACCGCACTGACTTGTGAGCCTTTGCTGCGATCTATCCCATGCATGTATTGGTATGTTTGAGAGCCTTTTGCTTCATCCATACTGTGTGGATGACCTTTGGACCTCTGTCCACCATCCCGACATGGGGCACCACTTGTGCCACCATAGTCGGTTGACCACATTGGAGTTTTGTTTAAGCTCTTTTCTGACTCCTTAAAACAATGAAAAGATTTCCAAGTGAAATTGCTTCCTTTACCTCTCACTAAATTATAGGAAAGGGCATCTACATCATCTCATTTACCTCCTTTTGCAGACCATGTAGACCAGTAAAATGAAAAGGACACCCTTGGCACACTTAACCCAAGACCATTCCCCTCTGCATACTTTTATGCTTTCTTGAGTAGAGGGGCCGTACTTCACAAAAAATCTCACCATGGGTTGTCATTAAGCTCTTTTCCATCCTTCTCATCAAGAAAATATTGCCGAGAAAACTTGGTTTTGTTCATGCTCGTAAAAGTATCTGAATGACCATCCATTCAGTATAGTTTTAACCTTTTTTGTCCTGATTAGACTGCCAATGGTAAATAAGTCTCTCATCCCCTTCAGGATGGGCAAGTTCTCCTATGTATATTTTTACCCCTTTTCGAGCACATGAGACTACCAATGAAAAATATCCCCCACTAGAGTCCTCTTCGTGCTTTTAGACTCTCTAAAATTGAAAGCACCATCGAGCATTAACCTTCTCAGGCTTGCCAAAAATCCACAAGATTGTACCATAACGGTGTCCCTAGACACCACCCCACAGAAAACAGTTTGGAAACATTCCCCCATTGGGTTTCTTTTATTCAAAGTACTTTGCAATGTGTCTTCCTTGGATCCCATCAATATCAAAAGTGTCTACCTCCTCCAAGTATTTCCCATCTGCAGTGATATCCCCAGTATTTCAGCTATGATCCCATTCCCATGAGTCAGTTTCATTTGCTGGCTGGTCTGCCCTGCCATCATACTTTGAACAAAGGAATTTTGAGTCTCCCTCCACTTTCCCCTATTCAAATATTTCCCTCCCCCCCTCCCCATTCAGTGAGTCAGTCCGCAGATTGCTTCACACCTTCTAGTTATCTCCCTCGCACTCTTAGTCAAGGAAACATCATTGCCTCGGCTAGGGGCAGGTCTCCCTTTGTCAACACCAACACACATATTCAAAGGATAGACCCAGAGGTCCCTGTATCTTGGTTTCATTAACCTCATTGATGAGTTCCTTGGACCACTTGAGAGGAGACCTTAGTACCTCTCGGGATGGTTGTTTCTCACATGCTCGACTTCAACTACATCATCGCACCATTGAGATTCGTACAGGGTTTGGTTCGTACAATATTTGGTCAAAGACCCCAGATGTCAGCTGACTCTAGCACATTGGTGACTCCACTTGAGGGACCTAAACAGGTTATGTCCCTTGTGATTTCTAGGTTACATTGGAGACAGTGTTCAGAAGCCCCATCAGTTCTTCAATATACCTTTATGATTGATACAACATACTTGTACCATAGAGACTCTGACTCTCAATCAGTGAGTTCGCATAGCTATGTACCGTTCCAGATCTAGCAGATCGTTAGTCGTGAAGATATAGCATTCCATGAGAATGCCATGGGTCTAATGTACTAGATCATCATTGTATTCAGCCTCACATGGAGGCAACCATTATTGTAACATCAGTTGTATATGATCAACTCTTGTATTTTACAGCATAGATCAAATTATTCTTTTGACATTGTCACAAGCATGGGGATGGCCACCTCCTCCATATACATGTCACACATTATTTGTATGTCACGCATTGATCAAAACGATATTAATACAAAAAACAAAATCCACCATGCCCCAGCCCCAGAAGCACCACCTCTACGCAGCAAATCCTATGATGTCCGTCGGCCATACATTGAGCTCATGCCCTCACACATCAAGGGGAAATCTGTTAACCCAAAAATCCCCCACTCATCCCTCAATGGCCTACACCACCCAAGGACACCAGCTCACGCCCCTCATATCACTCCATTATACCCCCACACCCTCAAAATAGCTAAATGATGAAGAAAAAGGCTTAAAAACCCCAAAAAGGAGCCCAAAATAGTCTCCTAGGAGCTAAAACCCCCAAAAAAAGGGGCTAAAACCCTAAAAGGAGATAAATTTAGGGCAAAAGGGGCTAAAATCCCAAAAAAGGGGCTAAATCCTGTACCAAGGGCTTAAAACCTTAAAACCCCTTGAAAAATCTATAAAGGGAGGGTGGAGGGTCACTCTCAAACAACTTCTCCCTTGCATATTGTTATGCTGCCCATGGATGGCTTGAGATCTTTGCCTCTCAAGCCACCCACACACCCTCTCCTCCATTTCCATTGAGCCATTGCTCCCCCATCCAAGAGAGGTGCTTCCACAAGCTAGGGCATGGTGGCCCATTTCCACCCAATAAAAGGTATAACCATATTTCATGTTTTGTTTCTTAGTTTCTTAGTTTTCTTTGCTTTCTAACCCTTATTTCATTTGCAGGTTTTAGATCTAACATTGTTTTGTAGGTGTTTCAATCTATTGTAGATTAGGATTTATTTGCAGGTCTTTGGAGGCGGAACCCTAACCCTTGTGTGCAGAGGGGTTCATCATTGCTTCTATCTCCTTTTTGTTCTTAGTTTAGTTTAGTGTTCTGTTTATTTACCTTACGTTTTATTTTCTGCATTTATGCACCAGTAGGAACCTACCCTTCTACCCTATAGGTAGAAGGGAGCCATTCCTGCCCCTATAGAAGGGAGAAATCCCTGCTACACCCATCATCTCACCACACTATTTATAAGAGAAATGGAATTTATAAAGAAGCAAAATCATATAGAAAGAATATATTCAACATAAATAACACATAAGGATATGTTATTATTAGGTTTGTAATGTCGTAAAGGGATATTCATTTTTTTTAAATGAGTATAAAGTGCAATGGATTTTTCCATTTAAGTGGTCCACTTCCTTTAATATTCTTGTTTCATCATGATCAAGGGAATTATGATCCCTAAATAATCATTCCACACCATAAACAAAGTCAAGCATGTAGTGGGAATGGAGTGCAATTCATGGAAGACTCAAGTGGAAGTGAAGTGCAATGACAACACCAAGGATCTAAGATAAACCCTTATTTTTAGTCACTTATAATCTCAATTCTCAAATCACAATAGTAGAATATCTCATGTTAGAACATCTACGAGAGAACATAGGCCATGAAGAAGGTATAAATATTTTCTTCAATACTTATACAATAATTATTACTTTGAAATTGAATTTGAACCTACCACATTTGAAGAAGCATAGTGGATATATACAAAAAAAATTGGTTGCAGGCTATGAGAGATGAGATGAAAAATATGATGGTGAACCACAAATTAAGTATCATTTTAATTAAACACATAGTTAATTCAAGACATAGGTAAGCATATATGAAAGGAATATAATTAATATCATGTTCCCATATCAAGTCAACCATATATATAAGTTTGAACCTTCATTTATATTATATGTACATATAATGTTTTCAAAAGTGGCATGCCATGGCCATAATAAAAATAGTGGATCATACTGTACATCTATGTGTATACAAACAAAATGATACATGTATGTATCCCCCTTATACATGAATTCTATTTATCCCCCCCCCCTTTCATTGCTACTACCAGTGGCTTTTGAGAAGTCTATATTTATTTTTCAGATGCTCAATGGTATTCCCTAGCGCTGAAAAAGAGGATCGGATCTCATTTATGGAGACTACACAAACCAAAAATTTTAATTTAGTTTACGAACCTATAAAACTAAATACAAAGTTCTATGTACATTTGCTTAAATTCCAAGCCAATATAACATTTTTACTTACTCTCTATGTGTAAGTGATGATAGTCCATGGTGTAACTACATGTATCTTTGGTGCCTCACTAACATCCTACAAAAAAAAAATGGTAGCAACAATTAGATACATGTACAACCATGTATACAAAGAGAAATTATATAAATATTTGAAAATTTATCGACATCCTACATTGAATTTTTCAAATAAAGTGAGACATACATGTACTTGGGGGGACGGGGGGGAGGTGGATCACCAGCGGCCACAATTGGGTGATCTTCAAGAACCACTCGCTCACTATAAATATGCATATAATAATATATGTCAATGTAAAAAAACAATGGGTGCACCAGAAAGATATTTGCATGTACAATGAAAACTATACTACATGGAGGGACGATTGGGAACACAGAGATACAAATTTTTTTATAATAGGGTGCCAACAAAATAAGTGATATATTCATATACCTAGGGGACATGAATAGGTGGCTCACAAGTGGGTTAAACAATTGAAAACAATGTAAAAGGATGGGCATATGCATCAAGGAGCAAGGTCGCTCGGGTGGTAAGTCTATCAGACATATGTTGCCATGTAGAAAAATATAAAGATACAATTAGAAAATTTCAAATAATTAAACGGATACATGTTGAATCATTAAAAGAATACATGTAGTTGTGAATATTTCTCTACCTATGACAGACCTATCTTATATGAAACATACTCATCTTTCCCACCCTGCATAAAATATATTGTATCAAGATTAAGATGTATTAAATGTGCCAATCCCTACTATAAATATGTAAATTATGATTATAAATTAGAAATAAATGTTCTTACAAGTAATGGAAAAGCACCAAAATCATATGTAGCATTGACCACTACATCAATATCATTAGCATCAATGAGTATAGTATGGGAATCTGGGGTGTCATTTGACACCAGCTGTAAATGTGTTCACGTAAATGGTCAGATAATTAAAATAGAAATCATTTATGAAAAAATCGAAATCTATGATATAAAAAATAATAGACTATGTGAAGAACGAGTTTTAATTACATATTGGAGAAACCCATCACCGTTAAACTATGAACAAGGCCCATACCATATGTTTTCAAAAGATGTGCCAAGATGTGGCATGATGTGATGCTCTGAACCCTCTACTTGTCCAGTGTGATCTATAGATATGTTAGGGTCTGGAGACTAAGTGGATCCTTTGGGTGTGATGGGATAGTCTCAGATGTTCCAACCCCTTGGCCTACATTTCCTTCGACATCAGTCCCATGTCAAAGCAATGTATTTGCCAAATGGAATAATGCTTCATGTCTGTAATCAATCATAGGACCTGTAGGAGGATATAACTGCGGGGGATTTGGTGTGTGTGAAGGTCATCACACATGGTTTGGATCAATCCTTTCCCCTTACATATCTTGGGGCATCCCATGTCCTATCCTTCTACTCCCTGGAACTCTAAAATATCAAAGTAATTTACATGTTTACCCAATTTAAACTTAGCATGCAATTTCCTCAAGAAATCGAATGGGGTGTCTCTATTCTGATGAGGGTCTTCATTAAAGACCATGTACCAGTGATCCATCCAGTTAGATTTATTATTTGGTTCTACACACCAGTCTATATAAATGTGTGGTCGAGTAGTGGGAGGAACCGATCCAGTGCTAGGGTCCCGGAATAGTGAAAAAAGTTCATATTTTGTTATATTTAATTTATTTTCATCTTTATAGTTCATCCTAGTGGAATACTATTGCCTCTGGGAATCCTTGTAGGATTTAATGTTGTACAATGTCCCTATCCATTATAAATTATATGTGTTATCTTATCTAGTGTCTCTCCCAATGACCATCTTATGTGGTCCCCCTCTTAAAATTTAACTAAGGTGTCTCAATGCACCCAAATGAGAGAGAATTTATGAATTCCTATCATGGTCCTCCTCCATGTGCTCAGTGTTTGGATTTGGGTTTGGGTTTGGAAATGATTTTGTTATATTGGTGGTTTGATTAGTAGTGTTATCTGTTAATATAAAAACAACAAATTCCAAAATGAATTAATGTTTCATTCTTTGTTTAAATTAAAAAATTATTAAATTAACAAAGAAAAACAAAAATCAAAGCAATTCTTACCTTCCATTGCATTCCACCTTGTTGATATCCTCCCTCAAAATTCTCCCTTGAAATTGCTTGTGAGCTAAAACGCCTTCCCAATATATTTCCCTTCCAATATTCACAGCTTGAAATGCAAAATAAAAAAATAAAGGTTGTGGGCATGTGTTTTATTTTATTTTTTATTTTTACAAATTACACTTGTGATGTGTAAATCTTAAAAAATGAAAGTGCGATATATTGTACTTGCGATATAGTGTAACTAAAATCTACTTCGGTTTTATGCTCGGGGTTTTTGAACCAAATCACCTATAACACATATGCGTTATATATTTGCTTTTCAAAAATGTGTTTTGGATTTATAGAATGGCACTAAAAAGTGGAACCATCTTCGTGCGCACAACCATAATCGTCTATTGATATAGAAAAATAAAAATATAAATGTGACAACCACCAAAATATTATTAGTCATCATCGTGGATGTCAAAGAGGAAACGGTATGGCACACATGGTCCTATAGACATCTTCTTGTGATAACACTCCATTTGGGGAGGACAAAGCCACACTCTCTTGATCATGATGTTGACACCATCCAAACTAGTCCTTTGAAGCCAATGTGTGACACATAGAATGGAGAACTGAGTTCTTTAATGAGATCCATGTTGCATCTATACTGTGGTATTTATGAGTGACACCTTTTTTGGCTAAGTAGTTTTCCATAAAATGATGGGGGAGAGTAGTGAGGATGTTTCCTCTTCCCCTTACTTTCAAGGAGAAAATTTTGAGTTATATTTAAAAGAGGGAGACCATTTTTAAGCCCTTAAAACATATTAATGAACAGACTAATTTCACTAGGCAATAACTTGATCAAATCCCTCATGATATTCGATGCAAAGTCACATATGAATGGCATGAATTTCAATTGCATTGTTGGATTATTTTTCAAGATAACAACCATAAATATGACAAATTATTTCGTGCTTATTATGAAAAGTTACTCTGTAACTAACATGCTCGGATTTCCTTTGATTACATGCCTAGTGAAAATGATCATTTCTTGCGTAATCATATGCGATTAGAAGATATGGAATCCCATAAGATTTCAAGGCAGGAGTAGATGAATCTACACACCAATACCGATGGCTGTATCTAGTGGCTCCATTGAGAAATGTGAATATTGTCTTTCCAATAGTGCACCATTTTGATTTTGCAATCATTATGGCATGCATGCTTATTGGCCTCAAACTCTATCTAATTTCCCATGCATGGAATTTATTGCAAGTGTCCTCCCAGAGGAGGCATATTGACCATTTGTAACTTACTAGAATCCTTGTTACTTCAAGAAACATTCCGCATACAAGACCCTTAACTAGAACTCGTGAGATGAATGCAGTTTTCATCCTCGATATGTGTGATACCCCCATGAAATTACGTTTTTTTTTAGAATTGTTTTTATTTAATAAGTTATTAAAAAATCAAAAAATCAAAGTTACATTTGCACAATAAACTATTTTTTATATAAATGTATATAAACAAAATAAAATGGCACTTGGTTCAGCTACATGAGGGGAATCCACCATGGCACAAGAGGACATGTGTAAGTAAGCTAGATATATCTTTTCGAATCAAATACAATCTAAGAACTCAATAATGAGACAAGATACTAAATCATAGGAATTTATGGATTGATTGGATGTTTGATTGGGATGGAATATGACCCAAAACTATATATATTGGTTCATTGGGATAGCATGGAATGGCATGTTGTGCATGGAAAAACAATGTTGAGTGTTATGGAATTGAGGAGAGAGTGCTGCATGAACATTTTTATTGTTGTTCTAGTGTGCATGGTGGTGATCCAGCTCCGGGGTGGAGTTGAGCTAGTTGTGGTGCTACTGTATTCTATGGTTGGGAGGAGCCCATTCTCCAATTAGTCATTTTCGACATCATTTTCAAGTAAGTATTTTTGAATTCTATGAGATAGATTGTGCAGAGTATGGTTTTTTTAAATATAAATTATAGATACAATCCATATATATGATTTACCATCTATGTAATGGCTGATGGAAATATGTTTGATGTTCACAATCGAATTCAAATCTCTGCATATGTTTCCATTGTATGCGATTGATCTGAGCAAATATGTTGATAATTACAATCAGATTTTAATGCTCTCCATATGATTTCCTTGTTGTGTAGTATACGATTTATCGATAGAAAATATGTTTCATACTAATTTAATCAAATCCAAAACTCTTCATATGATTCCTTGCTTATGTGGAATACGGTTGATCTATAGGAACATGTTTAATGAGAGTTATAAAATCCAATCCCTTCATATGATTTACCCCCGATATATTCGATAATCACATTTAGATCCTGATCTCTGTAAGATTAACCCATGTATGTGTTAATTGTTATTTCCCACCTTTTGAACTATTGTATGCATTCTTGTCTGCGGTTTGAATTGCATTTCAAATATGGAACTGTGTCTTAGTCCAGGTATGTGTTAAACTCAGATCTTTGACTGTGTTTTAGATATGGAAGTGTGTGTTAATCCAAGTCTACATTTTTTTCCTTTATGGATTTGTATATGTGTTATCTTTTATAAAATATTAGACCCTTGGACTACATTTCATATATGGAAGTGTGTGTTAAGCCAGGTCTGCATTTTTTTCTTCTTTATGGATATGTACATGGTTTCTAAATTATAAAAACTCAAATCCTTGAATCCATTTAATTTGTGATTATAGATATGTGCTATAATCTCACAGATCACAGAGGGTTACCCATAATACACATTGAATCATACAGACATAACAGATACAATAGACGAGAGCATAGAGATGGAATAACAGATTATATTATATCATGAGGGTCCATAGAAACAAAGAATTGAGCTGAGTTCTCATCTGGCTCAACAGCCTAATATATATGATTTACAAACAGTTACATATAACTACCTATCGGTTTGGTCAACCCACACAACCTTACGCAGCCGACCTAATCTCTAATTAGTCGGCTCACCAACTAGCTCCTCCAACATCTCCCCCAGGAACAAAAATTTTCTTCATCCCAAAGAATCAGGGGAGGTACTCAAAATTTTTACTGTCTACGATAGTTATTTTATTGTTTATTTTCATGGGCTATGCAGTCGGATGGTTGGTCTCTTCTGTATGCATACTGCTTCTACTGTAATGGCCAGTTGATGTTGAAATTTTGTCCATCTTTGTAATACTTTATGGATGTCGATGGTCAATGTTGTGATGCTTGATAAGGTTGACATATTCTCATGAATGGAAAGGTATGCTATTTTTTACATGTCAGGTCCCATGAATTGGTATTTTCTTCTATTGTTCCTAGTAGTCTTTTCATCTACGGGCAGAAGGTATCTAGTTTCTCCAATCTTGGGAGTGCTTGATGCACCCACTGGTGTGCTTGTCTTTCTACTCTTTGTAGTTTGGCTATCTCCAGTATGATTTCATCTTGTATTGTATTTATGAGTGCTTCTTCAGTGCCTTTTCTTCTTTTCAATGCTTAAATATGTTCTCAAGTCTATCGGGTCTGCTGAAATACTTGTCTGTAATAAGTAGGATGGTCCCGTAGTACCTCTACTATAATGACATATTCTTCCAAGTGATCTTATAGCACTTTGTAAGCTTCTGAGAATGTTTTGTATTGTTTCATTAATAATCTGGATGTCTCTTCTTTTTTATCTTCTTTGTTATTTTGTATGTGTACTTGTAGGGTCGCCACCACACTCTCAAATAGTTGATATGCTCTTTATAGTGGCTTGTCGGTTCTGACTTCCATCGGCCCTGGTATTATAGACTGAGCTAATTTTATGCATTTTGATAGGAATTCAACTTGTTCATTCTCAATGTCGTTGCGCTCCTAGCGTTTGATCTGGATTCTTTTTTTTTGCTTCAGTGGCCAGAGTTTCTAAGAGTTGTACCAACTCTCTATCTTTTAGCTTTGTTGTGTCGACTGCAGTGGTCAACCCAAGTTGGCTAATGTGGACCATTGTCGACTGTAATTATTTTTGGTGTTCCTTCTTCTTTATTTCTCTTTTTCTCTTATGTTTATGTTGTTATGTCTGCTGTTGTGCCTGTGCATCTACCAGTGGTGGATTCTCCCATGGTTGATTTTCGTGTAGTTGGTTTTTTGGTCGCTGATCTTCAATGGTTGGTGGAACTTCTGGTTGACTTTCTTGGGTGAGATCTATAGCTATATGTATATCTGAAGGATTTGGTACATAAGGTTCAGGTATAGATGGTTCAGGTTTTGGTAAAGCTTCTAGATTGGGAAGTGGTGGTGGAGATGGTGAATGGTAGGGTGTAATTGGTGTAATAGGGATATTGTCAGTTGGGTCCTCGACTTGTGGTGGTGAATCATCTAGGTCATCAAAGAATAGGTTGTCAATCACCTGGTTGATATCTTCCAGGCTATCTTCCTCCACATCTCTTGCTGGCTCATTGGTTAATGGAGGGTGTGGGATGTCGGAAGGGATAAAGGATGAAGTGTGACTTGCGAGAACATGAGATGTCTTGATGGGGTTCCTCAAGAATGTTGACTTGATAATTCCCACAGATCTTGGTTTCTGCGGTATTTGCCCAGGTTGTTGAGGGAAGAGCTGCCTTGATCCACTAACTTCAATTAGTGGAAATTTGGTGGTAATCCTCTGGACATGGGTGAGTAGTTTAAGCAAATTTTCAATGTATGCCTGGAAATCACCATCTTGGTCGAACCTCTTTTTTAGGGTTTTTGGCATAGCATTTTTGCAAATGTCGACTAGACTTATGGTGGGTATCTGTGGATTGTCCTCCTTCATAATCTAGGTTGGAGGTGGGGGTGGAGGTGTAGAAACTAGATAAACAATGTTTTCATTCATTGAAGTGTTTGTACTTTTTACCTTTTTCGGTTGACCTTATTGTGCTCCTGACTTGACAAAGCATTTGAACTACGACTCGACCAGAAATTTTCTTGCTGCAGTGTATTCTATGATGTTGACGGCTGTATCTACTATTTCATCTTCATCTTCTGATTCTGAGAGGAAAAGCTTGTGCTTCCCCTTCCCTTTTTCTTGAGTTTTCTTTTTTTCTTGCGGTTGTTCTTTCCCTTGCTAGTTTTCTAATTTTGTCTTTGGTTATTGTGTATTTTGGGTTCTTAGATTCAATGTATTCCTCTAGTCTTTCTCCTCCCTCCTGTTTTTGAACTCGACTAACACTTTTCTCAGCTGGTTTGGTTACATGTTGCTTCGTCGGTGTACTTCCCCTTTGGGTTGTTGGTGGCACTATTGTTAATTGTAGTCTGTTGGTATCCTTTGTTGGTGTTTCCTTCAATATGAAGGTGCTGATATGTAATTGGATTTCATAGTCCTCTTCCTTCTCCTAGTCAGTCAGTGGTTCTTCAATTGTTAGGTTTACTTCTTTATCCTTTGCTAGTATTGATAATTTTGTATTTGTTTGTCGTGCTAGCTCGTGGAAGATCTCTTCGACCATTGGGAAATAGCCAAGAGGATTTGCTTTTGATTTTGCTCCCTGCATATTCCAGACTATAGTGTAGTCGATTTCTAGTTTGATATGAGTTGTTTTCAGCAGACTTCTTCAGATGTTCAGAGGCACCCTCCATCTGGTCATCTAGATTTTCAGGTTTTGGAAATAGTTTTCCAACAATACTTTTCTGTTTTCTAATTCTTTCAATGTTCCATTCTGTGCAAATGGCTTGAACCTCCACATGTGGAATTTTTTTGGTTCTTGGAACTGCTTATCCGTGATTGGGAACAAGTGGTACATCTCTATCCAGAGTATCAGAGACGTGAATTTTATAATCCTGGCCAACTCTTGACGCTTTTCTCATATAGATTTGAGTATCTTGATGCCATACTTGTTAGGATTATTAATACTCCCTTGTCCAATTTGGTTGTATGTCTATATAAGGAGACCGAGATTCCATCTAGTCTATTTATAGTCATTAACACCATTGGGTCCACTTGGCCTAATTGGGGCACATGTTCCAGTTATTAAAGTGTGGGGAACACTAATTGAGGCTCACTGCCACTGATTCCACTTGATTCCATTAGTTTAGGAGCCTCCTAGACCAATCCCTACAATTTAGGAGCCACTCAGAGTGCCAAAACCAACCAGCGTCAATTCAGTTTAGTTGATGACTAGTTAAGCTAAGTTAGGAGTCAGTTACATTCAGTTCTAGTCCTATACATCCAGTTAGTTCTAGGTTTACTTGAATGCACTTAGGATGGGGGAATTTCTCACATACCACAGTCAGTTAGCCTTGGTTAACACTGAATGTAACACTTGAGTTGTGTTTTAGAACTCCAATGAACTTTGGTTATGGTTTAGACAAGGTTAGATAACTATTGAGTCCTACGATAGTGATTTAGACAAGGTCTTAATTGCCTACAGTCAAGTAGAGTCTAATCAATTTGAATTTCCTCATGTGGATTTGAATTGATTGTGGCTATTAAATCCATTTTAATTCATTGTAATTATTATCTAATTACACTTTGATTAACGAAAAGCATTCATAGCTACAAGCCATTTTTGCACTGTTTCATTCTTGAATAACTGAGTAAATTGTGTGATCTATCTTATGAGTTTTTTGTTTGTCCACAGATCTATGTGATCAATTTAATATGGTACCAAATCCTCAGTGAACAAGGCACTTCTCCTCCTCAGATCTCCTACTGGATCATTTTTTGAGCAAAATTGCTCCTTCCAACTCTGCACCAGAAGAAGAAGGTTGACCACTTAATACCCCAAGTAAAGGAATTGCTGATCAATATTGATCAACTATGCTAGGTGTGATGAAAACCTAAAATGTGCAGGTTGTTGACCTTATAGTGCCCCTTTTGTGTTTTTTGCAGGTACAAATTTGAATGTATTCATTAGTTCCTCTTCTCTCTCTTTCCACAAACTATTCAGAATGGAAGAAGAAGATGATTTCATCTCCGATGAGACAAGGTCTTTGTCAGGTGTCTATTGGAATCGGTAAAGAGTGTTTTAGTGAGATTGAATGGTTAAATAAAATTGATAGATATTTTGGAACAATAGCAATGGATCTTTCCCCTAGCTTGAGTTACCTCATTAGATCTATTGAAGACCCGAAGGAACTATGGACAAGATTGGACAGAACCTTTGGAGTAATTGATGAGGATCATAATAGAATTTTGTAGAGAATATAAAGCACCATAAGCACTCTTGATCCAAAATTATCAGCCTCCACTCTCTCTGATGAATTTTTTCAAGATGAAGAAGAAGCATAAGCTTCTACATAGTCAATTTGAATTGAAGACAGTCTCCATGCAGTGACTCCTTCTCCTAATGCTCCAAAAGTTCATGACATATATGATATCGCATCTCCTTATATTTCTGAAATAGAATAAAAAATTAGAATCTATGATATTGAAGAAAAACACTGCTACACTTCCATGCAAACATCCACCGGTGATTTTCCTTTGAATTCTATGCAAAATTTACCAGTAAATGCTTCCGGAAGTGAAGAGAAAATTGATTTTTATCCCTCTAATGTTGCTGTTGGTGTGAAAATATGTGATACCTTGGATATTTTGGAAGAAATATCAGATTACTAGAGTGATCCATTTTCTCCCCATGATCTAGATCTTCTAGTAAATTCCTGCAGGATTGCATGCACCAAAATTCAAAATTTTGAAGAAGAATAAAGCTGTGCATCCACCGTCTCGGTTAACCATTTATTTGAATCTGATATTAAAATTATTGTATCTGATATGATATTATTTATATATGATATTATATTGCTTTGTTTAAGATATCAAATTCATAATCTTGCAGTATTTCTTGTAGCTGTTCTCATCAACGGTGTGAAGAAACAAGTACCGCAAGTCTCCTACAAAACTGCTTTTGGGGATTTGATTCGATTTCATAGTTTTGGATATGTTTTGAACATATTTAGATCTGATTTACTTTCTAATATGATATTATTTGGTTCATATTTTAGAATCCAAGAGCTTTCAGTCATGCTTGTAGCTGCTCTGACCAATTTCTGTGCGAAAAATCAAGTACCACACTTTCTCTTCAAAATTGTTGATGGGGATTTGGTGTTAGTTTCCTCATATGAGGTTGCCGATATTTTATTATGTGATTCATTATCTATTTCAGAAGATATATCAGACTATGTATCTCAAGCATTCGCTCTCGATATTCCTATTTCTTTTATACCATTGATCACATGCTCATCTCCTCATAGAACTGGTAAAGAGGAAGATTTTTTGCATCTGCCTGGGGCTGTTCTTACCACTCATGGTTCTATGTTCATGGATGAAAAATATAAGTTTCTTGAGTGTTCCTCACATGTTATAAATCCTCAAGAATCTTTTCTCACTTATCAGTTGAATTCAGTTACTCTACATGGGTCCAGTCTTCATCTGGCAGCTGTCTATATTTCTGATTTAGTTGAGAATATCATTCTTCTTCCAAAGAGGAATATTCCTCTAGACATAATGATGGAGAGGTTCACATGCCAGGCCCCAAGATACCTATGCACAAAAGAACTAGATTGATCTAGATTCTACCTGCTTAATTAGAGGGGTGATATTTTTTCCATGTGGTTTTTCTCCAGCACCTTGTTTTTGAGCAGTTACTTTACTTTACTTGATGTAATGGGTGACCTATGGTCTTAGTTACCAGGGCCCACAAATTGCTGAAGTTAGCATTCAGGGGGGGGGGGTGTTAGGATTATTAATCCTCCTTTGTCCAATTTGATTGTATGTCTAAATCCAGAGTCATGTCTAAATCGGGAGTCCATCAAGTCTATTTATAGTCATTAACACCATTGGGTCCACTTCACCTAATTGGGGCACATGTTCCGGTTACTAAAGTGCGGGGAACACTAATTGAGGCTCACTCCCACTAATTGAACTTGATTGCATCAGTTTAGGAGCCTCCTAGACCAATCCCTACATTTTAGGAGCCACTGGGAGTGTTGAAACCAACCAAGGTCAGTTCAGTTCAGTTGATGACTAGTTAAGCTAAGTTAGGAGTCAATTACATTAGATTCTAGTCCTCTACATTGACTGCACTCAAGAGGGCACATTTCTCACCTACCACAGTCAGTTAGCCTCTATCAACATTGAATGTAATACTTGATTTGTGTTTTAGAACTCTGATGAACTCTAGTTATGGTTTAGACAAGGTCAGTTAACTATTGAGTCCTCTGATAGTGATTTAGACAAGGTCTTAGTTACCTATAGTCAAGTAGAGTCTAATCAATTTGAATTTCCTCATGTGGATTTAAATTGCTTATGGCTATTAAATCCATTGTACTTCATTGTAATTATTATCTAATTACTCTTTGATTAACGAAAAGCATCCACAACTGCAAGCCAATTTTGCACTGTTTCATTCTTCAATAACTGAGTAAATTGTGTGATCTATCTTATGAGTTGTGTGTTTGTCCACAGATCTATGTGCTAAATTTAATAATACTAAGCCTATCTGTGCACTTTTCCTATTTCTGCTATTGTGTCTACCACTTCTAACATATCTAGCTTCAGGTCACTCCCTTGACTCGTAGGGGTGAGTCCTATTGCTATAATTTTGGCCACGATTTGTGGCGTTCGGGCTTGTATCTGACTTATCATTAGCCCTTTTGAATTTTTTCCTAATGGTGTTCTAGTTCATCTTTCTAGATGTCCTTCTTTGATACCAATAGGGACTGGGTCACCTTGGTTTGAGAGACCAGTCAGCTTGTATATGAATTCGGCAGAGATTTCTACTGGCCTGTCGAAGTAAAAATTTTCGTTGTGGTATCAGCTGATAATGAATTTTACCGCATTTTCTTTCGTTCATCCAAAAATCGCCATGAATACTATGTTCATGTAGTTCATAATGGATCTTTGGTTTCTCTTCTCTGCTGCTTGTGTTAGTTTCTTGTCGACATAGGCCCATTCCTTGATTTTGGCCCAAGTTTTCACCCATGAGGTTTCTTGTAACTTGGCGTTCGTGATGTTTCTTAACCTTCTCATCAATGGGGTTTCTGCGAATTGTAGTTATTTTTTTTTTGTAGCTACAACTCTAGTTTTCTTCGGTGCCATCTCATCGGTCTCTTAGTCGACTTTTCTTACAGGTTCTCGTCTCTCAAATTTCTGACTGCTGAATTTTGCTATCTCTTCAAAATACGATAAATGATCTTTTTTTGGTCTGATATTTATAGGTGGAATGGGTGATGTTTCTGTCGATGGATGTATTATTTGTGGAAGTGATGGTCCAACATGGTCTCTGGATTTTTCGTTAATGGTGATTTGATTTTGGCGCTCCTTCTGATCGTAGTCATGAAGGAATGATTTGATCTTTGGGGTCGTCGGTTGATGTCGATCATGTGAGCAGTTGATGGCGGTATGTTGATGGGTTTGATGTTGGTTGTTGAAGAGCTAGTTATTATTTCTTTCAACATTTCTTGTCATCCTAGGTTATGGGTGTTGGTTCTCTTTTGTTGTTTTTAGTCTTCTTAGATTTTTTTATAGTTTTTGTCTGATAGTTATGGTCATTATATGCATGTTTCTTTTTTTTTTTGAACTTGTTTTAATTTTTGTACCATTTTAATCGAGAACCATTAACAAGTTTCTGAAATATTATGCCTTGTAATGTCCTTAGTCGGACTAATCCATTGGCATGAATATCTTCGACAATGTAAGGTCCCATCCATTATGTATGTAACTTTTTGCGTTTTCCTTTTACTCGAATGTTATATAGTAAGGCAAGGTCCCCTACCGATAGATTTTTGTTTTTATTATTTTGATCATGCCAACCCTTCTGTTGTTGTTTTTAGATTTCTTGATGTTGTAGAGAAATCAACCGGTGTTCCTCTAGCTTGCTTAATTGCATCATTCAGTCGTTCCTTCCTTCTTCGATATTGACATGTAAAATATCTGCTATGATAGGTGTTTGCTATCAAAAATGTAATGGAACAACTACTTCTTGTCCATAGACTAGTCGAAATGGTGTTTGGTCGGTCAAATGCTTGTATGTTGTTTTGTAATCCCATAGTATTGTAGGTATCTTTTCATCCCAATCATATTTTTTTGTATTACATATTTTTGTTAGTCCCCTTGTTAATGTTTTGTTGAATGCCTCGATTGCTCCATTCAACTAAGGGTGATAAGCTATACTACATCGGTGGTCAATTTTGAATTGGTTTGTTAGTGCTTTGATGGTTTTGTTAATAAAGTGTGAACCTTGGTCACTGATTAGGGTTATTGGGCATGCAAATATAGTAATTATATTTTCGTAGATAAATTTAGCAGTTGTCTCACTGGAACATGTGTCGACTGGTTCTACTTCTGCCCAGTTGGTTACATATTCTACTGCGGTTATTATGTCCCTTGCACCTATTCTTTTTGCTAGTATTCGGAATGGTCCTATGAAGTCGATGGCACAAATTTCAAATGTCAAACTTTGGTTTACTGATATCAAGGGAATTTCTGTACTAGGAAGAGGTCTACCCAATCGTTGACATCTATCGCATTGGCTCACAAACGTTTTACAATATTTGTATAGTGTCTTCCACCATAGCCCTGACGGTTGGATTTTCTTGGTAGTTGTATCTGCTTGAAAATGTCCTCCTGTCGGTCCATAGTGTGCTTCATAAATGATATTATCTCTTTAGTGTTCTAATACACATCTTCTAAGGATGTCATCCAGACCCATTTTATATAAAAATCCATTTATGAGGCTATATCGTGAAGCTTTCATAGCTAATATTTGTTTCTTTTTCATGCTCATTCCCTCTAGTGCTTGACCATTTTCTAATAATTGAGTTATTTTCTCTAATTCTGCTGGAATTGCTTCTATTCAAACACATCTTCTGGTAGGTCATCTTCAACTCATGTTGGCTCCTCTCCAGTATCGAATCGCGATAAGTGGTTGGGTTCGACATTTAATTTTCCTGGTCTAACGATGACTTTAAATTCAAATTCTTGGAATAATAGTAGCCATCAACAAATTCTCCCATGGTGTAAGGGTTTGTTTACAAGCTATTTTAATGCTTGGTGGTCGGTATAAAAGATGAAAGGGTTGGATAGTAGGTAATATCAATACTTCTGTAGTGAAAAAACCATTCCTAATGTTTCTCTCTCTGTTTTCAAATAGTTTCTTTATGCCTTATTTAGTTTTCTGATGCTGTAAACTAGGGGGTAATCCATTCTATAGTCCCCTAGTTGTGTTAAGATCGCTCCTATTTCTAGGCTTGATGCGTCGATGTGTACGTGAAATCTGATCAACCAATTCAGGAACCTTAGGATGGTTGCCTCTACTAGCTTCCTTTTTAGTGTTTCAAATGATATGTTGCATTCATATGTCCAGTCAAACTCATGATCTTCTCTTAATAGTTCTAATGGATAGGTCACATCTGAATAGTATCTCATAAATTTCTTGTAATATCCTTTATGACCAAGTAGTACCCTCACTTGTTTTAGGTTCACTAGTGGTTTTAAGTCGAGGATAATTTTTATTTTTGAAAATTCAACCTTGATGCCTTATTTGCATACAATTTGTCCTAATAGTATCCCTATAAAAGTTAGGAATATGCATTTCCTTATGTTTAGAGATAGCTGGATTTGTCGGCATCGTTCCAACATGATCCTTAGCCATTTGCAATGATCTTTCAGTATAGAGTATATTGTCCAATCATCTAAATATAATTCCATTATTTTGTAGATATATTCTTGAAATGTTTTGACCACAATTTTCAAAAATACTACAGGTGCATTTTTTAGGCCAAAAAGCATAACTCTGTAGGAAAATGAGCCGAATTCACATATGAATGTTGTCTTTTTCTGGTCTTCTTTGGCTATTTGTACTTGGCTGTAACCTGAGAATCCGTCCGTAAATGAGTAGCATTCATGTCATGCGACTTCATTTAGGATTTCATTTGCATAGGGTCTTGGGAATGGGTTTGTTAAGGTGACTTTGTTTAATTCTCTGAAGTTGCACAGATCTTGAACTTTGTTGGGTTTTGTTTCTTTGATTGTATAACCATTAGAATTTCCCATTTCGATTGGTCAATAGGGTAGATAGTTCCTACTGTAATCATATTATCAATCTCTTTCTTGACTATCTCTTTGTATTTATGAGCTAATTTATATGGCCTCTTCTTTATAGGATGGGCATCAAGTTTAATGTCGATCTTCATTTCACCCATTTCATGGAATAGACATTTGAGATCTTTGTAGTCTCTACCGAATACATATTGGAATTCTTTTAGTAAGTTTACTAATTCGATCGTTTGTTCTTCACTCCGGTAATCGCCAATTTTTGCCATTTTTGGTCGATCACCATTTGATATGTCAAATTCTTTAGTTTTCACTTTGGCATCTAACCATTTTAGTGCTTTGGTTTCATTGATTGGTCAACTCCTTCTTTAAATGGTGAAAATGTGGCAGGAAAGTCTACTGCAATCATTCGATCGGTATCTTTTTTGTCAGCTGTCTCGACTTTAAGTACTGTGAGAATTGTTTTGTTGTTTCTGAATGGTATGATTTCCATCAAAATATTTTCCCTTCTGGATTTTCATTTTCCATTTGTAGTATTGTTGACTATGGTATTGTATTGGTTTGTATGTTATTACATGTTATTTTCAGTCGATCATAATTTAGGGTGTTGTTCTCAGTCGGTTCTATAAACACTTTGATGTGTTTTGTAGTTTCGACTAACTTTTCATTTTGTGGTATAAAGCTGAAGTCTTTGATGAAGTTTTCTCTAAGTTCATGCCATTGAAAGGTTTTGACCCATGCTTCTTCCATTTTGTACCATTTTTTTAGTAAGTTGGATAGCGTCGATGGAAACAGGTGTGGCCATGTACATTCATCTTTATACCCAAGTCTTTTCCACTCTTTTTTGCATGTTCTTATGTGTTCTTCTGGGTCCTGCCCCTGGATGAACATATCTATTTGTGCTTGTTTGGTTAGCCTATTTCCTCCAAATATTTCTACAAAGTAAGTCTAAGCTGGTTTCCATGTCTGCAATCTTGATTGATGGGTATCCCACCATCTAGCAGCTTATCCTGTGAAAGTTTCTACTAATCTTTGTATTCGACCATGTTCATGAATGTTTTTAGATACTTGTTCTATATGCATAACTGGTGATTCTCTTTATTTGTATCTTGGGATTTGTTTGGTACTTACATTTTTTGGTTTTAAGGTAGGGTATTCCCTTCTTTTCTTTTCAAATATTTTTGGGATGATGGAAACTAAGAAACATTGTTGTACTGGTTTCTTCTACACTATTTGAATGGTCTAGCAACCTCTTGCTTGTGGTAGTCGGACATGGCGTAAATTTTTACTTTACAGATTGCACACCAAGATGCTTTGTCATTTTTCATGTTATATGGGAAATATTTCATTGTGTGTTCTCCATGTTCTTGGAAGCTATTGTAGAAGCACTTTGTCTAAACAAATCGAACGTCCTGTCGAATTATGTCTTGTCGACAGTTATCTTTAGCATGTTTAGTCGTTGAGCATTTTGTGCACCAGACATCCTGATTCTTAAGGTTCATCTCTTTCAATGATTTTTGCATGATTTCTACGTGTTCTTTGAATCTAATATCAATGGGATATGCTGGTAAATCTTCATCCATCTCCACTTGTAGAGCTTTGGTAAGTGCATCATCGTACGTTTTAAACGTCTCCAATCTTATGTGCGGCTGAAATTTTTGTGATAGACCTGGAAGGAACCACTGAATTAATAGTTGTTCATCAATTACATAGTCCAGTTAGATGAGTAGGTCTTTCCATCATTTTTCATACTCTTGGACAGACTCTGTTGGATTTTGAGATGTTGTTTTCAACTTTTTAGTTGCCATATGTTTTGCATCTAGAGTTTTAAATAAATATAGGAATTGCGCTTTAATTTATGCTTTCAATGCTTGAGGAGTTCTCTCTATATAGGTCATGTACCATGTTAGTGCTCTCTTCCTCAACGAACCGATGAACTGTGTCATCTGCCGATCTTCAGCTATAACCTGATTTACCTCCCCTGTTGACTTAGAGACGAATCAATGTCATCTAGGATCTTTGTTAGCCTCGTATAGAGGGATATGTGCTGATTTGTGAGCCATGTCAAAATCACTGTCGCTATCTCCTCTAGGAGGTGGCAGTGGTGGGGGTGGTGGTGAGGGTAGTGGGATGTTCTGCTTGTCATGTTGTGTAGAGCTATTGTCGACAGAACTTTTGTTCCCATCGATTGTTTTCTTTGTCATTTCTTCTCCAGCAAGAAGTCAGTTGGGGTCAACTTCTCTTGTCGATGTCCAACTACAATTGTTTGTCTACAGGTCCGACTATTCTGTGTTTTCCAAAGCTATGTTTGGTAGGGGGGGTGCTCCTTCATATGTCAGGTAAAGTAAGTGGATACTTCGATTGGAAGGGTATTCCTAAAGCATGACCCACTTTCCTTCCTCTGGTCGACAGATCACTAGATGATTATCATTATTTACCTTGTCATCTAGTCAGCTCCATATACGAAACTCACCAACTCTTAGTCTTAGGTCTTCTTCGACAACGGCTTGCATCCTGGTACTCGTATTCGTTGGAGACAAAGGTCTTATCTCATGGGGAACTTCTATTTGAAGATCTTCATGCTGCTCTATCCACAAGTCTTCTTCCATGGGTGATACTTCTTCAGCCACGCCTTCTTCCTGTTGGTCATGAACCGTCTTTGGTGGATTTCTTTCCTAGTCTGTCACCCTAGTATTAATTCCTCTTTATAGTGCTATAGCCCTTTCTCTTCTTTCTTTCTTTCTTTTTAACCTCTTCTCTCTTTCTATTTTCTGTAAATCCATCGTACCTTTACATGTCACTATCCATTTGATTTCCTTTTTAGGTTGAATTTTCATCGTTGGTGATGGTATCTCTTTTTAGTCAACTAGAATCATCTTCGCTTTACCCCAACATATGACCAACTACCCCCCCATACCCTACCCGACACTTTAGAAACCTCAGATAGTTTTGTTTACTTGATTATGAAGTATTCCCACTCCCTTTCGGCAATGAATTTTTCCCACTTTTTCTGTTTCTCCGCCCAGTTAGAATTTGGTGGTGGTTCGTTGAGTGAAGGACGAGTTTCGACAATATGACCCACTCCTTTTTCTATTAGGAATTTGAATAGTAGGGTCCATAGGGAGCACAGGAACTACTCAGTAAGGAGTATATATAATTTTTTTTGAATGGTTTATACCAAATTTCTTTCTCCTATGGATTTCTCCTCATACAATTCATCTATGATCTCTTCAAACCACTCCGACAGGTTTGTTCATCCCCCTCGAATCAATTTATCTAGTAGCTCTTGGTCCTTAGTCGCTTCTAGATTTTTCATCGAGAAGTTTTTTCAAAAGTTGGGGTACTGATTCTATGAAATTCTCATGAGTTTTAGTGAAGAATCTATCCTTCGCCTGAGCAGTGGTTAATCTGTTTCTCCTCATGTAATTCTGAAAATAATTTTCTTTCTTACAATCCCACCGATTCTTAATCTCCTATTCTGATATCATATTCTTATAGTCATCTCATATATGTACTACTGGAAATGGAACCAATGTTGTAATCTCACCGATCACATAGGATTACCAATAATAGACATTGAATCATATAGACATAACAGATACAAGAAATGAGAACATAGAGATGGATTAACATATTATATTATATCATGAGGGTCCATACAAACACAGAACCAAACCGAGTTCTCATCTAGCTCAACAGCCTAATATATATGATTTACAAATAGTTACATATAACTACCTATCAGTTCGGTCAACCGACATGACCTTACATGGCCGACCTAATCTATAATTAGTCGGCTATTCGACTAGTCGGCTCACCGACTAGCTACTCCAACAATATGGAAGTGTTTGTGTTTAAGCCAATATCTATGATTCTAGTAGATATGGATTGAGCTCTTCATGCTGGAATTATGATTCTTATAGTCTACGTGCGATTGATGGTATCCCTTATTTATTATATTTTTCAAATATGGAAGTGTGTGTGTTTAAGTCAATGTTTTGATTATACTAGATATGGAGAGACCTATAAATGGATACATATGATTTTTTATGTCTGCTTATGATTAGATCTAAACCCTCTGCAAATGTTTTCCCCGATGTCAGCGTGTGATATTTTATGAGTTTTCTCTTCCTAATATGTTTTTTTTTGTTGAGTTATATAATGGATCTTGTATTCTTGTTTTGTAAAGTTACAGATCAGATCTTGTATGTGTTTTCTCTACCTAATATGTTTGTGTTTTTTTTGTTAACTACGAACCCAGGAAAGATCGTTGGGAAAGTTTTAAATATCTTCATAAGTATATAAATATTGGATGTTATAATCTTGATAAACCTCCTAAATCATCGATATTCTAGTTTTTTTGGTTAAAAAAATTAAAATAATTTTCCAATCTAACAAATTTCGACGTTACAATTCATTGTTTAAAGAAGTGTAAAAAAACAATGTCATATTTTGCACACAAATATAATAGTGGGGACATGTGAATATATGATGCACCACCATGTTCATTTATGTAAAATTATTTGGTGTGTTAGGAATATAGAAGAGCGTTAATTTGAATTACATTTAAGCACACCATAGTATCTTACAAAATTACGTAATAAAATATAGTTATATATATATATATATATATATAAAAGTTACATAAATTGTGGCATTTGATTTTTTGAACCAGCACTAGGGAACCTAAACAAATCCTACACCATGGTGACATTGTTATTTTAAAATATGCATTTTACTCAAAACAAAGTAATGAATCAGTGTGTTCATGTCTAGCGCATTGAAGTAGGTTAAAATAATTTTTTTTATTAAACTTTAAACTTATAATATAGTTGAATGGATAAATAAGGTTCGATTATAAGGGAATAAATCAGGAAGATCTATTCGTATGTTTGTGCTTTAGCATGTGATTTTAAAGTTCATTTGAAAGATGTGATTTATGGATTTCCTTTGTATTTCTAAAAATGATATGCATGGTAAAGTGTAGTACTAGGATTATATTACACTTGTTTGAATTACAGTAAAAGAGTATAGCACAAAAGATGATATTTAAATTTGAAATACTTGTATAGTGGTTATAACTATTAGGCATGGAAGTGTATTTTAAAACATGATTGTCCATAATATGTCTTTAAATTTAGCTAGTTTTCAGGAAGTAAATATGATTTGGAAATATATAAAGTAAAGGTAATTTGTTAATTTTATATACTAAGTTATTTTAACTAGAATATCTTAGTTGTGAACTCCTTGTTATAATGCCAAATATTTACATAGATTCTATCTCTTCAAGAATTATAATAGTTTTTGTTTACTTTTCCTAAATTTAAGTAAAATGGTGTGTTCATAATCTTAGTAAAAATAGGGGTTGTTACAATATTTGGGTCATATTTGATTTTCTATAGTTTTCCCTAAGTAATTATTGCATTTTCAATCCAATTCCACAAGAGTTTATTCCTTAACATGTCACTCATTCTCTCTAGATCCCTTAGGTTCAATCCCCCATTTCTGTTATCTTGTAGATTTTTTCTAAGCCACCACTACCCCTTTTTTTGTTTGATTTTTCCATACTCCATAAGAAATTACTTTGAATCAACCTTATTGTGAATATCATTTCAATATTAGTCCCAAAAATAGAGAGAACACAAGTTGGAGAACTTATAGGAAAATTATGGATATCCTATTATAAGAGTGGGAGAGGTATCAATGAAAGATTTGAGAAGATTATGGATATAATAAGATTACTTAATAGTTGGTACACCCATAATCATTGGATAGTCAAGGAAATACAAATGAGACATGAGGATATTGTTGTTATCTTTTTGGATTCCAACCAAATCATCTTGAGAAAATGTAGCTTTCAGGAATCTTCCAAAACCTTCAATCATCAAGATGAACATAAAGGGAAACAAATGGTTTCCTTAATGAATACCTCACGTGGGAGAGAAGGTTCTAGATGGAGATCCACCGACTCTGATGGAAAAGAAAGAATACATTAGGTCCACGTAATACCCTGATTTGCTAACCATTGTATGCAGCTAAGTATTCCCATTGTGAACCAATGTAATGACTTTTCTATATGTTTAATTCTTTTATGGATCTATAAGATATATTTTCTTATGTTGTCGGGGATAACCAATGTAAGTTAGGTCATAGTTTCCCTAGGAAAAATAATTCAAATAAATAGTGAAATTTAAATAAATTAAATAGAAAGAATAAGTTAAGCCAAAAAAATAGAAATTAAATAAAGGAGAGCAAGGGAAAATGAAGAGATTCATCTAATGAATGTAACTTCTAAATAGGTGGAAACACCTAAGAATTAAGTAAAGACAGTAAGCACCTCCTCTACAAAATAGGAGGAAAAAGAACTCCATGGGTGAATTTTTTTTGTCCAAGATACGAGAGTAATACAATTAAGACAGAGAGAGATATTCATAAATTCAAAATCTAAAAATGAACAACCAAATGGAAGAATATAACCAATGGTATCTACTTTCGTATGACCATATCTATGTCCAATCATGGTGGAAAATATCTATCGCCATATAACATAGAATCAAAGAGGTGTTCAGTTCTAGTTGATAGGAAACTACTTGGTACACACACAACAACAATATTGTCTATAAAGACAATAATATTGGTTGTATATGTTGGAGAGGTATATTTACCATGTACATTGGAAATTGAATTGTTGAGTTGAGACCATAGCTAAAGTACATATTACTAACATGAAGAGTAAAGAATTCCTAAAATACACCCTTGAGAGACCAGGACTCAGCTCAAGGGTGATTGTGGAGAAACTAATACTAGAGTTTCCTACATCGATATGATTTAGTAGGTCATGGAAGTACCTGCAATAGTTGCAGTTTGATCAATAGAACCTAGAACAAATGGATTCCTAGCCCTAGATTTTGTAAATATGATTACTATGTTTATGTTGAAATGTATCTATATATGAATGTATTAACTTTTATGTGGTGAATCTAATTCTATGCATGCTTATGTAAATCTGCGATTGTTGTGAAATTATCTAAATCTATGTATGCTTGTAAACATCAATAGAAATGAATAGTTAAGCATCCATAGATTGTAGCATAAATAATACTATGCATTTGTAAATAGTAATATACATAATATTGTGCATGTGGTGTAAATAGTAAGAGAAACAATGTTGTACTAGTAAAAATAATATATTGTTATTCTATGGTATATGTGTCTGTTATGATAGATAAACATAAACTTAAATGATCTATGATTGTAATAAGAATATAGATAATCTGTAACATACATATTTTCATGTTGTAGTTATTACTATAATTTTAATGGTATATTTAATAGTTAGCCTAATTGTTTCATTGTGAAGGACAATCCAATACAATCGTGCTAGAATTCAATGAATTTCCCTAACTACTACATTTGGCAATAGAGTCTCATAAAATTAATTAACAAATCAATTGTAGTATTCTAAATCATAATTGGCATTAGGCCTCATATTCTACATTAAATTATAAACAAAATAGAGTTGTCAATCATAATTATAGAATTGGGCCACATATTATTCTGTATTACAATTAGAAAATAAACAGAAGATAAAATAGTGCAATATATAGATGTATTATTATACCAATGTAACTATAATAAAGATATCATAATAATAAGAGAACTATAAATTATATTCAAATTATCAAACCTAGGCTATATGCTTGTTGTTTGTAACCCAGTCCCATTTTTCAAGGTTGTTAAATCGTTGGACCTTCTCAACTCACATTATACTAGATGATAGAGGCCACAGTGTTTCTCCCACAAGCTTGAGAATCATGAGAATATTGAGACCCAATCGAGAACCCTACTACTAGTTGTAAAAATGGAAATCTTAGCATGTGATTTCTACTCCTAAATTTTATATAATGATAAAATGGATATAAAAAAATAAAATTTGCACCAGTGGGAAACATGTCATATTGAATACTAATAATTAAATTTTTATAGCCTTAAACAAATCGTAAGGATCCTAACAAAATACTTTTGTAGAATGATAAATCATAAGACTATATTAATTATAGGGTTGTTAGTGCCAAACATATAGGGTTTCATATAATGCATCATATAGACGAGAAGAATTTGAATAACAAAACATGAACACAAATGTCCCTACTAAATCAACAAACCATAGATATAATTGTCTATTGAGATAGCAGAAGCAAAATAGAAATATGGCAACCACGATAATCTTATCAGTCGTCATTGTGGATGATAAAGAGGCTAGAAGTTGGTACATGGGGTCCTATTGAAATATTCGTGTGATAACACCCCACATCAAATATATTTGAGGTGCAAACACCTTGTTAATTTATCTCATTTGTGTAATTATATATATATGTCATTCTAAAAGTTTTAAGTCTATTTTGATCTGATATGTTATTTATTGTAATATTTTACTATTATTTTTTTAAATATTTTTAAAAAAGGCCATGTGTTATCTCCAGAATGAGCATGGAAGGAGCACATCCCCATAGTTGGTTTTAGGATGAGCCTCTTCTACTAAAAAATGTATTATATGTAGCCATTTTTCCATGACTATGTCTTTTAGTCATTTTTATACGACTATCTAATCTTGTTTTTCAAAATAATTATATTTTACTTACTGAAAAGTAGGTAATCATAAAGAGCCTAGAATTTAGGGGGAGTGGGTTATCCATCTTTTAAAATATGAATAAAAGGGCTTTGATTCCATGGTTTAAGTTAGTCAAATTTAAAAGGTTGTGAATGTTGGAGATAAGGACAAGTCCTCTAATTTAGATTTCCTTACATTTCCAAGTACAATGATTATTTATTCAAGGGATAAATAGATTAAATAATTAAATGTAAGTTTTATACACTCGACACAATTTCAACCATCACTAATTCAAGAAGTAAATAGCTTAAACGGTGGGAGATAAGATGGAAACTTTTTGTAACATACCCATATAACCACCTAAAAATTTCATAATAAAAAAATTGACAATATATATAAGCTATAGACCAATTTAATAACTCTCTATCACACATTCAACAACAAAAATACAAAAGACTCTTTGAAAATATCCCTGCAGGTCTATCCTAACTCCTTAATTGGATGAATCTATGAATATGAAGTTTAAAAGTTTTCCACAACATGTCTTCTGAAATGGATTTTTTGCAACAGGTCTTCTACAATGCACTATTCTGCAACCAGCCTTCCACAACTCCCCTTCCTCAAGGAGGATTGTGTATTTCGAGATGTACATAATTTTATCTACAAATTTCCCTTGCTCAATCCTACTTCTGCAATGCAGATTGCGGATTGCGGAAAGTACTAAATTCTCTTTACATCTTTCCCTTCCGCAAAGCAGATTTCGGATTGCGGAAAGTAGTTAATTCTCTTTACAACTTTCCCTTCCATAATCCCACTTCCAAAATGCTGATTGTGGATTGCAAAAAGTACTTAATATTATTTAAAAATTTCCCTTCTACAATCCCACTTCTGAATGCAGATTGCGGATTACTGAAAGTACTTATTTTTTTTTACAAATTTCCCTTCTGCAATCCTGCTTCCGCAATGTGGATTGCGGATAGTGGAAAGTGCTTAATTTTATTTACAATTTTCCCTTCGGTAATATTGCTTCTATAATGCAGATTGTGGATTGCGGAAGCTCTTAAATTTTTACTTGATTTCCTTCCGCATTTACACCTCCGCAAAATATATTGTGGAAGTACCTATCTTTTTACTTAATTTTATTTTGTATTTTTTCTTTCGTAATGCGGATTGCACATTTCGGAAGTACTTATATTTCTTGGAGAATTTAAACTTCCGCAAGACATTAATCAATCAAGGATTAAAATCAAATTGCAAGAACTTCACTAAGCTGGTACACACATCCATTTGACTACTGTACAGGGGATTCCTTATATCTGGGTATTAACAATGAAGTTATAAAGCATCCAAGTACACTTTGTAGAAACCATAAATCAGTAAAAACATTTTACATCATTTAAAACTTAACATAGGTAGCAATAAATCATCAAACCACATTTTATGCACATAAGTAGTTATACTCTGAGCTCCATAGTCTGCAGGGATTTAAACATTTAAAGGAACCTAGTTGTATACTGAGCTAAATGAAAATAGAAAGCCATGCTCCACCCAACCATAGATTTGGACTAGTCTTGATTTATGTCCCTAATCACCCCCGAGCTAAACTATGCATGCCAAGAGTGGTGACAACCTACCTCAGGTCCAATTTCCTAGCAAGAAATCACATTTTGAACAAAGAGTACTCACAGAACAAGTATCTATTTCATATTTCCTAACATAAAGTTATCCCACAACAAGATTTCCAAGATACTAAGCAGTGTCCTTCCTCCTCCGATATGCTTCTTTTAATAGTTTTTTTTTCACTAGGTATTTTTCTAATGAACGGACAATTCCTCGTGGAATTCTTACATCCCACAATGTCCCCTAATCTTCCAAGGCATGTCTAGTGCCATAATGACATGTTGACACCTGGTGTAATCTCCTTGAGGTTTCTCTTCCTCATCGTCCACTCTTGCATGCATAGTTTCCTCATTCAATGTGGCTTCCCGCATCATTCATTTTTCTTTTTATTAAAATCAAATTGATTTCAATTACATCTTTCCTCCAAGGAATTTTTGGCGGATTGTAGATCGAGCCAATCCTATTTCACAAAAATAAAATAGTAATTACAAATAATGTTTATTTACTAAGGGATGTTACATCCTCCCCCCCTTATTGCGACACTGTCCACGATGTTTTTATTCTTCTTCCATAGATTCTGGAAATAAATTTATGTACTTCTTTCAAAATTATTCCTTTAATTCCTAAGTAGCTTTCTCGGGGGTAAAGTACTTCCATTGCAGCTTAACCCGAGTGACGACCTTATTCTGAAGTACCGTTTCTTTCATGTCTAGTATCTGTAGAGGTTCCACATGAAACTCACCTTCTGGTTTTGTTGCCACCTTACACACACTTGGGTCATGTGGCGGAAATCTTCAAGTTACTCAGTACGTCCTTGGCGGAAAGTCTCGAGTCAAGGCTGTCACCTTGTTCTTGACTCCTCTATTTAGGATCAACTACTAACAAAGCCAAGGGAGGTAGACCCTATTGAGTTACTAAGGATAATACTTAGTATGATTATGTCAAACTGAATGAATTACTTAGGAGTTTGAAAATTAACCATAAACAACCATAGATGAGAACATACAAAAATGAGCACACGGATGCACAATGCTGAGACACAATATAAATATATAGCAAGAAAATAACCAGTGCCTTAGAATGGATTCAAAATAAAATCAATGTACTTGCATGTTCTTAGAGTGAATGTTTTGAAATTGCCTCTTGGGACATTTTAAGTTAATGCACAAATATGAGTTGATTAAAATTAGGAGAAGGGGTGGACTCCAGATATACCAAAGAGTACTTGGAGTATGTCCAAAACTAAACCTTCACGACTACCTGCAAAGAATATGTGGGATGAATGGAGTCTATGGGGCTATTTTTCATAACGTACCCATTATGGTGTGATAGAGATCGGTGCCCCATGGTCACTTTTCACAACTTCTTGCTTCCTTTGGGTATTTTGCCACTGTAATAGTTTGATCTAGGTGTTGGATGTTCACCTGATGTTTTGTCAATTTGGGAGAGTGAGTCCTAATTATTCTAGTCACTCAAATTATTTTGATATGGCTTGACTGATTAGATGAACCGCATACAAGTGCAGAGCATACACACTAGAGTCTTGTCAATTTTAGTAGATTTTAAAATGGGTGTTCTTGTTAAAAAGAAAAGGCTCCAAGAACCTCTTTCAATCCAAGTGGATATCAATCGGGGAATCAAGGAGGGGTTAGTTTTATAAAAGCTAAATAAACCAATGATGAAAAGGAAAACACAGATATACAATTCCGGTTTTCTAATTAGTGCTGCCATGCATCTCTTTCCCCTTTTGGGTCAATTAGGAAGTCATGGGGTAAGTATTAAGATTACTTTGAAATATCAAATATGGAATATTAAATTGATAATGAATGAAAGTATACTACCATGTATATTAGAGCTATGTTATTTTGAAAAGATATGAACAAAAGGTAGAAAAAATGACACCGCGCAAATACCCCCAGGGGGGATGGGGAGCGGGCTCGAAAGAGCCTACTCAAAAGATTTTATTTCATTATTATTGGTTACAATATCAGAAAAATAAAATATCAGAAACCTCTTGGTCCTTATATGGGATGAAACCAAGATCTTACAACTTTGCAAAATTTGTCAATTTTAGTGAAAGGGGAGACCCCTAGGGGGATTTGAACGCTCCTGAGGCCACTTTCAAACAAAATATCCTATTATTTTATGTTACACCTAATAAAAACTAGAAATCATTTTATAATAACATATGCCCAAAATAAATTTAATAGTTCCTTTGGATCAGCCTACCTTAACTCAAAAGGATTAAGTTAAAACTAGCTAAACAGGTGAAAAAGGAACCAAGGAAAGCAAGCTTTCCTTGGGACCTTGGCTTGTTGTTTGTGCAGCCAATGAAATATGCACTGATTTCTAGATTTTATCTTTTTAAAATAGAGAAAGAAATCTAGAGCATGAAACCTACTGATTTTCTTTAACTTGCCATGCAAAATGGACGATTTCCTTATGCTAGAGCTAGAAGGCTCAATGATACTTTTTAGAATTAATATCTAGAATCTGAGCTTTGAAATAGTATATATATGTAAATTTTACTTCGATATAACAGATCCAAATGATAACAAATATTTCAAACACAGTAACCAGGTAAGAAAATTGATTTTGAAGGAGGAAAAGGAGAAGATAAGTGCTTGTTGCTGAAGCAGATTTGCAATGGAAACTTGTTAGTGGAATACAGAGGGGAAATGTCTTCACAAAATTTTTGGATGTGCAGTGGATTCAAACTAGATCCACAGCTCATCCAATCCTTGCTACCTGAAAGCTAAACACACAATCCTACAGGAAACCTCATGAGATCTGGATATATATATGAAAAAGAGACAAGAATTACATGCAAATAAACTTATTAAACATGTATAATCTAGATATTCTAACATATATGCTATGAGATAGAAGAAAAACAAGTAACCTTACTTTCCCAACAATACTCCTATTGATTTAGCTGAATCGTTCAAGCCAGACAGGGTTCAGATGCAGAAATTCAGAGAAAAGCTGGCAACATCAATAGCCATAAGACAATCCTTAATCCACACTATGAGAGAATTACACCATTTGGTCTCCAAAACTTATTTATTTCAACAATCAAAATATTACAATAGTATTACAATAGCAATCCCTTCAATCCAACTCTAACTAGCTTGGAAGAGGAGGCTTATGCTTGGATATATACAAAAACCAGGAGATCTAGCCCAAAGGGGGGCCAAATCGCAAGGAGACATATCAAATCAGCTGGAGGAGATTCCATCAATCTGATCTGTGTCTAGCTGAGATAGATTTGAGTTTTACTAAGTGCAACTACCAATCGGGGGGGGGGGGGGGGGGGGGATGTGATCTAACCGACACCTCAACCTGTTGACTGAAGCATCCACCAAAAATCATCTAGATGAGCCAAAAATGTGTGGAGGAGAGAGGGAGGGTGAAATTCCCCATAAAGGATGCTAGAGATCAACTTTGGATCTGATTTGATCACCTTCTTTAGTCAAGGATTTGTCAGATCCAGTCAATCTAGTTTAGATCTGATTGATTTCAATCAAATTGGTTGAGAATCCACTGATCTATTATTCTGGATTTGCTCCATTATTCATCAATTTATGAATTAAAATAATCAATAATTGATTTTTGGGGCTTTCTGACCTGAGTGATGGAAAATAACTCAAAACTAGGGAATAGTGGGTCCATGGGTTTACATGGTGCTCTTAGCTTGAAAATGAGCACCTACATGAATGAAACTGATTACTTGGCCCACTTTTATTACAAAATCATTTTTTCCAATTAAACTATTAAAAAATAGCCTAAGTTTTGGAAAAATTAAATTTTAATAAAAAACACTGAAAAAAATAAAAAATTGAAAAATTGAAAAAACCTAGGGGGACTTAGACATGTTCATATGACTCAACCATGATTTCTAGCATGTTTATACATAGACACATAGACTATAATAACCTCAATAGGCCTAATGCCAAGCCGACCACCGCAAATTTGGAGGTATGGAGTGAAAAACTCAGAAATTATCAGTTGTTTATTCAACAACCAATAATAAACAGGGGAAAAAACACCCTTGCTGATCGGATTGACAAATAAAGTCTAAGAGACTGAGTCTTTTACAGAAACTATCATTCTAGAAAATTTATTACAATTCCCCGATGGGGTATGAACATGTGATATAGTACAACAAGCACTTCCCAGAAGTACTTCCAAAGGTCTTCTGAAGTCCGAACAAGTTATCCTTGTCTGGTTCACCAGGCTCACTTGATAAAAAACCACTAAGTACAACTTAGGTGGTGACATTATGGCACCAACTGTGGGACGTGTGCTCGATCTATTCTTTAAGGCAAGGAGAGGATACAAGAACACCAGAATCTATGGTTTAATTACCCTGCAAAAACATCTCAACTTGACAAGAAAAACCTCAGTAGCACAAGTTTTATAAAAACCCAAATGAACCATTAAGCTGATTTATTTTAAAAAAAAATGTAACTAACTAAAAGAAGCAACATTTTATTATAGCTAAGTATAAAATAGAAATGCAAAAAATAAATTCTCTCTTTCAAGGACCTTATTCTCCTACTCTAAGCATGATATAAAAGGGGTTAAGTGTAATCAGAAATCCAATGTAACCACCTAAGAATTTTATTAACACAAAAAAAAATTCTTTGTCTTTGGTTACCATCCAAAGTAAGGATACCTTATTCAGAAATTGCAAACCTGCATGATGATTCAGAATGGGTGGGATTGATGGGAGATTATAGGCATGAATAATGTCATAAAAAGTATTCCCCAGCTTGTATGTGTGCATGCAGGATTCTTCTATCCATGACTGGATAGGACTGATATACCAATCAGAACGATGAGGTAGACTGACTACATCATCATACTAATCATCGAGGCTTATCAAATGATAACTTGTTGCAAATGCCCCAAGTTGCTCCAAATCATAAGGAACCTCTATATGTGGAAAAGATGGCTGAGACTGCATCACATTTGACTTTTCACAATACTGTTTCTCAGTGTCTTCATTACTGATACCCTTGTGCTACTCTACATGATATGAATCTGAATGTCACATGAAAATTCTGAATGCTCCTCTTTCATACTAACGTTTTCCCAGACATCCAGATCCATGCTCCGCTGTATGGACGTATTGTAGATTGGACTTCCACAAACTTTTGAATAGACACTCCCCTTGTTGGACATGTCCTGGATGGGTTTCTCCATAAGATTTTCACAAGTTGGATTATCTATGAAATTTCAATAGTCATCACTCCCATCCATGTCATATGTGGGGGACTCTTCATCCATGGCATCATGCTCCTGCCTATTCATGTCCTCCTTGTATTCATAACAATCTTCTTCAGAAAAAAAATTACAAGGTAATAAACTTTCCAAACCTTCATCAACATGAGGAGAACAAGGTCTAGTGTCACCACACACCATACTAATCTTATCATAAGTTTCTTTATAGGCCTCTATTATGATATCATGAAGAGAATCTTCAATATTATCTTCAATTGAGGAAACCTTTTGGACATGTTCAATGGGATCACTTGGGATGTATTGCTCAGTGGGTTTCTCTAGAGGCCTTTCTAGAAATATATTAGCATTGCAACATACTTGAGAATACACCAAATCTTCAATGTCTTCAGCTATGGTGACATGAGGAGAGTTTTCAACAATGTGTTCCATCATGGGCTCCTCCTGAAGATCTTCAGTAGGATCATCTTGGATTTTCCCTTCCTCAGAATCTTGTTGTGTATTGGGAGATACCTCATATTCTTTTAAAAGATGCTTAATTGCTTCCTTTCTTAAATAAATACTAGGATGCCTTTTGACGGTGGTATCATGAACCTCCTCTTCACTTAAATGTTCAAGAAGTGATTCCAAGTCTTCAATACTTTGTATCATGGAAAAAGGTCCATCATATGTTTCCGTGTGATACTCTGTCCCAGATAGGTAGAAGGTATAGATCTTTCAAAGGAACTTTTTCAAACCATTCATACTACCCCTACCATCATGCCACTACTCTAAAAACATCCAAAGAGATCTTGGAAAATAAGTTATACATTTATCAGGAAGGCTCTGATAGAACCAACAACAGGCCTCACCCTGAAAAGTACCAGCAAACATTTCCATCATATTGTCTTCATGAAGAATATTGAAGTCAACAATCAACTGAAGGAAATATTTGACATGCAAGATGGCTGAGTCACCATAATCTCCATGAAATGTTCAAAGCCAGTTATATGCATCCCCCAAACCATCACAACAGTTGGGAAAACTCAAGATGTTTGAGAAATCGATAGGTTGAAACATTAAGGTTAACCGGGCACCATATTTCTCCTTTAATTCATCCAAAATAGTTTCCATTTGATATAATGATTAAACCTTGTACTGAAAAGGTGGATCTATCAAGTGATGATCTTTAAGGGTTTTAACATGTTGCATGGGATCCTATACACACAACAAAACTTCACAAGTTTATGAGAAAACAGGGTTTTATCCCTTCAATGGAGTTGCCATGTGACAAAGAAAAATAAGCATTTATAAATATTTTCACAAAAATTATTTTTTGCCTTTATTTGCAAAAATAAAAACTAAAAAAAAGTCAGTGGAGTCACCAGATGAAAATTAAAGATCTACTCTAAGCATTCATCAAACAAAGAAAAAACAAAAAGGAAGAGAACAAAATTCATAGCTGGGAATAAAAATATTTATCACCGGCAACGGCGCCAAAAGATGTTGCCGCCTTACACACACCTAGGTCACGTGGCAGAAATCTTCAAGCCACTCGGTGTGTCCTTGGGGGCAAGTCTCAAGTCAAGGCTGTCACCTTGTTCTTGACTCCTCCGTTTAGGCTCAACTCCTAATGACGCCAAGGGGGGTATACCCTATTAAGTTACTAAGGATAATTAATTAGTATGATGATGTTAAACTGAATGAATTACTTAGGAGTTTGGAAATTAACCATAAACAACCATAGATGACAAGATACAAAAATGAGCACACGAAAGCATAATGCTGAGACACAACATAAATATATAGCAAGAAAATAACCAGTTCCTTAAAATGGAGTCAAAATAAAATCAATGTACTTGCATGTGCTTGGAGTGAATGTTTTTCAATTGCCTCTTGGTACGTTTTAAGTTAATGTGAAAATATGAGTCGATTAAAATTAGGCGAAGGGGTGGACTCCAGATATACCCGAGAGTACTTGGAGTATGTCCAAAACTAAACCTTCACGACTACCCGCAAGGAATATGTGGGATGAATGGAGTATCTAGGGCTATTGTTCATAATGCACCCATTAGGGTGTGACAGAGATCGGTGCCCCGAGGTCACTTTTCATAAGTTCCCGCTTCCTTTGGGTATTTTGCCATCATAATGGTTTGACCTAGGTGTTGGATTTTCACCTGATGGTTTGTCAATTTGGGAGAGTGAGTCCTAATTATTCTAGTCACTCAAATGCTTTTGATACAACTTGACTGATCGGATGAACCACAGCCAAGTGCAGAGCATACACACCAGAGTCTTGTCAATTTTAGTAGATTTTAAAATGGGTGTTCTTGTTAAAAAGATAACCCTCCAAGAACCTATTTCGATCCAAGTAAATCTCAATAGGGGAATCAAGGAGGTGTTAATTTTATAAAATCTGAAGAAACAAATGATGAAAAGGAAAACATAGATACACAATTCTAGTTTTCTAATTAGTCCTACCATGCATCTCTTTCCCCAATCGGGTCAATCGAGAAGTCGTGGGCTAAGTATTAAGATTACTTTGAAATATCAAATATGGAATATGAAATTGATGATGAATCAAAGTATACTACCCTGCATATTAGAGCTACGCTAGTTTGAAAATATATGAACAAAAAGTAAAAAAAATGACACCGACGCAAATCCCCCCAGGGGGGATGAGGAGCAGGCTCGAAAGAGCCTACTCAAAATATTTTATTTTATTATAATTGGTTACAATATCAGAAAACTAAAATATCAGAAACCTCTTGGTCCTTATATGGGATGAAACCAATATCTTACAACTTTGCAAAATTTGTCAATTTTAGTGAAAGGGGAGACCCCTGGGGGGATTTGAATGCTCTGGAGGCCACTTTCGAATAGAATATTATTTTATTTTCTATTACACCTGCTAAAAACCCGAAATCGTGTTAGAATAACATATTCCCAAAAGAACTTTAAGAGTACCTTTGGATCAACCTACCTTAACTCAAAAAGATTAAGTTAAAACTAGTTAAACAGGTGAAAAAGGAACCAAGGAAAGCAAGCTTTCCTTGGTATCTTGGATTTCTGTTTGTGCAGAAAATGAAATATGCACTGATTGATGCATTTAGTCTTTTTAAAACAGAAAAATAAATCTAGAGCATGCAACCTACTGATTTTCTTTAACTTGCCATGCAAAATGGACGATTTCCTTATGCTAGATCTAGAAGGCTCAATGATACTTTTCGGAATTAAGATATATAATATGAGCTTTGAAATAGTAGATCTATGTAAATTTTAATTTGATATAACAGATCCAAATGATAACAAAGCTTTCAAACACAGTAACCAGTTAAGAAAATTAATTTTGAAGGAGGAAAAGGAGAAGAGAAGTGCTTGTTGCTGAAGCAGATCTGCAATGGAAACTTGTTGGTGGAATACAGAGGGGAAATGTCTTCACAAATTTTTTGGATGTGTAGTGGATTCAAACTATATCCACAGCTCATCCAATGCTTGCTACCTAAAAGCTAAACACACAATCCTGCAGGAAACCTCATGAGATCTCGATATATATATGAAAAAGAGACAAGAATTACATGCAAATAAACTTATTAAACATGTATAATCTAGATATTCTAGCATATAAGCTATGAGATATAAGAAAAAAAAGTAACCTTACTTTCCCAACTATACTCCTATTGATTCAACTGAATCGTTCAAGCCAGACAGGGTTCAGATACAGAAATTGAGAGAAAAGCCGACAACATCAATAGCCGTAAGAAAATGCTTAATCCACACATATGAGAGAATTACACCATTTGGCCTACGAAGCTTATTTATTTCAACAATCAAAATATTACAACAGTATTACAATAGCAAGCCCTTCAATCCAACTCCAACTAGCTTGTAAGAGGAGGCTTATGCTTGGATATATACAAAAACCAAGAGATCCAGCCCATGGGGGGCGCAAATACCAAGGAGACATATCAAATCAGCTGAAGGAGAGTCCATCAATGCATGATCTATGTCTAGCTGAGCCATATCTGAGTCTCATTGAGTGCAACTGTCAATCGGGGGGCTGATCTAACTGACACCTCAACCTGTTGACTGAAGCATCCACCAAAAATCATCCAGATGAGCCAAAAATGTGTGGAGGAGAGAGGGAGGGTGAAATTCCCCATAAATAATGCTGAAGATCAACTCTGGATCTGATTTGATCACCTCCTTCAGTCAAGGATTTGTCAGATCCAGTCAATCTAGTTCAGATCTGATTGATTTCAATCAAATCGGTTGAGAATCCACTGATCTATGATTCTAGATTTGCTCCATTATTCATCAATTTATTAATTAAAATAATGAATAATTGATTTTTGGGGCTTTCTGACCTAAGTGATGGAAAATCACTCAAAACTATGAAATAGTGGGTCCATGGGTTTACATGGTGCTCTTAGCTTGAAAATGAGCACCTACATGACTGAAACTGATTACTTGGCCCACTTTTATTACAAAATCAATTTTTCTAATTAAACTATTAAAAAATACCATAAGTTTTGGAAAAAATAAATTTTAATTAAAAACACTGAAAAAATTGAAAAAATGAAAAATTGAAAAAACCTAGGGGGACTTAGACATGTTCATATGACTTGACCATGATGTCTACCATGTTTATGCATTGACACATAGACTATAATAACCTCAATATGCCTAAATGCCAAGCTGACCACCCCAACCTTGGAGGTATGGAGTGAAAATCTCAGAAATTATCAGTCGTTTATTCAACAACTAATAATAACCAAGGGAAAAAACTCCCTGGGCTGATCGGATTGACAAATAAAGTCTACGAGACTGAGTATTTTATAGACAATATCATGCTATAACATTTATTCAATTCCCCCATGGGGTATGAACATGTGATATAGTACAACAAGCACTTCCCAAAAGTACTTCCAAAGGTCTTCTGAAGTCCAAGCAAGTTATCCTTGTCCGGTTCACCAGGCTCACTTGATAAAAAACCACTAAGTACAACTTAGGTGGTAACAGGTTCCACCTATACCACATTCCAGTCAATGATGTGAGTGAAATCATGTACATATTTCTTCAATAAGGAAACAAGAAAAACATTATGAATTCTTAAGTGTCCTGGAAGAGAAAGTTTGTAGGCCACGGGTCTAGTCCTTTCCAAGATTTGAAAGGGTCCGCAAAATAGTGGTGCTAGTTTGGCACTTCTTACCAATTTGAGAGAGGTCTTCCTAGGCTTAACTTGGACGTAGACATGGTCTCCGATATAAAACTATTTATGTTGTCTTTTTAAGTCTGTGTAACTCTTCTGGTGGTCCTGTTCTACTTTCAAGTTCTTTTGGAGTTCTTGAACAACTTGTTCCATGTCTTGTAACATTTTTCTCTATACTATTAAATGACCCATCAAGATATCCTAGCTAATAAGGGTAGCACACTTTTTCCCATACAAGATTTCAATCTGGCTCATTTTCGTTAAGGCCTGATATCCATTATTGTGTGCAAATTAAAACAGATGCAAATAGTCATCCCACTTGGTGGGTTTTTCCATGACATACATTCTTAGCATATCTTTGATGAATTGATTTGTTCACTTTGTTTGTCCATTTGTTTCAGGGTGATAACTAGTGCTGAAGTTTATCTTGGTTTCTAACCCTGCAAACAAGGATTTCCAAAAAATTGATGTAAACTTAAAATCCCAGTCAAAAATTACCATCTTTGGTACTCCGTGGAGTCAGAACACTTCTTTCATGAATATCTCTGAAATACTGACAACTTTATAAGTTGACTTCACAACAATAAAATAAGAAGACTTGCTTAACTAATGAACTACAACCATAATCGAATCATGTTTTTTTTGTGTTAATCGCAAAAATGTGATGAAATCCAAGGGTATTACCTCCCATTTCCATTTAGGAATTGGAAAGGGTTGTAACAAACCTATTGGATGTTGATGTGCAACCTTAACATGTTGACATTCCAAACATTTAGGTATATAATCAACTAAGTTTGCCTTCAACCTAGGACAAAATAATTTCTTGTGGAGTGTTGTTATCATCTTTTGGTAACCAGGGTGTCCTACATAACGAGGTTTATGCATTTCATTTAAAATTAATAACTTTAAATATGCAACATCGGGCATGCATATTCTCTCCTTAAACCAAATTTTTCCTTTCTGGTCAACTCTGAATTCCGTCCCATTTAAATTTACCTCCTATTTATGTATCTTGTTCAGTAAATTTACATACTCAACATCTTGTATATGGGTTGTTTTTATTCTTCTCAACATACCAATTTCGGGTTGGCTCAAAGTTATTTCATATAATTCATGAGTTCTTTGACTGGGTGCACCAACCAACGTATTTTCCTTATGTTTAATATGATTTACTTCAAAATCTAATTCAATTAAGATGGTCATCCATATTTGTTTCCTAAAATTAAGTCCAGGTTGAGTAAACAGATTCTTTACGTAGGTGTTATCTATCAATAACAAGAACTTATTTCCTAAAAGTTAGTGATACCACACTTTTAAGTCATGCACTACCGCTGCAAATTCTAGATCATGTACTACATAATTTCGTTCATGTTCTTTCAATTTACGAGATTCGTAACTTACCACATGTCCTTCCTCAAATAATACTCCCTTCAAACCCTCTGTACTAGAATATATACACACTGTGTATTTTTTATAGGGGTCAACCACTTTTAAAATCAATGTCGTGGTTAATAAGCTTTTTAGATTTTTCAAACTGTTCTGACACTTCAATGACCATGCAAACCTTATCGCTTTATTTTGCAAGTAGGTAATGGGATAGGTTATCTTTCAGAATCCTTGGATGAACCGCTGGTCGTAATTGGTGAATCCCCTAAAGGAACTAATATCGACGACGTATTTACGCACAAGACATTTTGAAATAACCTTTATCTTTTGTGAATCTACCACAATCCCATTTTCAAGCCACTCAGTGTGTCCTTGGGGGCAAGTCTCGAGTCAAGGTTGTCACCTTGTTCTTAACTCCTCTGTTTAGGATCAACTCCTAATGAAGCCAAGGGAGGTAGACCCTATTAAGTTACTAAGGATAATTATTTAGTATGGTGATGTTAAACTGAATGAATTACTTAGGAGTTTTAAATTTAACCATAAACAACCATAGATGACAAGATACAAAATGAGCGCATGAAAGCACAATGCTGAGACACAATATATATATATATATAGCAAGAAAATAACCATTGCCTTAAAATGGAGTCAAAATAAAATCAATGTACTTGCATGTGCTTGGAGTGAATGTTTTTCAATTTCCTTTTGGTACGTTTTAAGTTAATGTGAAATATGAGTTGATTGAAATTAGGTGAAGGAGTGGACTCCAAATATACCCAAGAGTACTTGGAGTATGTCCAAAACTAAACCTTCAAGGCTACCCGCAAGGAATATGTGGGATGAATGGAGTCTCTGGGGCTATTGTTCATAACGAACCCATTAGGGTGTGACAGAGATCGGCACCCCGAGGTCATTTTTCAAAAGTTCCTGCTTCCTTTGGGCATTTTTCCACCGTAATGGTTTGTTCTAGGTGTTGGATTTTCACCTAATGGTTTGTCAATTTGGGAGAGTGAATCCTAATTATACTAGTCACTCAAGTGCTTTTGATATAGCTTGACTGATTGGACGAACTGCAACCAAGTGCAGAGCATACACTCTGGAGTCTTGTCAATTTTAGTAAATTTTGAGATGGATGCTCTTGTTAAAAAGAAAACCCTCTAGGAACCTCTTTCGGTCCAAGTGGACCTCAATTGGGGAATAAAGGAGGGGTTGATTTTATTATGGTTTCTGAAACAAATGATGATAGGAAATGAAACATAAAAATATAAGCAAACAACAATTTTCTAATTATACTACCACGAACCTTTCTTCACCTTTCGACTCAAAAGGAGGCTCGTGGGGTAAGTATTAAAGTTACTTTGAAACCAATAGAAATGGAATATGGAAATGGTTCTAAATTAAATTATACTACCCTATAGATTAATACTACACTATATTGAAAAAGATGAATGAAAAGCAAAAAAAATGACACGGACGCAAATCCCCCCAGGCGGGATGGGGAATGGGCTCGAAAGAGCCTATTCAGAATTAGTTTTATTACCAGAAGTTACAATATCATAAAACTGATATGATGCCTCTTGATTCTTATACAGAATGAAACCAAGAACTTACAAAGTGCAAAAATTAAAGATTTCAATCGAAAAGGGAGACCCCTGGGGGGGATTCAGAAGGCCCAAAAGTCACTTTCAAACACCAAATCCTCCTATTTTCTGTTATACCGGATAAAAAATAGCAATATTATTAGACTGAAATATTTCCAAAAGCACTCTGAAAGTACCTTTGGGTCAACTTACTTTTAACCAAAAAAAGCTAAGCTAAAACTAGTTAAAAAAGGTAAAAAGGGAACCAAGGAAAGCAAGCTTTCCTTGGGATCTTGGATTTCCTTTTTCGCAGCCAATTTGATGTGCACTAATTTCTATATTTATATTTTATAATAAAAATAAAAATCTAATGAATGCAATCTACAAATTCTCTTTAAAATTCCATGCAAAAAGGACAATTTCCCTAAAACTAGATCTAGAATGCTTATGAAACCTTTTAAGAACAAGATCTAGATTATGAGCTTTGAGGAGATAGAACTATGTTCAATTTATTTTAAGGTAATAGATCTAAACAATATCAAAGTTGTGAACAAAGTGACCATGTAAAAAGAATTGATTTTGAAGGAGGAAAAGGAGAAGAGAAGTGTTTGTTGCTGAAGCAGATCTTCAATGGAAAATTGTTAGTGGAATACAGAGGGGCAATGTCTTCACAAATATTTTGTATGTACGTTGGATTCAAACTAGATCCAAAGCTCATCCAATATTTGGTACCTGAAAGCTAAACACACAATCCTGTAGGAAACCTCATGAGATCTGGATATATATATGAAAAAGAGACAAGAATTACATGCAAATAAACTTATTAAACATGTATAATCTAGATATTCTAACATATATGCTATGACATATAAGAAAAAAAATTAACCTTAATTTCCCAACTATATTCCTATTGATTCAACTGAATCATTCAAGCCAGACAGGGTTCAGATGAAGAAATTGAGAGAAGTGCCGGCAACATCAATAGCCGTAAGACAATGCTTAATCCACACATATGAGAGCATTACACCATTTGGCCTCCAAAGCTTATTTATTTCAACAATCAAAAGATTACAACAATATTACAATAGCAATCCCTTCAATCCAACTCTAACTAGCTTGGAAGAGCAGGCTTATGCCTTATTTATACAAAAAATAGGAGATCCAGCCCAGGGGGGCACAAATCCCAATGAGATAGACCATTGTAGCTGAAGGAGAGTCCATCAATGCCTGATCTGTGTCTAACTGAGCCAGATCTGAGTCTCACTGAGTGCAATTGTCAATCGGAGAGCTGATCTGACTGACATCTCAGCCTGTTGATTGAAGCATCCACCAAAACTCATCCAAATGAGCCAAAACATGTGGAGGAGAGAGGGAGGGTAAAATTCCCCATAAAGGATGCTGAAGATCAACTCTAGATCTGATTTGATCACCTCCTTCAGTCAAGGATGCGAGAAACCCAGTTAATCTGGTTCAGATCTTACTGATTTCAATCAAATCGGCTGAGAATCCACTGATCTATGATTTTGGATTTGCTACATTGTTCATCAATTTGTTAATTAAAATAATCAATAATCAATTTTTGGGGCTTTCTCACCTGAGTGATGGAAAATCACTCAAAACTAGGAAATAGTGGGTCCATGGGTTTACATGGTGCTCTTAGCTTGACGATGAGCACCTACATGACTGAAACAGATTATTTGGCCCACTTTTATTACAATTGTTTTTTTCCAATTAAATTATTAAAAAATAGCCTAAGTTTTGGAAAAAATAAATTTTAATAAAAAACACTGAAAAAACTAAAAATTGAAAAATTGAAAAAACCTAGGGGGACTTAGACATGTTCATATGACTCGACCATGATGTCTAGCATGTTTATACATTGACACATAGACTCTATTAACCTCAATAGGCCTAAATGCCAAGCTGGCCACCCCAACTTTAGAGGTATGGAGTGAAAAACTCAGAAATTATCAGTCCTTTATTCAACAACCCATAATAGCCAAGGGAAAAAACACCCTGGGCTGATCAGATTGACAAATAAAGTCTAAGAGACCGAGTCTTTTACAGACACTATCATGCTAGAAAATTTAATACAATTCCCCTAGTGGGTATGAACATGTGATATAGTACAAACACTTCCCAGAAGCACTTCCAAAGGTCTTGTGAAGTCCGAACAAGTTATGCTTGTCCAGTTCACCAGGCTCACTTGATAAAAAAACCACTAACTACAACTTGGGTGGTAACATTCTGGCTCCAACTAAAAGATGTGTGCTCGATATGGTCTTAGGGCAAGGAGAGGATATGAGAACACCAAAATCTTTGGTTTATACACCCTGTAAAAACATCTCAACTTGACAAGAAAACTTCAGTAGAAAAAGCTTTACATGAAACCAAATGGACCATGAAGATGATTTATTTAAACAAAATAAATGTAACTAACTAAAAGAGGGAAAGTTTTATTATAGCTAAGTATAAAATAGAAATGCAGAAAGTAAATGCTCTCTTTCAAGGAGCTTATTTTCCTACTCTAAGCATGATATAAAACAGGTTAAGTGTAATCATAAATCCAATGTAACCACCTAAGCATTTTATTAACATAAACATTGTTTTCCTTGTCTTTGGTTACCAGCCAAAATAAGGATACCTTATTCATAAAATGCAAACCTGCGTGATGATTCAGAATGGGCGGGATGGATGGGAGATCATAGGCATGAATAATGTCATAAAAATTCTTCCCCAACTTGTATGTGCTCATGCAGGTTGCTTCTATCCATGACTGGATAGGACTGATATCCCAATCAGAATGATGAGGTAAACTGACTACATCATCATACTGATCACCGGGGCTTGTCAAATGATAACTCGTTGCACAAGCCCCAAGTAGCTCCAAATCATAGGGAACCTCTATATGTGAAAAATATGGCTGAGACTAATATTCCATTGACTGCATCACATCTGAATTTTCACAACACTGCTTCTCAATGTCTTCATTATTGATACCCTTGTTTAGCTCTGCATGATATGACTCTGAATGACCACATGAAAATTCTGAATGCTCCGCTTCCATACTAAGGTTTTCCAAGGTCTCTAGATCCATGCTTCCCTCTATGGAAGTATAGTAGATTGGACTTCCACAAATTTCTAAATAGGCACTCCCCTTGCTGGATCTAGCATAGATAGGATTCTTAATAAGATATTCACAAAAATCCCAATAGTCATCACTGGCATCTATGTTAGATGTGATGGATTCCCCATTGTTGATATCAGGTTCCGATATCAAGTTTTCTTTATCTTCATTACTGATACTGATATATGGCTCAGATTGATCATGTGGATAAACTACATGCTCCTTTTTTATATCAAAGTTTCCCAAGGCCACATGGTCCATGCTCTCTCCTTTAGATATGCCATAGATAGAAAAATCAACAAAACCATCAAAAGTTTTTGGTTCATTATTTTTCTCTTTATTCATTTCATAGACTGGATTTTCCATGAATGTCAAGGACTCCTCATCAACATATTTGTTGGGGATAAGGGAGTCTTTGTCACTTGTATCATGCTCCAAGCTATACTTGTCCTCATTTTCATACTCATCTTCTTCAGAAAAAATGTCATAAGGTAGTAAACCTTCTAGACTGTCATCATTATATGGAGAACACATAGGAGTCCCATCATGTATATTACAGTTTTCATCATAAGTTTCACTATAAGATTCTACAATGGTTTCATCCTTAGGATTGTACTATTAAGATGGTGACAAAGGGTAGGCCTGGCCTACCATGTATATATGATCAGGCTCACTTGAAGTTGTTTCCTGATTATTGACCTTGGGAAGTTCATGTTCCATGACTTGATTTGCAACATAACAAGTGCTTTCTTGGTGGAATTGTTCACAGGGTCTACACCATGGAATTACTTCTTCTACCATGTTAGCTAAGTCTAACTGGTTTGGAATCCTAGGCTCTTGTTGAGGAAACTTATTTTGATACATATGATTCCTGAAAGCTCCTAGGTCCATTATTTATTTCCATTGTGATTATTCTATTGTGCATAAGATTCAATTGTGCTGACTAATTTTCCATAAGTTGGTTTTGAATAGTAACCAAGTCTTTTATCATGTCTGTTACCTTTTCCATGGGATCTTTAGAGGCTTCCTTTTCTTCTGATTCAATGAGTTTTCCTGAAGACTGCATATTCTTTTCTATTTTCTTGGCCAATTCTTGAGCAGTTTTTAGATCGGCCGACTCTTTGTCCCTTAACTGGTACCTCAAATCACCAATGAAAGCTTAGATGTAATATATTAGGATGGAGGCATCCTTTGGCTTGATTTCATTAGGGAGGTCTGAAACCACACACCTAAACTTAGTGTTAAATTCATCCATGGTTTCATTCTCCATCTTCTTTATGTTATGAAGGGAAGCAACCAGATGTCTTGGTTCTTTCTTTTCTCCCCATTTCTTCTTAAAAAACTCTAGGAATTCACTAAGAGTTTTATATGAATCATCATCTAGGTCGAAGTACCACTCTTCAGCATCATCTTCTAAGGATAAGGAAAAGAGCTTCATTTTGGTATCGTCATGGTCATGGGCAACATCATTGCAATAACTAACCAGGTGCTTTTCAAAATTTTGAAGGTGAGACTTGGCATTGATGGCATTATTTCCCTAAAATATGGGGAGATTCTTGATAGCATATTTTGGAATGGCATGGGGAGCACCTGTTATCTGAGAAAAGTTAAGGGGTTTGAATAATTCTGTTATTTCTTGAGATTGGTGAACATGACTCTCTACAAATATGTGATGGATATTTGAGAGGGATTGGTCTCCTAAATATTCAAGGTTTCTATGAGAAGTCTTCCTATTCAATCTTTCCCTAATGAACCTTTTGGGATCAGGGGGAGGATTGAATAATTGTTGGTGGTTTCTTCGAGTAGAAATTATTGAAGGGATTTAAGACATTGGACTCGCCAGATGGATCGAGTTTTAATTTTTATGGTTTTTAAATACTAGATCAATCAATTTTTTTTATCTTTTTAGTTGTTTAGAAAAAAGTTAAGCTAAGTCGTACTCGGGAATAAAAACATTTATCCCCGGCAATGGTGCCAAAAGGTGTTGTCACCTTTCATACACCTGGGTCACTTGGCAGAAATCTTCAAGCCACTCAGTGTGTCCTTGGGGGAAAGTCTCGAGTCAAGGCTGTCACCTTGTTCTTGACTCCTCTGTTTAGGCTCAACTCCTAACGAATCCAAGGGGGGTAGACCCTATTAAGTTACTAAGGATAATTACTTAGTATGGTGATGTTAAACTGAATGAATTACTTAGGAGTTTGAAATTTAACCATAAAATACCATAGCTAACAAGATACAAAATGAGTGCATGAAAGCACAATGGTGAGACACAATATATATATATATATAGCAAGAAAGTAACCAATGCCTTAAAATGGAGTCAAAAGAAAATCAATGTACTTGCATGTGCTTGGAGTGAATGTTTTGCAATTGGCTCTTGGTACGTTTTAAGTTAATGTGAAATATGAGTTGATTAAAATTAGGCGAAGGGGTGGACTCCAGATATACCCGAGAGTACTTGGAGTATGTCCAAAACTAAACCTTCATGGCTACCCACAAGGAATATGTGGGATTGGGGCTATTGTTCATAACGCACCCATTAGGGTGTGATAGACATCGGCGCCCCAAGGTCACTTTTCAGAAGTTCCCGCTTCCTTTGGGTATTTTGCCACCGTAATGGTTTGATCTACATGTTGGATTTTCACCTGATGGTTTGTCAATTTGGGAGAGTGAATCCTAATTATACTATTCATTCAATTGCTTTTGATATAGCTTGATTGATCAGACGAACCACAACCAAGTGCAGAGCATACACACCAGAGTCTTGTCAATTTTAGTAAATTTTGAGATGGATGTTCTTGTTAAAAAGAAAACCCTCTAGGAACCTCTTTCGGTCCAAGTGGACCTCAATTGAGGAATCAAGGAGGGGTTGATTTTATTATGGTTTCTGAAACACCTGATGATATAAAATGAAACATAAAAAGATAAGCAAACCACAAATTTCTAATTAGACTACCACGGACCTTTGTTCACCTTTCGGCTCAAAAGGAGGCTCATGGGGTAAGTATTAAAGTTACTTTGAAACCAATAGAAATGGAATATGGAAATGGTTCTAAATAAAAGTATACTACCTTGTATATTAATACTACGGTAGATTGAAAAAGATGAACGAAAAGCAAAAAAAATGACACGGACGCAAATCCCTCCAGGGGGGATGGGGAATGGGCTTGAAAGAGCCTATTCAAAAGTATTTTTATTACCAGCAGTTACAATATCAGAAAACTAATATGATGCCTCTTGATTCTTATACAGAACGAAACCAAGAGCATACAAAGTGCAAAAATTAAAGATTTCACTCAAAAAGGGAGACCCCTGGGGGGATTCAAAAGGCCCCGAAGTCACTTTCGAACAGAAGATCCTCCTATTTTCAGTTATACCTGCTAAAAACCAGCAATATTATTCTACTGAAATATTCCCAAAATCACTCTGAAAGTACCTTTGGGTCAGCTTACTTTTAACCAAAAAAAGCTAAGATAAAACAGGTTAAAAAGGTAAAAAGGGAACAAAGGAAAGCAAGCGTTCCTTGGGATCTTGGCTTGCCTTATAGGTAGCCAATTTTATGTGCAATGATTGCTATATTTATATTTTATAATAGAAAATAAAAATCTAATGCATGCAAGCTACAAATTCTCTTTAAAATTCCATGCAAAAAGGACGATTTCCCTAAAGCTAGATCTAGAATGCTTATGAAACCTTTTAAGAACAAGATCTAGATTATGGGATTTGAGGAGATAGACATATGTTAAATTTAATTTGAGGTAATATATATAAACAATATCAAAGCTATGAACAAAGTAACTAGGTAAAAAGAATTGATTTTGAAGGAGGAAAAGGAGAAGAGAAGTGCTTGTTGCTGAAGCATATTTGTAATGGAAACTTGTTAGTGGAATATAGAGGGGCAATGTCTTCACAAAGATTTTGGATGTAAAATGGAGTCAAACTAGATCCATAGCTCATCTAATCTTTGCTACCTGAAAGCTAAACACACAATCCTGCACGAAACCTCATGAGATCTGGATATATATATGAAAAAGAGACAAGAATTACATGCAAATAAACTTATTAAACATGTATAATATAGATCTTCTAACATATATGCTATGAGATATAAGAAAAACAAGTAACCTTACTTGCCCAACAATACTCCTATTGATTCAGCCGAATCGTTTAAGCCAGACAGGGTTCAGATGAATAAATTGAGAGAAGAATCGACAACATATATAGCCGTAAGACAATGCTTAATCCACACATATGAGAGCATTACACCATTTGGCCTCCAAAGCTTCTTTATTTCAATAATCAAAAGATTACAACAGTATTACAATAGCAATCCCTTCAATCCAACTCTAACTAGCTCAGAAGAGGAGGATTATGCCTTATTTATACAAAAATTAGGAGATCCAGCCCAGGGGGCACAAATCCCAAGGAGATAGACCACTGTGGCTGAAGGAGAGTCCATCAATGCCTGATATGTGTCTAACTAAGCTAGATCTGAGTCTCACTAGGTGCAATTGTAAATTGGAGAGCTGATCTGACTGACACCTTAGCCTGTTGATTGAAGCATCCACCAAAACTCATCTAGATGAGCCAAAATGTGTGGAGGAGAGAGGGAGGGAAAAATTCCCCATAAAGGATGTTGAAGATCAACTTTGGATCTGATTTGATCACCTCCTTCAGTCAGGGATTTGTCAGATCCAGTCAATCTGGTTCAGATCTTACTGATTTCAATCAAATCGGCTGAGAATCCACTGATCTATGATTCTAGATTTGCTCCATTATTCATCAATTTATTAATTAAAATAATCAATAATTGATTTTTGGGGCTTTCTCACCTGAGTGATGGAAAATCACTCAAAACTAGGAAATAGTGGTCCATGGGTTTACATGGTTCTCTTAGCTTGAAAATGAGCACCTACATGACTGAAACAGATTATTTGGACCACTTTTATTACAAAATAAATTTTTCCAATTAAACTATTAAAAATAGCCTAAGTTTTGGAAAAATTAAATTTTAATAAAAAACACTGAAAAAACTAAAAAATTGAAAATTTGAAAAAACCTAGGGGGACTTAGACATGTTCATATGACTCGACCATGATGTCTATCATGTTTATACATTGACACACAGACTCTAATAACCTCAATAGGCCTAAATTCCAAGCCGACCACCCCAACTTTGGAGGTATGGAGTGAAAAACTCAGAAATTATCAATCATTTATTCAACAACCCATAATAACCAAGGGGAAAAACACCCTGGGATGATCGGATTGACAAATAAATTCTAAGAGACCGAGTCTTTTATAGACACTATCATTCTAGAACATTTACTACAATTTCCCCATGGGGTATGAACATGTGATATAGTACAACAAGCACTTCCTAGAAGCACTTCCAAAGGTCTTTTGATGTTCGAGCAAGTTATCCTTGTCTGGTTCACCAGGCTCACTTGATAAAAAAACCACTAAGTACAAATTAGGTGGAAACAGGTACTAAATGTCTTTCCTAAAGAATTCACACTTCTCAAATTTAGCTTACAACTAGTTGTCTCTTAGGGTCTGTAGTACAACTCTCAAGTTTTGTTGATGTTCTTCTTTCGTGTTAGAGTTGATTAGGATGTCAGCAATGAAGATTAAAATAAATTGGTCTAAATTCTTGTTGAAGATATTTTTCATCATAAACATGAATGTAGAAGGGGAATTTGTTAAGACAAAAAGAATTACTACGAATTTGTAGTGCCCATATCAGGTCCTGAAAGTTGTTTTATTAGCATCTTCCTCTTTAATCCTGATTTGGCGATAACCAGAATGCAAATATAATTTGGAGAAGATTTTAGCTCCCCCTACTTGATCAAATGGATCAATGATCCAAGGCAGAGGAAACTTGTTCTTAACATAAAGTTTTGTTTTTTTGAAAATGTATCCTCTTTAACAAAAAGTGAAAATATTCCTTGAATATTTAATATTTTGGGCATAATGTGTCACTCCAAACTTGACATTGGGTGAACTTTGGATGATTAGAAATATCTTCAAATTCTATACAACTTTGTTGTTTTGAGTTTTGTAATGTCCCCGGTTTTGACCCCGTTTGCATGATGTATATATTGTAATTAATCGTGGTGAGGAGCTAAAGGCAAAGCCCCACCGTCGATTTGCATGTGTATGTTTCGACAATAGGTATAATTGCTGATGGTATGTCGTGCTATATGGCACATTATAATTTGGCATCATGTAAACACGCACATCAAATAAACTAAAAACCACAGCCAGCTACGGCAGTACAATAATGAATGAAAAGGGCATGGTTCCAAAGGATAAGGGGTGGGGGATGTCGAACCTTGGTTTATGGGGGAAAAACCCATGTTTTGCCACCTCTGTTTGTTTGTCACCTTTTGTCTCATCCAACCTTGTTAACCTCTTTAATGCTCAGCTGGTGGTTGAGGAGTTATGGCTGAGTGGTTGAGGGCATTTATTGCTGGAGAAAATGTGGGTAAAGAGGTAAGCAATTCCTCCATCTTCCCCACGACTCCATTCTTCCCATGGTCGGTGTTTTTCACATCCTATCGCTCATCTCCTCACGCGTTTGGTCTTCACTTTCACCACCATCTTCAGCGTGGTCTGTTCGTCCTCCTCACACGGAGCGGTGGTCTGTTCATCTCCTCACGCAGAGGTTTGTTCGTCCGCCGGATGGCCTGTTGATTCGCGTGTAGAGGTGAGGCTTTTTTCCCTCACGCGCAGCCTGGAATCCTCATGCAGAAATCGGGATGTCTTTCCCGTTTATTTTGTTGTTGGCTACAAGTTTTCCTCATGCACAGACCGTTGAGGTCGATTTCCCATGTGAGAGCCGTACTCACTGTCTTTATTTTGGGACTATTGTCTTCCCCACGTTTTTGTTGGCTATGGTGTCCAACTGCGTTTTGGGCCATTGGGTATTTTTGGTGAGTCGTTTTTCTGCTATGGGCTACGTTTGAGTCTCCCATAGCTATGCTAGGAGTTGGCTCTCCTTGGTTTTGGGATTGTGATTGGTTGCCATCACTCATTGTGAGTTTGGGTTGTTGAATTGCCCTGGTTTTGGTTGTTGTGGGTGCAATCATCTTTTGGGTGTTGTGGCTGAGTTGTTTTGGCCACTTTAGGGCCAAGAACAACTCAGCAGTGTGGTTGGATTTGAGATGTGTCTCACCCTTGGCTTGGGATCTTTCCTTGGTTGTTTTGCCTTCTTCACAGAGCTATGAAGGATTGTTTGGCTGCTGGTATGCAGTGGTTGTCCCTTGGACTGTGCTGGCTTGGCTGATCTGTTGATGGCCTGATAAACCCAGCAGTGTTGGTTTCGCTATTTTGTGTCCCCTTGGCTATGTGCAAGCCTGCAATTAACCCTTATTCCGGAGGAATCATGCCCAGCTCGGGGGTGGCAACGTTGCTGAGAGATTGATGAGCAAGCTGGCCTATGGTTGGGTGGAACGTTGCAGTGACATAGTTGGTTGCGGGTGAGTTCTTCATTGAAACATAAGTGCTGTCGTTACTTCGTCTCTATGATTTATATTGATATTAAATGCTGGAATGTCTATGTTTGCTTCCACTGATTGTTTGAAGGACTATGCATCCTTGTATGAGGAATTATCCCTGTTGTTTAAGCCTTAATTTCAGCATTGATGACTTTTGTTCATGTTCATGGGGTTATTTGCCCTTGTGTTTGATGTTCGTCACGTCCTCCTCATCGGTCTGAGGGATGGGGACGTGACAAGTTTTTTCTAATTGCTTACCATTTCTCTGGGGTGGACGTTTTAGTAGGAAAGCATCTTTTAAAATATGCTTTTAAAAAAACATATTTTAAAACATGCCTTTTAGAAAACATCTTTTAAAAGATGATTTCTTACTAAAACGCCCACCCGAGAAAAAATGTAAGGAAATAGGAAAATATCAAAACAGAAAATTTGTAGAGAATGGCAATAAATTTCTAATGGTCCAAATTTCTCCTGATTCCATGTTATGAGAAAAATGTTCTTCCTAAAATTGTTATATTTTTATCAATTAGACAGTATGATATTAGGATCTTATCTCAAATAATAACATGCATAGAAATCAATCACAAGAGACAATGGACACAAAGATTTTCCTAAGGGAAGCCATAAAGGAGAAAACCCCACAACTTCCTCGGAGATAGAATAAGCATCAATGGCAGCAGTAAAACCCAAAGACAACAAGATTATCTCCAAAAGTTGTTCTCTTTCTTATCCCAGCTCCTTCTCTCTCACTCATGCACTACAAATGAGTGTGTGTGACTATGTGATAAATAGAGAGGCTCACTCTCTATTTATACTAGTTTTTGACTTGACAAAACCTTACTATGGCCAACTTCTCTAGGAGAGTCTAATAACCCTAGTGCCCCTAAACTGTGGGGACTTTGACCCCTGATCAACTAGGAGGGTTAACCTCTATGAATTTACATGACTTGTTTACATTAACGAATCTCCTGATAGGAACATCAGGGACCAATGAAATACAATATATGAAATATACAAGTGAATACATTCTGAAGTTACAATTACATCAACACTCCCTCCTAACTAGGAAGGTATTCTCTTAACACAATTCATCAGCACAAGTCTTCTTCTTTGGTTCAAGTTTGGATCATCATCACTAGATGATCTAGGAAGATATTGGTGGCCACCCACCTATTCCATCTATATCCACACCATTGTTTCTTTAAGTTTTTCAGTTTCCTTAATTGTAGCAAAATTTACTATTTTTGGCAGTTTTCGGGTCCTAAACTTCCAGAGCCATTTTGAGGCCTTGAATGACATTTTTTCGGCATCAAATGGGATAAAAGGAATCACATTTTCCATCTATGGATGGATTCCTTAAATAGATATTTCTAATGATGTATCATGCATGTAAAACAGAGGTAGTATGCCAAAGTTACGACCCCAAGAAATTGATGTACTAAGTTACCCAACGGGGCCCACATTCTGGTGTTTCACCTCCTAGGGTTAGGTTTTTGGATGTGTAGGGTTTCCATTATTTCTCAATCATATATAGGACTTTGAGCCTCATCATAACACAGAGTTCAGAGGCATGTATCCACCACATCAATTCTTAGAGATAAGCTACCAGCACTCTAGCTAGTTTATTTCCATTCTGTATGTAAACAAGTTTTAGTTCTTTTATTAATGAAATGAAGTGTTATTTCCACTGCATATTTGTTTCTATGGTTATTTGTGTATTTTTTTTTGTTCCTACATAAATCTGAATCACTAGATCATATTTGGATCATCATCACTGGATCATCATCAAAGCTGGATCATCACTGGATCATCATAAAAGATGTATCATCACTGGATCATCATCAAAGCTAGATCATCACTGGATTATCATCAAAGATGGATCATCACTAGATCATCATAACTACTCCGCTATCTCAATCAAATGGTACTATCTCTCAATTCTACTCGTCACAGGAAGTTCTACAGAGCTAGCCCTTTTTCATATTGGTTGTAGGCCTAGCCTCCATGTAGGTATTCATCTTCTTCAACACTTATATTTGACCCACTCATAAAGGCTCTCCCAGCACTTACATCTAACCATGGGAGGGCCTGACGTGCCCCCATTTCTGAATGTCCGATACCTTACATCTGACCATGGGAGGGCCCAGCCTTCCCCCATGCTAGAATGGCTCTGCATTTACATCTGACCATGGGAGGGTCGATCATTCCCCCATGTCAGAATGGATCTGCCTTTACATCTGAACATAGAAGGGCCCATCCTGCCTCCATGTTAGAATGGATTAGCCCTTACATCTAACAATGGGAGGGCTCATATTACCCCGATGTCAGAATGGCTATGCCCTTGAATATAGCCATGGGAGGGCCCAGCCTACCACCATGTCAGAATGTCTCTGCCCTTAAATCTAACCATGGGAGGGCCTACCTACCACCATGTGAGAATGGCTCTGCACTTACATATGAACATGGAGGCCCCACCTACCACCATGTTAGAATGGCTCTACACTTACATCTGACCATGGGAGGCCCCGCCTACCACCATGTCAGAATGGCTCTGCACTTACATATGACAATGGGAGGCCCTGTTGTCCACTGATTGCACACCAGCAACAGAAATATTTCGAAAGCTGTCTCCTCACTTAGGAAAGTGGGAGAGGTGTGACCTTGGGGGCACGCACAAAGCTAGGTACTATCACCTACTCCTAATGAAGCCAAGGGGGGTAGTACCTACAAAAGAGTTTCTATGGCTCTTAAGTTGTTAAAGTGTTTTGATTAGTAGCGGATGTGGATGGGTGTTGTTTAGGAGTTATTATGATTTGAAGTGTTTGTTTATTATGAATATGACACTAAATCAAAAGCAATCCACGTTGCTAACAAGAGATTACAAAGATAAGCAAAAATTCTAGACTTTAATAGTGCATTCAGAGAAAGAAATTGCGATAAACCATAGACCATTGATCAGATAATATGATTATGCAAATTAAAAAGGACGAGTGCCTTATGGAGTCAATGAAGCTGAAATGCGCCAGAGAATTAAACACAAGTCTAGAAATCAAGCTAGTGAATGTTAGGTGATGAGAGTGCTCTTGGAAGATTTTAAGAGTTTTTTATTTGTGATCTTCATTTATGGTGGCTAGATGTCCTAACCGGTAATACCTTCAGTGGCTCCATTCGAAGACATGACAGACCTATCTGGGGTCAAAGGTAAGTGTTCAATAACTTAACTACCAGTGCCTAGATTAGGTAGCACGGCGCCCACAATTGGAATTTTCCCACATGCTTCAGTATTTATCGAACAACGCCGATGTGTTGGTTATGGGGAAAAGTTTTAGTTAAGTTCCTATTGTGGGGTTTAGAGATCCCATGTCGTTTTTGGGTATTCTGATCGAAGATAGGTCAGAGCATACTTTGGCAAGGAGGGAAGCGGGTTAATTAATTAAAGGGATGTGAGTTGTGAATTTTATTAAGTTGATTAATTAAGACTCTAGGATAGAGAGTGCTCTTAACCCTGCCTTATGACAGTGGTTCAAGAGACTTAGCTAATCTAGATGAGACTAATGTAGGGATTATGCAAACCTAGGATGCTCTCCGATAGAGAGTGCTCTTGACTCGTGTTTTTGCAAGTTCAAGAGTCTTACTTAAAAGTTAATTGATTAAACAATGTGAATAAAAAAAAGCAAAGATGATTTATTAAACTCTACGACAGAGAGCACTCTTGATCCACCTTGTGGTGTGATTCAAGAGATTTAAACAGTTGATTTACTTAGAAAGATAAACAATTAAAAGAATTGAGTAATCAACTTAATTAAAAAGTGATGAATTGACAATTAGTATTCTAATATTAATAAGCAAATCTAATTTAAGTATGAACAAGTAAACACAACACAATCCTCCCCAAATGGGGGAGGATGAGAGTGGGGACTTAAAAACCCCACTCAAGCACAAGATCTTTATTAAACTTTATTGCAATACGCCTTAAGGATTTTAATCCTTGAAAGGACTTTTCCAATGAAAACAATGTAACTCTACAATTATTAAAACTTGTAAAAAGGAGAGTGCTCTTTCTTTACTTGAAACTTTTCTTGAACTTTGTAAAAAGGGAAAAAAACTTGAATGAAAAAAAAAGAACAAGATAAAGCAAGGCTGAAAATAAGAAGGAAAGGATAGGAAGAAGGAAGGAAAACAAAGAGAAGGTCAACGACAAGAAAAGGGAGGAATAGGGCAGTGTAGAAGGAGCAAGTCGACATAAGTCGACTTGAACGAAGACCGACTTAGTCGATCAGCCGACTAAGTCGAGAGACCGACTACGTCGGTCGGCTGAGTAAACACAGTGGTTAGTCTGTTAACTAATAGTCGTGTCGGTTTGGTGAACCGATAGGTAGTTATGATTGTAACTGTTTGTAACCTGTATATTAGGCTGTTGAGCCACACAAGAACGCAGTTCAGTTCTTGGCTTTGTATGATCTATTGAGAATAATATAATCTGTTCATCCTATCTTGTTCTTGTCTCTTGCATCTGTGTATATTTTTGTATGTATTATTGGTAACCTTATGTGATTTGTGAGATTACAATAGGCAGCCAACTATGAGGCCAAATGAGTATAAAAAATGATGAAAACGGGGCAGCAATGAAGAAGGAAGATGGCTGTCATAAAAATAAAAAAAACAGGACAGCGAACAAAAAGGGGAGGAAAAGGCCAAAAACAAGATGGAAGAAGGCCCAAAAACTAGGGCAAAAAGAGGCAAAAAAGGGGCATAAACTAGGGCACACTAGGGCTGTTGAAAAAGAAGAAAAGGAGTGGTAAAAAGAATAAAATGGGGCAGCGAAGAAGGAAAGACGAGAAAGGGAAAAACCAAGCAAGGAGGAAAAGGCTAGCAGGAAAGAAAAACAAGGGGATCAAGGAGCAAAGAGAGAACTAGAAGAGGGAAGTTCGGTAACCAAGAAAGTATTTGAAATTATGGATGGAACCCAAGAGAGAGAGATAGAATCTCAACTTTCTTTTTGTATTTTGAAGAGGAAGATCTTTCTAGGTCCTGCAATGAAAGTGTTAGATTAAAAAGGTTGCTTGAAGCCTGGGATAGAAGCAACTGAGCTCACACCCTTCTTCAACCTATGAAGCCTGAAAACACACTACAACTCAACACAAAACATGAGATCAAAATAGATGCTAGTATGCTAAGAAAATTGTATCATGATCAACATTACGTATATACTGATTACTATGTCCATCAAAATACTAATCTACTTTTCATAAACAATCAAGTTGAACTACAAATGATTGTTCTACTGGGCCAACAATGGCCCTCTTGAGATAACAAATAAACAATTTAATCTCCCATAAGCATTAAAGAAAATATGGGTTAGAGACAATATCACCTCAACCAATTGCAAAAACTACCACATCCAAGAGCTGATGGACCTCCAAAGTCTGATCTTTATTAACAAATTAAAGCAAATGCTTGATACAATTTCTAAGAGTAACTCTGATACCAAAGTCCATGCAAATAGAGCTGAAAGAGCCTCTTTTTAACAAATGAGAGAGTGCTAAAACCCTAAAATTGAAAAACCAACCCTAACCAGCTTAGCCACCTAACAAAGAGCCCAGACCTAAACTAGAGAGCCAGGAGTGTGTTGCTGCTGCAACTTCTCTCCCCAAATCTCTTAAATTTTGAGCCCCTCCTTATAACTTAATATCGCTTCGGGTTGTTTTCATCCTTGATGCTTCTTCGTTCGTGCTTTAAGTCTGGATGTTTCAAACAATTTACATTTCAGCTTATTCCCGGAAGTTGTCTGTGCTTGATTTTTTGCAGCAGGTCGCATAGTTGGGTTTTTTGAATCATCTTTGATGGGACATCGTTTTGAAAATGAAATTGACTGTTGTTGAAGGCTATCGAAAACTTATTTTTTCTATGAAATTGGTTGTTTTTGTTCTCTGTTCCTTCACCGTTGTGGCTCTCAGATCAGTTTAGCATCTGAAGTCTAAATCGCTCCGACGTCCGATTCATATGGGTCTTAAAATCGGTTGCCCGTAGCTTTTACCCTTCCATCGTTGCGGCTGGGAAAGCTATTGAGCTTCCGATTCGAATATCTGCCGACGTCCAATTTAGTCCTCTCCCACCCGCGCTTATCTTGTGTCTTTGATCCTTGTCTCGTCCACCGTTGCGGATGGAAAATCCATTCGACCTCCGATGTAACATCTCTCCAACGTCCGATTAATAACCTTCCAGCCTGCTAGGTGGCCCACCCTGCCAATGTTAGTATTTTTTGAGCCTCCAGTATTTTTCCTGCCAAAGGGTAATATTCGTCAAGCCTGTGGGAGGATGAGGTCGTGCAGTTAGCCTTGGTAAGACGACAAGGATGTCCCTAGTCTTCTTCGTGGTTTAGTCGTTTCAATAGTATAACATGCTGCTTTGTTTTGTAACGTAAATCCAATGAATGATGCATTTCTGTTTTTTGTGGGACTATGATGGTGCAAAGATATAGCTGAGTGTTTTAGCGTGGATCAAATTGAGGCCAAAAGGACAAGCGAAAGAAAGGACAACATGAATGGCAATGAAGAGATGGAACCAGAAGATCTGTCAGTTACTCAATAGTTCATAGAAGAATTTGAAGCGTTGGGAAACTGAAAGGGGAGACTTAAGGAGACAACCCAAGCGGTCTGCAGTAGTAGTTTAAATATTTGAAAGTCGGACTGAGAAGGGGCTTTTTCCCTGGAAATTTTTTTAAATGTTTGCTTGTAAGAGGAACTACTTTGTTTTACAAAGCAAACTGCAATTTTGCCTATTGGAGAGAGTGCGACATGGAAGGCATCAAATGTAATTAAATGAGAAATGTTGAAGAGAAACTATTTCGTTTTCAGCTGTGTCTCATTGACTGTGAGATTGTTCTAGTTTCTTGAACCTATGTTCTTGTTGAATGTCTTTCAGTATATTTTTGTGATGTTTTTCTACTCTGAGTAATAAATGTGGTTCATAAAGCAATTGGCTATCTGATTGTTTAAATATCTGTAATTGTTCATGTGTTTGAAAGAAGTATTAGCTATCTGTAACTCTTCATAGTGCATGTGCGAAATGTATTGCTCACCTAAAATGATAACCTTGCTCCCTAGGGATAGATTATATAGTTAATTTTATTTCGTATTGTATGTGATTTGGTTGCTTGCAATTCTAAGACGAGAGGTAAGAACATGCGCATCACATTGTGACGACTCCTTGCATTCTGATCACCTTGCATTTAGTTAGGCACTTGCATTTCATTTCTAAGTCAAAAATACAAAAACTCAGTGGACCGGGCCGCAACCGGTAAAATGTTTGTTTGTTTTTTTTTTGTCCTACAGTAGCCGGACCGCAAACCGGACGGATTCCCTATACCAAATAGTCAACAGGATAGTTGGGAACGTTGATTGGGGAGAATCCCTTACTGTTGCTGCTTGTGAATTTCCAGGCCTCAACAGTTTTGGCGCTAGAAGGAGGGCCACCAGTGCATGGATGGCCAAGGAAACCCGTTTTCCTAAGATTTTTACACCAATGCCAGTTCCGAAAGAAGTGGGTTCCATAGTCCAACCCCAGAAGAAAACAGAGAATATCTATATCCTGTTCGCAACGAAATTGTTAATGATCTGAGAATACATACCAGGTCATACGTAAAGAATATTGGAGGATTGCCGATTATCCCTGAATTGCCCAGGAGAGAGTATAAAAAGAAAGACTATCCTATAACAGAAGACTCGTTGCTGGTTGGAGACTGGGAGGAACTTGTAGAAACCGCCTTACAAGAAGTTGAGCTACCTTTGAATCAAGAAGGCCCTGATACCCCTTACAGTTCTCCTGCTCACACTCCTGTTGGTTCACCTCCCCACTCTCCACCCTGACTCATGGTCGGCGTAAATGCAAACTAGCCACCCAACCCACCAAATCCACCACCTGCATGGAGGGCCAGATCACCTCTAAGTCTCACACCTCCACTACATGACCTGCCCATATCCTTTGAAAAGTTGTTTCCTAAATTTGACCCCAATGAGAGGATCTTAGTGGATGATCATCTACAGAGTTTATACTTGGAAATAGAAGGTCTGAGGGCTGGGGAGCATGAAGATGTAGTGTGTAGACTGTTCCCGGATACCCTTAAAGGAGCCGAAGCTTCATGGTATTTTGGGCTGCCTGCTAACTTGATCCCAGACTGGAATACCTTTGAGAGGATTTTTAGAAGTAAGTTTGCAACCCAGAAGACTCATGCTGCCCTCATGAAAGGACTATGTGCATTGAAAAAAGAGAAAAAGGAAAAAGTGCACAGTTTCACACAAAGGTTTGCAGCATATCTTAAGAATTTCTCTGAAACAGACAAGCCCTCGGACAAAGTACTGATTGAATACTATACCTCAGCTTTGGGCCATGATTTGGCCATGTTTGCAAAAGGTAGGGCCAAGCCTACTTTGATAGAGACCTATGAAGAGGCAGAAGTGGTGGAAGCGGAAAGGGAAAGTATTGAAGATTATCCAGAACAATCAGGAGAGAAAGGTGCGGGAAGAAAGGCCCTATTGTTCACTAAGCCTAAGGAAGAAAAGTCACCAGATCTGGAAAATATGGCCAAGATGATGCAGAAACTTTCCAACAAGATCATAGATATGGAGAAAGAAAAGGAGGTGCAAAAGTTTTATAGGCCATATTATAAGAAAAGAGAGGATAAGGATCATTCTAATCCTCCTCCTCACAATGCTGCATCCATGAATCTAATAGAGGTTGGCATGGATAATTTTTGCACTTTCCACCAACAGCCACATTCTAAAAAAAATTGTTCGCAATGGATAAACTCTATGATGTTGGTGATGAATCAACTGTTGGATTCTAGGTTAACGGAAGAGGGAGAAGAAGAAAGAACTGAGAATTCCGCCTCCACGTCTAATAAGGACCAGGAAGAGGAAACCTTGGCTTTATGGAATTCTGTCTCAGTATTTGATGCTGAAGAAGGAAACACTTAGGGATACGAGGGCGTTATGGAAACCAACGTCGCCACAAGAAGCAAAGGAACTGTTAAGGAAGATAGTCTTATTCTTCCAAAGATAAGAAGACTGTAGAGAAATGTTAAAAAGAAGTTTCAACATAAAGCCTTGGCTGATAAGATTCCAGAATTCACAATTACCAGCCAAAGTCCTGGATAGAATGATGCAACAGCCAAGGCAAGTGAAGAAAATGCTGATAAACCCCATCCCATTGGACAGCCGATGAATTATGACATTGTGGATGATTTGAAAAAGGTAAAAGTGAATGTTCCACTATTCAAAATGTGTAAAGTGCCGCATCAAAAGGAGAGATTGTTGAAAGAACTAGAAGCATCAGATGACAAACTTCCCACTGACAATCAACCTCAGGACGAAGAAGAAATTGGAGAAACCAGCGTTGGAGGTCAGTCTAAAGATAAACATCTACCTTTCCTCCTGACGTTTGAAATATTTAATCATAACGTGCACAATTGTCTGGTAGATTCAAGGGCATCCATTAATGTCATGCCCATATCAGTATGTAAGAAGATAAATGGGTAGCTAAATCCAACCACATGGAGGGTGGTTCAGTTGGATAGGACGAACGTTAAGGTAATTGGTGAGATGGAAGAAATCCTAATCTGTCTGGCATCCAATGACAAAGTATTCCAAGTTATTAACATCGTGGTGGCTGACATACCAGATGCTTACGCTCTGGTCCTGAGCAGAGATTGGTCAGCCAAATTCAATGGATATTTCTCTTCAGATTGGTCGCATCTGTGGTTACCATACAAGGGGATTCCAAACCAGATTAAGATTCTAAGAGAACCCCACATGAAGTACAATGTTACCCAACTGGATGAGAAGAATATACTTGTGGATTCTGTATTGGGAAACTATTTTCTTGAGTTGGAACCATGGAATTATCAAGCAGAAGAAGCGAGCAACCCATCTGACACCTAGCCTGATCTCCTTCGATTCTCGAAGGCTGATGAGATTGATTGTAAAATAGTAGACTTAGCAGTAGGAATAGATTTACATTCAGTAGTTAGTGATTTTTGGACTTTATTTTTTGATGGCTCAAAGACATTAGAAGGGTCAGGGGCCGGCTGTGTCCTTATTGATCCACAGAAGAATAAACATTTCTTGTCATGTAGATTAGAGTTCGAGTGTACTAATAATACGGCTGAGTATGAAGCAATGGTGCAAGGACTCAAAAAAGCAATTGAACTGAAGGTAAGTAATTTGAAAGTTTTTGGGGATTCTGAAATTGTTGTGAAACAAATCCGGAATCAAATCCACTGTATTTCTCCTCACTTGAAAGCTTACTAGAATGAGGTATGGGAACTGCTTAAATGTTTTAATGCATTCAACATTATTTCAATCCCAAGAATTAGAAATGCAGCAGCTGACTTATTAGCCACTTTGGCCGCTAGGCTTGTACCCTCAAATAATCGATGTACTGTTGAATTGATTTTCAAGCCTTCAGTACTTGATATGATTACCAACCTACGAGTATTTGATGATGACCAACAAATCATAGAATGTTTAACCAATGACGAAGTATTCAAGGGAGCGATTATTGATGATGAAGAACATCAGGCCGAGATGAAATTTGACAATTTCATTCCTAAAGGAGTTAGAACGTTGGAAAAGATGTTCGATTTAAATGAAAAATTCAAAAGGCCAGCCAATGTAAAGACTCACAGCTCTACTCTGCAGTTCGAGCTAATTAACTTGGGGAGTGAGGCGAATCCTAAATTTGTAAATCTCGGTAAATGTTGTTCGCCAGCAAAAAGAGACAAATTCGTCAGCCTGTTTAAACAATATAAGGATGTATTCACCTGGACGTATGAAGATTTGAAAACATATGATACCAGCATCATAAAACATGTCATCCCCATCAAGGCCGAAGTCAAGCCATATCAGCAGCCCTTAAGGAAAATGCATCCAAAGCTGGAACCGCTGATTCAGAGTGAGGTAAAGAAATTATTGGATGCTAGAATCATTTTTAAAGTCAGACACTCAGAGTGGGTATCGAATCTGGTACCAGTCAGAAAGAAGTCGGGAGAAATCAGACTGTGCGTGGACTTCAGAAACTTAAACCGCGCCTCAGATAAAGACAACTATCCGGTGCCTCCCATGGAGCAATTGCTACAGATGGTCTCTGATTCTGAATTGTTTTCATTATTAGATGGTTTCTCTGGCTACAATCAAGTATTGGTAACCAAAGAAGACAGATTAAAAACAACGTTCAGGACCAAATGGGGAACTTTTTCCTATAGAAGGATTCCCTTTGGACTGATTAATGCTGGAGCGACTTTTCAGAGAGCTATGGACATATATTTCCATGGACTGATTGGACGAAGTGCTGTAGTGTACCTTGATGACATTAAAATATTTTCAAAGAAAAGGGGAGAACACACTTTTCACCTAAAGCAAATTTTCGAACGCTGCCGGAAATATGGCATCTCCCTCAATCCTAAGAAGTGTGTATTCACAGTCACAGAGGGCAAGTTGCTGGGACACATACTCTCAAAGAAAGGAATTTCCATTGACCCAGAAAGAATTAAGGCTATTGAACAAATCCCCTTGCCCCATAATAAAAATGGGATGCAATCCTTCATGGGAACCATAAATTTCATACGAAGGTTTGTGCCTAATTTTGCTCAGACTGTTAATCCGTTGCAGCAGATGGTCAAGCAAAATGCACAATTTAAGTGGACTGAAATTGAAAAGAATGCTTTCAGTAAAATCAAGAATGTTGTTGCTCATGCACCCTCCCTGAAAAGCCCAGACTTTGATAAAGACTTTATTATATATACATTTTCATCCGATGATTCACTAGCAGTTGTGCTTACCCAAAAGGAAGAAGGGGGGGATGAATTCCCAATCGCTTTTATGAGTACTTGTCTACAGGGGGCTGAGTTAAATTACCCAGCCATTGATAAGCAAGCTTACGCAGTATTTAAGGTAGTGAAGCAATTTAGGCCTTATATATTAAAAAATTGAACCAAAGTAATAGTCCCCTACCCAGCTGTAAGATCCCTTCTGATACAGAAAGAGTTAGGAGAAAGAAGGGGAAACTGGGTGACAACTCTATAAGAGTACGACCTGGAATTCAAACCAGCCTCTATAGTTAAAGGTCAGGGGTTATGCAAATTGATGGCTGAAAATAGGAGCAATGAAGAAAGTTCCTGGGAAGATGAGGCCGAATTACATTTAGCAGAGGTATGCCCTTTGTTTACAGCTCCTGAGTCTTGGTATAGGGACCTTGTACATTATCTACAGTCAGGACTGTTGCCAGAACATTGGAACTCTAAACAAAGAAGGGTGTTCCGCCTGAAATCAGCTTCCTATCAATTCATTGAAGGCGTATTATTCAGGAAAAACTATGATGGAGTTCTTCTGAGATGCTTGGAGAAAGAATATTCTAAGAAAGTAATGTCGGAATTGCACGATGGTCCGGATGGGGGACATTATTCAGGAGACACTATAGCCCACAAAATCCTCAGAGTCGGTTACTATTGGCCTACACTCTTCAAGGATGCACACGCACATGTCAGAAAATGTGATATTTGCCAAAGATGTGGTGGGAGACATCCTAAAGCAGCAGCACCTCTAAATCCTGTGGTGATTATAGAACCATTCGAGTAATAGGGACTAGATATTATTGGAGAAATCAAACCAAATTCCTCACTGCAGCACAAGTACATTCTGACCACTATAGATTATTTCACTCGCTGGGTTGAAGCAGTACCTCTGCGCAAGATAAATGAAGATGAGGTCATCAACTTCCTGCAAGACCATATCATGACCAGGTTTGGAGTTCCAATTTCGTTAGTTTTTGATAATGCGAAATAATTTTCATCAATTAAATTAACTGCTTTTTCTCATGATAAAGGGATCAAATTGCATTATTCTACTAACTACTACCCGCAAGGGAATGGCTTGGCTGAATCCTCTAATAAAAACCTCATTAGAATTCTGAAGAAGAGTGTAATAGAAAACCAGAGAAGTTGGCACTCAGATTTACCCAACGCCCTGTGGGCTGATAGAGTCACCCCCAAGTCTACGATAGGAGTGTCACCCTATACCCTTGTCTATGGTAAAGAAGCCATCCTTCCTCCCAATATCATGCTACCATATTCCATTCTAGCTCAGGATTCTAGGGGGTCGGATGATGAGGTTTTACAAATAAGAATATATAATCTCCTGAAGGCAGAGGAAGCCAGATCTAAAGCCAAAGAACGCTTTAAGCAACAACAAGAGTCAGTTAAGAGATGGTTTGACAAGCATAAAGCTGGGACAAAAGACATTGAAGTAGGATACTTAGTCCTCAAATGGGACCACCCCCATGATGAGAAAGGAAAGCATACCAAGTTCCAGCGGTTGTGGGTAGGCCCTTCTCAGATTGCAGCCAAGCTTGGTCCTTCTACTTACAAGTTGCAAGATCTTTAGGGGTGGTAGGGGAACCTACCAGTAAATAGTTTGGTCCTCAAACCTTATTTTTCCTGAGTCTGTTGATTTTTCTGTCTTGTATATAAATAATTTGTCCGGCTGTCTTTGAGTCATGTTTTCTATTTTCTTTAATTTGAGATTTCTTGTTTTGAATAAAGGGGACGAACCCATGGTTGCATGGGTAACATCCAAAAGACTTTGGGGTTGATAAACACATTTGAGTATCAGACTGTGTGTTACTATTTTGAACTCCTTCCAGTTTAGCAGTTCTCTCAGGTAATTCGGTGTGCATTGAAGTCCTGCTTAACCCCTGTGAAATAAGCTAGATTCGAGGAGTCTGGAATACTATGTTGAGGCTCCATCCACGCCACATTTAAAATATTCTAAGGAGAAATAGCAAAGGACCCATGGAAAGGAGCAAAGTGAACAGTGTATTAAATATAAATGATCCCATGCCAAGAAACGAATGCCAAAAGGCAAATAAAGAGTCAAAACTCCTATGAAAGCATCACAAATCAAAGCAGGTGTTGAATCATAAGTACTAAAATGGCCAAATGATCCTCTCCGTCCATGAGCTGAAACTCGAAGTACTCCACTCACACAAAAGGACACTATGGGATAGAGGATCCTGAATTAAAAAATTCAGTAAGAAAGGCGTACAGGAGGATTCAAATGAAAGGGACAAAAGTACAAAAGCACAAAATTGATAAAATGGCATGGGAACGAGGAACAAACGAATATTGTTGTTCACCATCTGCTACAATCCTGTGGTGTCCACACTATTATCTACCTGAAGACAAAGGTTAATGAAACTCATTTTCTAGCCTCAACAGAGTTATCTGGACTTAAAAATCTTGGTTTCCACTTTCCCAAATTGGACTAGTATCAATGATTAAAGGTACACACTTCCGGCATTCAAGAAATCCAACTAACTGGAAGAATTCAAAGGGATGCATTTGTTAAATAGTCTGTCACTCAAAGATTAACTACCCAGAGATCTAGGTTCCCCAGGTAATCGCCAGTTGTTGCCGCTGCAACTTCTCTCCCCAAATCTCTTAAATTTCGGGCCCCTCCTTATAAGTGAATATCGCTTTGGGTTGTTTTCATCCTTGATGCTTCTTTGTTCATGCTTTAAGTATGGATGTTTCAAACAATTTACATTTCAGCTTATTCCTGAAAGTTGTCTGTGCTTGATTTTTTGCAGCAGGTCGCATAGTTGGGTTTTTTGAATCGTCTTTGATGGGCCATCGTTTTGAAAATGAAATTGACTATTGTTGAAGGCTATCGAAAACTTATTTTTCCTGTGAAATCGACTGTTTTTGTTCTCTGTTCCTCAGCCGTTGTGGCTCTCATATTGGTTTAGCGTCCAAAGTCTAAATCACTCTGACGTCCGATTCATATGGGTCTTAAAATCGCTTGCCCGTAGCTTTTACCATTTCACCGTTGCGGCTAGGAAAGCTATTGAGCTTCCGATTCGAATATCTGCCGACGTCCGATTTAGTCCTCTCCCACCCGCACTTAGCTTGTGTATTTGATCCTTATCTCATCCACAGTTGTGGATGGAAAAGCCGTTCAACCTCCGATGTAACATCTCTCCGACGTCCGATTAGTAACCTTCCAGCCTGCTAGGTGGCCCACCCTGCCGATGTTAGTATTTTTTGAGCCTCCAGTATTTTTCCTGCCAACGGTAATATTTGTCAAGCCTGTGGGAGGATGAGGTCATGCAGTTAGCCTTTGTAAGACAACAAGGATGTCCCCATTCTTCTTCGTGGTTTAGTCGTTTCAATAGTATAACATGCTTCTTTGTTTTGTAACGTAAATCCAATGAATGACGCATTTCTATTGTTTGTGCAGATGGACCTAAGGGATTGGTGGGACTATGATGGCGCGAAGGTATAGCTGAGCATTTCGGCATGGATCAAACTAAGGCCATAAGGACAACCGAAAGAAAGGACAATATGAATGGCAACGAAGAGATGGAACCAGAAGATCTGTCAGTTACTCAATAATTCGTAGAAGAATTTGAAGCGTTGGGAAACTGAAAGGGGAGACGTAACGAGACAGCCCAAGCGGTCTGCAGTAGTAGTTTAAATATTTGAAAGTAGGACTGAGAAGGGGATTTTTCCCTGGAAAATTTTGTAAATGTTTGCTTGTAAGAGGAACTACTTCGTTTTACAAAGGAAACTGCAATTTTGCCTGTTGGAGAGAGTGCGACATGGAAGGCATCAAATGTAATTAAATGAGCAATGTTGAAGAGGAACTATTTCGTTTTCAGCTATGTCTCATTGACTGTGAGATTGTTCTAGTTTCTTGAACCTATGTTCTTGTTGAATTTCTTTCAGTATATTTTTGTGATGTTTTTCTGCTCTGAGTAATAAATGTGGTTCATAAAGCAATTAGCTATCTGATTGTTTAAATATATGTAATTGTTCATGTGTTTGAAAGAAGTATCAGCTATCTGTAACTCTTCATAGTGCATGTGCGAAATGTATTACTCTCCCAAAATGATAACCTTGCTCCCTAGGGATAGATTAGATAGTTAATTTTATTTCTTATTGTATGTGATTTGGTTGCTTGAGAGTCTAAGACGAGAGGTAAGAACCTGCGCATCACATTGTGACATCTCCTTGCATTCTGATCACCTTGCATTTAGTTAGGCACTTGCATTTCATTTCTAAGTCAAAAATACAAAAACTCGGTGGACCGGGCCGCAACCGGTAAAACCTTTGGTTTTTTTTTTTGACCTACGGTAGTCAGACCGCAAACCAGATGGATTCCCTATACCAAACAGTCAATGGGCTAGTTGGGAACGTTGATTGGGGAGAATCCCTTACTGTTGTTTCCTGCGAATTTTTAGGCCTCAACAGAGTGAGGGGAGGCCTCCACCAGGGCAAGGCTCCCCCACTCCAAACCTGTGCACTGAAAACAAGCCAAGGATGAGGCCACATGTGTGAGTCTGGATGTAGGTAAGCTCATCCTTTAGGTCTGGAAGGAGCCCAAGCTAGGTTTGGGAAGCCCACTGATGGTGTAAGCTTTAGTCTTCACCTCGATCAAATCAACGAACCAATGAGAGATCTCCATCTCATCTTTATCTAGAGATGACATGTCTGATAACTGATAATAAATTAATTGCTCTCTTAATGATGACTAAAGCTGAGTTATGATAACTCCAATCATCATAAGTGTTCCATGAGATGTCATTTAGTCTTTTATTTTACTAAATTTGGATTAATTTGGAGAGTTTTAGTTTTCTCCAAAATAATCATTTTTTTTTAATAAAAATCACTTTTTAATAAAATTCACTTTTTAATAAAAATCATTTTTTTACTAAAAATCATTTTTTACTCAAAACTGACTTTTTGAGTAAAAAGGCATTATGTGTCTGATTGCTGATCTGAAAGTTGGTTCTGATTGGCTGGCTGATCAAGAATGATTTTTGGCTTAAGGTTAGAGCCTTCAATCACTGAATTCTGAGTCTAGATCACGAATGGGGTTTTTCCATTTAATTTATGGAAAAATTAACCCAAAAAACTTAGGAAAAGTAATTAAAAATTAAAAAATAATTTTGCATTGTTCGAAAAAGATTTTTTTGAAATTTTTTTATGTGTCCAGATGACTTAGGACATGACCATGATCTATCTAAATAATTTCTAGTACGATTATAACACTCAGTTGGGCTCTAATAACCCCCCAAGACCTAGAATTCAACATCAAGCATTCCAACTTTGGAGGAAGCATGAGAAAACCTCGTCAATTATACTCGGCTGAAGGCAAACCATAATTGTCAGGGGAAAAAAACTCCTTGGAATACCCTATTTGAGATTCTACGTCTCGGGAGACTGAACCAATCAAAAATATCCTACTAGCACATTTTATGACAAACCCCGCGGGGCCATGGTCAAAATTATTCAAATAAAAAAGTGAATAGCCAATATTGGCTAGACAAGCAGACAGATCAACTGATACACTGGAATCAGACTTTGAACAAGTCTGTCAATTGGTGGCTCCTCAGGTAACCCAACTTATGGTACAAAAAGTTGGATAACATCTCGCTCCAACTGCGGGACGTGTTCTCGATCTAGTCTCTTATGCAAGGAGAGCATACGAGAACCCCTGAATCTCTGGTTTCCATATCCTGTAAAAACATCTCAACTTGACAAGAAAACCTTAGTAGCACAAGATTTATGAAAAAGAGCCAATGATCCAAAAGTTGCTTTATTCAAAGAAAAAACTTAACTGAAAATTTTCTTTGTTTATAAGTACATAAAGAAAATGTTAAAATAAATGCTCACTTTAAGGATCCTATTTTCCTACTCTAAGCATGATACAAAAAGGGTTAGGTGTAATCATATATCCAGTGTAGCCACCTAAGCATTTTATTAATATAAAAAGGTTTTTCCTTGTCTTCGGTTACCAACCAAAGTAAGGACACAATTTTAGAAAATGCAAATATGCGTGATGATCCAGAATGGACGGGCTGGATGAGGAATCATAGGCATGAAGAATGTCATCAAAATTCTTCCCAAACTGGTAGATACTTTCATAGGCTGATTCTATCCATGACTGGATAGTGCTGATATACAAATCAGGATAATGTGGCAGGTTGACTACTCCATCATGTTGATCATCAAGGATTATCAGATAATAACTCGTTGTATAAGCCCCAAGGTGCTCCAAAACATAATGAACATCTATATGTGAAGACGATGGTTGAGAAAAAACTTCAACTAGTTTTATCTCATCTGACTCTTTACCACACTTATTTTTCAAATCCTTATTACCGATACTTAGATACAATTCTGACTGATCATATGAAAACTCTAACTGTTCTTCCTTACAACTTTTATAAGTCTCAGAATAACAACTCCCCTTACTAGACATATCATAGATGAGATTCTCAAAAATATTTTCAAAAATATCATAAGTTGGATTTTCAATAAAAGTCCAATAATCATCATCGCCATCTATGTTGGATATGAGAGATGCCTCATCACTGCTATCAAGTCCCTGGCTACACTCCTCATTCTGCTCAAAACAATCTTCTTCAAAAAGTTGGGTTTCAAAGATATCACATGGGACACAGCTTTCCAAATATTTGTCATCCTATGGAGAGCATGGAGGACTCTCATCACATGAAACCTTTAAAATTGGATTTTCAATTGAAGTCTCGTAGTTGTCATCCATCTTAGAAGAAAGGGATTCTTCGTCACCTGTATCACATCTGATTCTATATCCCTCCTCATGATCATAGTCATCTTCTTCAGAAAAAAGGTGACAAGGTAGTAAACCTTCCAAACTATCATCATTATGCTCATTAGTAGGATTAGTGCTAAAGTTTTTAGTGAGATCATCCAATTGCTGACTATAATCTTCAACTTGACCCCGGGTTTCTATGGTGACAGGATGGATCTATCCAACTGTGTTAATGTATTCAGGATCTCTTGAATATTGTTTTGCCTCTCTCCAACTTTCTCCATAAATATCATGCATGTCATCTACGTAGTTTTTATACTCAGGCTCGCTTGATGATGCTTTAGGACCACAACCCTCTAGAAAACCATGCTCCTAAATATAGCATGCATAATAGCAGGAAGATTCTTCATGAAGGTCTTCACATGCCCTACAAAATGGCGTGTAAGTTTCAACCATGTTCGAAGCCTCTAACTGATGAGGATGCCTCTGTTCATGGCTGGGATTTCTTCTTTGCCATGTTGGTTTTGCAGGGAAGGTTCGAGGAGGTGGTGGAGGTTGAGTTCTTTCAATAGTCATGACCCGATTCTGAACCTCTTTAATATCTGCTAATTGTCTTTGTTCTGCTTCCTCCATATTTTTCTTCATCTCCCTTTTTATTTCAATCATTTGTTTTTCATAGGCATCCTTCATAGCTGCTAAAGGATCCTTGTCTTTAGGTTCACTAATTTTCAAAGGAGTTGAAGACCTTGAATAACCCTGGAGGTTAGATTCACCAGATGACTGCATATTCTTATCAATTTTAATGGCCAAATTCTGAGCTTGAAGCAGTGTGGTTGGCTCCTTGTCTCTAACATGGTATTGGATCTTGCCACTTAATGCTTCTATGTAATAATCCAAAGTAGAAGTTGTAGGAGGAGCATAAGTAGCAGGGATGGAATTTGATAACTCTGTGAACCTATTGTTGAATTCATCCATGGTTTCCGTATCAGACTTCTTCATACTAGTCAAGGCTGCCACTAGATGTCTAGGCTCCATTTTGCTGCCAAACTTTCCAAGGAAAGCAGTCTTGAAGTCTGCTAAGGTGGTGAAATAATTGTCCGGAAAATTATCGTACCAGTTGCCATCCTTTCCATCCAAAGACAAGGAAAAAAAGGTCATGTAAACATCTTCATGCCTATCAGTACCCCTGACATGGGCACCACAGTGTCTGGTGAAATTCCTGATATGCTACTCAGCGGAGAGGGAGGCATCAGTTCCATTATATGTCGTAAGCCTGTCGATAGCCTTGTTAGGGATATCATGAGGATGACCTACTATCTGAGCAAAGTTAAGTTGAGTAAAAAACTCACCCATTGGATTAAGGAAATAGTTATTATTTTGAAAATTTTCTAAGTTTTCTGGAAATAAAAGATGGATGTCTGAAATATACTCAAATCCAAGTTTTGCAAGGATCCTACGAGAAGATATTTTGTTTAATCTTCTCCTTAAGACATTTTTGGGGTCAGGGATGAAATTGACCAAACCTATAGAGTTTCTTCTACTAGAATACCTTGAGGTGTTAACTGACAGTGGAGTCACTAGGTGGCCTTAAGTCTAATTTCAGAGAGTGATTGGACTAAAAATATACCAAAAAGGATAAAAAGATAAAAAAATAAAAGGAACAAAGGTCATCCAGGAACAAAAAGATTTGTCCCCGACAACGGCGTCAAAAGATGTTGTCCGTCGATTGCACACCAGCAGCAGAAATAATTCGAAAGTTGTCTCCTCACTTAGAAAAGTGGGAGAGGTGTGACCTTGGGGGCACTCATAGAGCTAGGTACTATCACCTACTCCTAGCTCCTCCATTTAGGCTAACTCCTAATGAAGCCAAGCAGGGTAGTCCCTACAAAAGAGTTTCTATGGCTCTTAAGTTGTTAAAGTGTTTTGATTAGTTGTGGATGCGGATGGGTGTTGTTTAGGAGTTATTATGATTTGAAGTGTTTTTTTTATTATGAATATGACACTAAATCAAAATCAATCCACGTTGCTAACAAGAGATTACAAAGATAAGAAAAAATTCTAGACTTTAATAGTGCATTCAGAGAAAGAAATTACGATAAACCATATACCATTGATTAGATAATATGATTATGCAAATTAAAAAGGACCAGTGCCTTATGGAGTCAATGAAGCTGAAATGCGCTAGAGAATTAAACAAAAGTCTAGAAATCAATCTAGTGAATGTTAGGTGATGTGAGTGCTCTTGGTAGATTTTAAGAGTTTTTTGTTTGTGATCTTCACTTATGGTGGTTGGATGTCCTAACCGGTAATACCTTTAGTGGCTCCGTTCGAAGACATGACGGACTTGTCTAGGGTCAAAGGTAAGTGTTCAATAACTTAACTACCAGTTCCCAGATTAGGTAGTTTGACGCCCACACTTGGAATTTTACCACATGCCTCGGTATTTATTGAACAACGCCGGTGCGTTGGTTATGGGGAAAAGTTTTATTTAAGTTCCTCTTGTGGGGTATAGAGATCCAATGCCATTCCTAGGTATTCCGATCGAAGATCGGTCAGAGCATACTTTGGCAAGGAGGGAAAGGAGTTAATTAATTAAAGGGATGTGAGTTTCGAATTTTATTAAGTTGATTAATTAAGACTCTCTGACAGAGAGTGCTCTTGAACCTACCTTATGACAGTGGTTCAAGAGACTTAGCTAATCTAAATGAGACTAATGCAGGGATTATGCAAACCTAGGATGCTCTCCGATAGAGAGTTCTCTTGACTTGTGTTTTTGCAAGTTCAAGAGTCTTACTTAAGAGTTAATTGATTAAACAATGTGAATAAAAAAAGCAAAAATGATTTATTAAACTCTCCGACAGAGAGCACTCTTGATCCACCTTGTGGTGTGATTCAAGAGATTTAAACAGTTGATTTACTTAGAAAGATAAACAATTAAAAGAATTGAGTAATTAGCTTAATTAAAAAGTGATGAATTGACAATTAGTATTCTAAGATTAATAAGCAAATCTAATTTAAGCATGCACAAGTAAACACAACACAATCCTCCCCAAATGGGGGAGGATGAGAGTGGGGACTTAAAAACCCCACTCAAGCACAAGATCTTTATTAAACTTTATTGCAATATGCCTTAAGGATTTTAATCCTTGAAAGGACTTTTCCAATGAAAACAAAGTAACTCTACAATTATTAAAACTTGTAAAAAGGAGAGTGCTTTTTCTTTACTTGAAACTTTTCTTGAAATTTTTCTCGAACTTTGTAAAAAGGGAAAAAAACTTGAATGAAAACAAAAGAACAAGATAAAGCAAGGCTGAAAATAAGAAGGAAAGGATATGAAGATGGAAGGAAAACAAAGAGAAGGTCAACGACAAGAAAAGGGAGGAATAGGGCAGCCTACTATGAGGCCAAAGGAGTATAAAGAATGATGAAAAAGGGGCAGCGATGAAGAAGGAAGATGGCTGTCATAAAAATAAAAAAACAGGACAACGAACAAAAAGGGGAGGAAAAGGCCAAAAACAAGACGGAAGAAGGCCCAAAAACTAGGGCAAAAAGAGGCAAAAAAGGGGCATAACTAGGGCACACTAGGGCTGTCGAAAAAGAAGAAAAGGAGTGGTAAAAAGAATAAAATGGGGTAGTGAAGAAGGAAAGACAAGAAAGGGAAAAACCAAGCAAGGAGGAAAAGGCTAGCAAGTAAGAAAAACAAGGGGATCAAGGATCAAAGAGAGAACTAGAAGAGGGAAGTTTGGTAACCAAGAAAGTATTTGAAATTATGGATGGAACCCAAGAGAGAGAGCTAGACTCCTAGCTTTATTTTTTTTATTTTGAAGAGGAAGATATTTGTAGGTACTGCGATGAAAGTGTTAGATTAAAAAGGTTGCTTGAAGCCTGGGATAGAAGCAACTGAGCTCACACCCTTCTTTAACCTGTGAAGCCTGAAAACACACTACAACTCAACACAAAACATGAGATCAAAATACATGCTAGTATGCTATGAAAATTGAACCATGATCAAAATTACGTATATACTGATTACTCATGTCCATCAAAATACTAATCTACTTCGCATAAACAATAAAGTTTAACTACAAATGATTGTTCTACTGTGCCAACAATGGCCCTCTTGAGCTAACAAATAAACAATTTAATCTCACATAAGCATTAAAGAAAATAGGGGTTAGAGACAATATCACCTCAACCAATTGAAAAAAACTACCACATCCAAGAGCTCATGGACCTCCAAAGTCTGATCTTTATTAACAAATTAAAGCAAATGATTGATACAATTTCTCAGAGTAACTATGCTTGCAAAGTCCATGCAAATAGAGCTGAAAGAGCCTCTTTTTAACAAATGAGAGAGTGCTAAAACCCTAAAACCAAAAAACCAACCCTAACCAGCTTAGCCACCTAACAAAGAGCCCAGACCTAAACTAGAGAACTGGGAGTGAGGGGAGGCCTCCACCCGGGCAAGGTGCCCCCACTCCAAACCTATGCACTGAAAAGAAGCAAAGGATGAGGCCACATGTGTGAGTCTGGATATAGGTAAGCTCATCCTTTAGGTCTGGTAGGAGCCTGAGCTAGGTTTGGGAAGCCCTCTGATGGTGTAAGCTTCCGTCTTCACCTCGATCAAATCACCGGACCAATGAGAGCTCTCCATCTCATCTTTAGCTGGAGAGGACATGTCTGATAACTGATAATAAATTAATTGCTCTCTTAATGATGACTAAAGCTGAGTTATGATAACTCCAATCATCATAAGTGTTCCATGAGATGTCATTTAGTCTTTTATTTTACTAAATTTGGATTAATTTGGAGAGTTTTATTTTTCTCCAAAATAATCATTTTTTTAATAAAAATCACTTTTTAATAAAATTCATTTTTTTACTAAAAATCATTTTTTACTCAAAATTGACTTTTTTGAGTAAAAAGGCATTATGTGTCTAATTGCTGATCTGAAAGTTGGTTCTGACTGGCTGGCTGATCAAGAATGATTTTTGGCTTAAGTTTAGAGCCTTCAATCAATGAATTCTGAGTCCGGATCACGAACGGGTTGTTTCCATTTAATTTATGGAAAAATTAACCCAAAAAACTTAGGAAAAGTAATTAAAAATTAAAAAATAATTTTTCACTGTTCGAAAAAGATTTTTTTGAAATTTTTTGATGTGTCCAGATGACTTAGGACATGACCATGATCTATATAAATAATTTATAGTAGGATTATAACACTCAGTTGGGCTCTAATAACCCCCCAAGGCCCAAAATTCAACATCGGGCATTCCAGCTTTGGAGGAAGCGGGAGAAAACCTCGTCAATTATACTCGGCTGAAGGCAAAGCATAATTGTCAGTGGCAAAAAACTCCCTAGAATACCGTATTTGAGATTCTACGTCTTAGGAGACCGAACCACTCAAAAATATCCTACTAGCACATTTTATTACAAACCCCGCTGGGCCATGGTCAAAATTATTCAAATAAAAAAGTGACTAGCCAATATTGGCTAGACAAGCAGACGGATCAACTGATACACTAGAATCAGACTTTGAACAAGTTTGTCAATTGGCGGCTCCTCAGGTAACCCAACTTATGGTACAAAAAGTTGGATAACAGGCCCCACCTACGACCATGTCAGAATGGATCACAGACTGATCACTTCCCCTTGGAAGGAACCTCTATCTAGAGAACACCGGGATTTTCCTAGAAGTACTCAAACTTCACTCTGGCTAATGTCTTAGTCAACACATCAGCTATATGTTCATCCATCGCAGCATACTAGAGCTTCAATGCTACCCTCTCCACCATATCCCTGATATAGTCATTAGAAAAAATTTCAACTCAAAATGGGCCTCTTAAGGAAAATTAATAAAATAATAGTTAAAATAATAAAATAATATTTATTAATTTTGGAGGAAGAAAAGAAAAAACTACTTTTTTGTTCGTATTTTTGACACATCTCCCTCTTTTTTTACTCAAATTTCGATTAGAAGAGCTCATTCGATGCAAAATTAAATTCCACATCGAACACATACCCACTCGGCATACTTTTGACGGTCCCATCTACCCCAAAAACAATAAATACCTGAAAAAATGTGATGATGACATGATCATCACGTTTGTTCAGGTATTTATTATTTTTGGGGTAGCTGGGACCGTCAAATGTATGTCGAGTGCATACTTGTTGGATGTGGAATTAAATTCCACATCCAACGAGCTCTTTCTATCGAAATTCGAGTAAAAACACAGGGAGATATGTCAAAAATACAAACAAGATAAGTAGTTTTTTTTATGATACCTATCCCCAAATTTATATTAAAAAATTGTTTAAGAGGCACTCCCTTACTGAATTTTAAAGCATTTTCATCAGATAATACATGATGACATGGAATTTGTAATATTTTTGGAAGGACAATTTTAAATTGAAATTTCCTATAATGGGTATTTGATCTCGATATGTGTTACAAAGAGAAATTCCTATGGCTTGGTGTTATAGCTGATTTCACCACTCCAGGTGAATCACACATTGTATGGCCTTCCCCTGTCTTGCTGCAGACTCCTTGGAACCCATGGACCATTTTTTATCCTTTTATGTTTCCTTGATCATCCCTAAAAACATGTGAAAAATGATACACGCTACTTTTTAACCTATAAGTGCGTATATACGCAGGTTTGACCACTAAAACCATGTACGCCGGGATGTGTACAATATCCAAATCCTTTTGGAGTTTTCCTTGACATGGATCCGACTCATTTGACTCCTAGCCTTCCATATGCCTTGTTATCACTCAGATTCGACCTTTCATTACCCCTTTGAAAAACTATATAAGGAACCCCTTGATACATTGAAGGATAAGAGAGAATTGAGAGCAAAGAAACTATAGTCCATTGTTGGTGGAACTTATGCTTGAGTCTGCATCCCTTTCTCCCTTGGAGCACTTTTGTGTTATTCCCAAGCTTGCCTTTTTCTTGTGAGCTTGCTATCTAGTGATGGAGGATTGAAGTGGTGGAGGCCCAAGTGGGGGATTCAATTTCTCTGATTCGCAGACGTGTCGTCAGAGGTTCTGTCTTGTAATCTCTGATTTATATTAATAGAAATATCTTTTCGTGTCCAATAATATGTGTTTGAATGAATATTTTATCCATTGGATTATGTCAAATGCTTATACATTATTGATTATATATGCTAGAATATATCTAACACCATGATATATAGAATGCTTGTATTGTTTACTTGTTGTTGAGAAAGTAATCTATCAATTCAAGCTGAAGTTGGAAAGCTCAACAGGGATCTACTTCAACCATCCAGAATAAGGTACGAGGTCTGATCCTTTAGTGCTAGACATTTCATTTCTATTGCATATTGGAAAGGATTGATTTCTGGATTCAAGTTGTCTGTTGTGGTACCCCAAGCCATAGGAATTTCTCTCCGTAACAGAATTGGCGACTCCGCTGGGGACATTCCTTGTTTTTATTTGGGGGTTTGCGGGCACAATGGGCTTGATATTATTGACTTGCTCTTTGTTTCTCCTTGTTTTTGTGTTGTATTTTATAGTATGTTCATCCATTGACACTCCCCTTTATTGGTTTGACCCTTGGACTGCTTTTTACCACCGCCTTCTTTGTATACGCAGGTTTTTGGCCAAAATCCACTTATACACTCATATTTTTGGCCAAAAGTCATGTAAATATGTAGCTGTTCTTTAAACAGTCGCGTACATCCTCCCTTTTGGTGAGTTTGATGTTGTGGGAAGTTGCTGGGTGGGTTGTGAGTGTGGTTGGGTCTTCCTTGGGTCTGATGTTGTCTGTTGGATGCTTCTTTTGTGACCAGAAACCACTTTTTCATTGATTTTTATTTGAAAGTAGTTTTAGTCATTTATCCTTTTTGTTTTTCCATTAGTGCATTTCTATTTTTTGTCTTGGTGTCTTGCTGGGCTTGTGTTTTATACTTGTTGCGGAGACTGAGAGTTTTAGATGAATTTTATTGCATTTTTCATTCTTTTATATTGAAAAGTACAAAGTAGTTGCACTCTTAGTTGCATCTTAGATATGGATTTGAGGAGGTACTTGCATTGGATTGCTTGGATGAGAGTTGTGTTTACGCTTTCATATAGGAAGGATTGCATTGACATTCAGAAAGGAATATATATTTATGCATCTCATGTAGTGGCATACCCTATTTCTCATTTGACAAGGATTGCACTTAGTATTGTTTGTTATGGTGTGCAGTTTTATATCACTGCTGACTCTACATATTACTAGTTGCATGGCCATTTCCCTTTGAGTAATTACAGCAAACTAAAATCAACGCTTAAGTAAAATGAACTACACTCTTTTATTTTATAGGGTGCACCAACAAGCTTAGGTTTTAGGATCTTGGAATAGTTCATTGTAAGTCAATTCTTTAAGATCACTAAACAACAACATGTATGTGTCTGTCCAGGTGAGTGTGTGAAATCCTTGGTATAACTAGTGTTTCTCAGGATCCTCCTCTCAAAAAGGAGTTAAGCACGAGGTAGTGTGAACGGTTATTGATTGGGATGACCCCTAGTCATAACTGAGTAGCACCAGAGATATTGCCAGGATTGTATTCATATCTGGGGGCTCTTCCGAGAGTTTCGGGCTTTGCTACCCTGCCCATATGGTCAATCCCTCCTGGGACTGTCCGCCTAAGCATTGATTATATTGAGGTGACCTTAGTGGCCTTACCTAGGATATTGAGGGGGTACTTTGCAGGGATGATTATGCGGGTGTCCCAGCCAGGTAGGGGTTGGACAGCATAGTCACTTTATGCGTTGAAGCTGAGGGCCACTATAATTGGTTACGTACCTCCACTTGTAGTGTATGGGAGTTTCGAGCCTCTCCTAGGCGAGACATACCTACTACATTCAGGATCTCACATATCCTCCCCTTGGTTTGCTTGTATTTTGGCTATATATTTTCTTAGGAGCATGCTCTTTGTGCACTAGTTGGCCTTTGGGATCGTGGTTACTTGAGTATATTTATGCTCTCTTGAGTTTGGGTCCTTCTATTTTCAACATTCCTAGTATCCTATCACCCGTCCTTGGTCCTAGTATGGACCCTGGTGTCAGACTTGGGGGCATCACAGCCCCTTACCATGCTCATAGATTTGGAAATGGTCACATTCCACCCTCTACTCCATTTGTGGAGGATGTTGACTCCCTTCTCTTGGTATTTTACACTGATGGTCACCCTCATGGGGATGTTAGTGGATGCGTGAACATTGGGTCTCCACCTTAATTTGATTTTTTATGTCCCATCGTTCACCATGTTGTTTCCTTTGGGTGCATTTGTCATGATCATTCCTCCCTATTCGCTATAGTTTGGATTCTTTATTGACTATTTTGGGTTGTTTTAAACTAATATGGTTGTCATGTGGGGTCCAGGTTTTGAACACTCTCTCCGTGGTTTTGACCTGTTCGTTCCTATCACAGGTATTATCTCTGAACTGGCATATAGGTTAGGATATCACATCCACTTGCACTTATGTATTGCCTTATGACCGTTCCATCTTAACCTTAGGTACGAACCCATTCCATGGTATCACAGAACCCTCATGCTATTCTTAGAAGTGGTACTATGTGAATGGTAGAGATTTCCTATACATGGGTGTCCTAGTTAGCTCCCTTTTGCATTTGGTACCCATGCTATGAGTCCTCTCTTAGGTCTGGGAGTCCCTTTTAGTCTTGCCATGTTCTTGAGCAAGAGCTTCATACTCCTCTTGAACTTTATGCTGGCCATTCACTGGGGACTCCCTCATGTCAAGTTGTGAATGCATTATCATGAGGTTTTCTTGCCTTATTGAGCTTTATTCCGGCTCTCTTGACATTGTGTTTCAGCCATATAACCCGAGCTTGTCTCATGTCTAGCCATGCAGAGCCATTGTTTATATCCTTTGCAGCTTGTTTCCTTTTTTACCAAGAGGGGATTTTCCCCCGAGTGTCGATATCCTACACATGTATCCTTGCATTGAGCATAGGTATGTTGCACTGCTTGGAACTAGTTTGTTTGCCCCTATGACACGCATTTCCTCCTAGTCTGTAACTATAAAGCTAGTTTATTCTTTTTTTAATATTTTTAAATAACTGAAAAAGTCCAAAAAAATAAAAAAAAACCAAAAATCTGGACAAGGAAAGATGTTATCTTTGGCAGCTGTCAAGTCGTGTTGCCTTCGAACAGAGCACTTTATATCACATCCATTGGTTGGGTTATAGTTTGGCTTAGGAGATGTACTCGTTTATCTGAGTTTATCTCCACCGACTTATTAAGCCTCCAGTCCCTATGGAGCCTCTATCGATGCCTCCTGTGTCGCAGAGATGTCCCAGTTTGTATATCAATTCTATGCTACCTTCATTCAGTCACCATATGCCGTTATGCTCTTGTTCGAGGGAAGTTGAAGCCTGTGTCGGCCATTCCTCAGTTATCTTGACTTTGCATGTCGGCCCTTCCCAGTACAGTTACTGGTTCGTGCACCTTATGATCGAGTCCTTCCACATTATACAGCTTTGCTGAGTACCTCATGTTGGATGATGGGGGATGCCTTAATTCCCTCCTTCCAGCGGATTTCATCCCATCGACTCCAGATCATTTATTCTGGGATTGGAATCTAGAGTCATTTTGAGTGCCTTGAGACTTGCATTCATCAGTGGTAGGTTCGCTCGCCATCGATAGTCTCTGGGAATACATCAATTTCCCCTGATCGATGGATCCTCTCAAGTGTTTGACCTCAACACATCTATTCACACTTGTTAGTTTTCACTCTAGTACCTTGATTCCCATTTTCATTATCGGTGGGTGATATCGCATCTGTTAATGGTATACATCAATGACTGGTAATCAGACGATGGACTACTATGTTCAACCTCAACACCTCTATTCCCATAGTAGGACTTGTACTCGTAGCGGTTTGTGTAGAAGACTTTCCAGATTGGTGGCATCTCCTATATGCGACCTCCTTGATCATGCCAGTGGTCATGAGATTTCAGCTCTTGTGACTTGATTCCAGTATATGTCAGATATTTCCAGCCACTATGGAGATCTTGATCTGTTATTGTTGGGCAATAGGGCAGACTCGGGTTTAATGCTTTTATGTCGCACCAACAAAAGACCCACAGTGTTGGCCCTTTCGGCAACAACCTGCGCCCAGGTTGCAGTCTCACCCGAAACAGCTATGGGGTGCCACAGAATCAGGTTTCTACAAGCAGAGAGGGGTATTACTGTACCTTAGCCTTTAATAAACTTATTATCCAATAATTACAAATCTTTACCATTCATTCATATCCAACTTCACAGATAGATAAACAATCGTGACTTGCTCAACCCACTACAGGGAATTCACAGTGAAGCTTGTTATTAGCAGCGATCTAATTTATCAAATGTGTACAGTTATTAATGCATAAAAGATAACAGAAATAGAAACAACACAAGAAACCACAACACCAGATATAACGTGGTTCACCCTTAGTGTAGGGGCTACGTCCACAAACTGTGTTTTATTCAACTTGCTACAAAACCACAGTTTCGATCTGCGCACTCAGCTGCAGATCCCTTTGGTCTTTAAAAGCTGTGCACATAGCAGCAGGCCTCTGTGCACATAGCTATAGAACTTTCCTTAATCTTCTTACAAAAACCCTATGCGCACAAAGCTACAGAGGTCGTCCACGCACACAGCTGGGACTTAACCTTTCCTTACAAAATCAGCCTTAGCCTCGCCTTAATCTTTCTCACATCATAAAACCTCACCTTTATTATTTACACAAGTGCTTATTTATATCGCACTATTTACAAAAACATGGATTCAAAACCATGGGCACCCAACCCTAAACCCTGGTCTTAAGCCGCGGTTTTATTACAATAGAGGACTTTGACTCAACCCCGGACACCCCTAAGACTATTTTGAGTCAAAACCCACGGAGTTACCCATCTTAAATACCGTTAAGGTGTGCGCCCCAACAGGCCCCTAAGACTCACCAGTGTCCCATCCCGGGGCACTTATCTGCTCGGCTGGTGGTAAGATTTGCTTGGCGAAGACGTTGTGCGCTGGTTCTTAGAGTCCTTCCTACTAACTGTCGGCTGCCTACTTCTTTCCTTTTTGATATTTATGCTGAGCAAGGCCTTGTGGATTCATATGCAACCCCATCCTTTGCTAGGGTTCGCGACACTTAACCATCCACAGTTTGGGGTCCCCTGGGATTGCGTGTCATGATGCATAAGACACACAGCTGCCACAGTTCTGCTACGCCGGGAGATTTCAGGGCGGGGTTCCCCAGAGTCGGTTGGCAAGGTCTTATGGCCTTCGTTGCTCCATGTTAGAGCAAATTTGTGCCTACCTTCACCTGATTTAGAGAAAAATTCTTCCTGCCTGTGTACCTAAGTCGAATATCACTATACTGGTGGATTACTCAAAAGGTTCTGCAGACCTCTCTCTCTGAACTCACGTACTAGCTCCTAGACTTCACAATTGTTTGACATGGCTCCAGTCAAGCAAACTCCAAGAAGTGCTTCGAGGAAGATTTCACAAGCCAATGTAGCTTACTTGTAGAATTCTGTTACAAAATCTTTCATCATAGTGTATTAATGACAACAAATCTACTTGAATGCCAAAAATCTCGTCACACCCGGCCTCATATTTTCCCAAAATATCATAATTACAGGTATTGAGAGTAGCTCTCGTGCCGTTGCCGCCAAATTCATTTTGTCCCATCCATCACATTCTACGCTGCGACACAGTTTGAGACTACGACCCAACGACCACCTTCCACTTCGACACAGTATGACCCTGCGACCACTGACCAACCTTCGGCTTCCCATACTTCATCCTTCATACTGCGACATTCCCTAGTGCTACGAGCGACTTCTCTTATGGTCCAGTACCCAATTTCAGCTGTTCTGGGTACGTAGACTTGTCTTTGTTGGTGCTACCTCCGATTCTGAGTACCTGACCTATCCCTATACTTTTTTAGAAGACTCCCATTTATCATAGAAGGAAAAAGTTCTCCATTTAACTTGGCTAGCTGGACTGCGCCCCCATCAGTAACTTTCTGTAGTATATATGGTCCCTTCCAATGTGTCTTGAACTTTCGTGGGAACTTCATGAATTTGCTGTCATAGAGGAGCACAAGATCACCCTGCTGGAATTGTTTCTTCTTGATGTGTCTATCATGCCACGCTTTTTCTCGAGCTTTCTGCACCTGTTGCTGGAAACCTGCAATAAATCTATCTTCTTCGAGTTCTAATATTTGTTTCAGTCTCTCTGTCATTATGGCTGGGTCATCCGTCTCGGTGAAAGCAGATATTCAGAGGCTAGGAACAATGTATTCCATGGGCATGACGGATTCTTGCCCATAAACCAGTCGAAAAGGTGTATGGCCTGTTAAATTTTTGCTAGTTCTATAAGCCCATAGCACTACTGGAATGCGAAGGTCCCAATCATTTCTGTTAGCATTACAAACCTTTGTCAAAGCATGTTCAAGGATATTATTAAAATCTTCGACAGTTCCATTTGCTTGTGGATGATAGGCTATACTTTTCTGATGATATACTTGAAATTCTTCAGTCAGCACTTCAATGGTTTTATTTAAGAAATGTGATCCTTGATCGCTCATAAGGATGCGAGGGCATCCAAACCTGGACAAGATGTGATCGAAGATGAATTGTGTAGCTATAGCAGCGCTACAGTTCTTGACTGGTTGGGCTTCAGCCCACCGGGTAAGGTAGTCAGTTGCTGTAATGATATATCTCGCTCCAGACTTCTTCGCAGGGGGGTTGATAGGGCCGAAAAAGTCAATAGCCCATTTGTCAAAATCTTGTAAGGTTACCTGTAGAACTAGGGGCATTTCATCCCACCTGGATGGTTTTCCTGTCCTCTGACAGACGTCGCAGCTGTGGCAATATTCTCTTGCATCCTTATGAACTGTGGGCCACCATAGGCCAGCTATCAAAATATTCTGTGCGGTGGCTTTCCCTGCATAATGACCTCCTGCTGTGCCAGATTGTGCTTCAGCCAAAATTAGTGGCCGTTCATGCTCTAGGACGCATCTGCGCAGTATTTCATCTGGTCCCATTTTATACAGTTGTCCCGCGATTAAGGTGAAGTCCGCTGCTCAAACCACCAACTGCTTCTTTTGCTGTGTGGTCATCTCGGGAGGTGGAAAACTTGTAGATAAGTATTGAACAATATCCTAAAAATATTCATCAACCATCTAGATAGAAAATAACTGGGCATCAGGAAGACCTTCCTCCAAATTGGTAGGTTCTTCGCCTGATTCGAGCCTCAACAAGTGGTCAGGTCCTAGGTTAAGTCTTCCAGGCTTAACGATGATCTGAAAATCATATTCTTGGAACATGATCAACCACTGACATATTCTTCCACCTAGGACAGGCTTGTTAACCAAATAATTCAAGGCTGAATGATCGGTAAACATCTTAAAATGAGATCCTAGCAGATAGTGTCGAAACTTCTGTAGTGCATATACCATAGCGAGGCCTTCGCATTCTGTCGTAGTATAATTTTTCTCTGCTATGGACAATTTTTTGCTTGCAAAAGAGATAGGGTGATCGATATTACCTACACCTGACTGAGCTAGCACAGTACCCAGAGCAATGGAGGATGCGTCAACATGCACATGGAACTGTTTATTCCAGTCAAAAAATACTAGAATGGGGGCGGTGACCATTTTTTCCTTTAAAATATCTAAGCTTGCTTGACATTCCGATGTCCACTCGAACTTAATATCTTTCTTCAGCTGCCTCTCCAATGGAGCGGTAATCTAAGCATAGCCTTGGATGAATTTCCTGTAGTAGCTAGTGTGACCCAGCGTCGTGCGAAGTTGTTTGACGAACTTCGGAGGTGGAAGGTTCACAATGATAGCGATCTTCACAGGATCGATCATCAATCCCTGCTTACATAAAACGTGACCAAGAAGAATCCCAAAGGGTGCACAAAAGATACACTTTTTTAAGTTCAAGGAAATTTGGTGCTGTCTACACTTGTTCAACATAAGTCTCAAACTAGTTATATGGTCTTTTACTAGCCCAACAATAGTCCAATCATCAAAGTAAACTTCTAAGAATTTATGTATGTATTCCTTAAACGTGGAGATGACTACTCGAGAGAATATAGTAGGTGCATTCTTCAACCCAAAGGGCATGACAGTATACTGGAAGGATCCCATTTCGGTGGCAAAGGTTGTCTTATGTCGGTCCTCTAGAGCAATTCGTATCTGATGGTAGTGAGAAAAACCATCGGTAAAAGAGTACACTTCTTAACCCCCGACATTGTCGAGTACTTTGTCTGTAAAGGGGGTGGGAAAAGGATCATGCAGACAGGCATCATTGAGTTTCCTTAGATCGACACAGATTCAGATTTCACCCTTAGTCTTCTTTTCCTGGACCACCATAGGACTGACCCACTCAGATTCCTCAACCGGCTCAATTATTATTGCGGCAAGCATCTTATCCAGCTCCACCTTAACCTTTTCTTTATACTTCGGATTCAATCTATAAGGGCGTTGTTTCACCAGTTTTGCATCGGGTTTCAAAGGAATCTTCATTACACCAATATCACCCAGGATACCCTTCATTTCAGAAAACTTCATGGGAAAGAGATCTTGGTATTCGTGGAGAAGTTGGGTTACCTTGCTGACCAATTCATCATCCCAATAGTCGCTGATTGTAGCAAGCTTAGGCTGTTCTTCGGATCCAATGTTGACTGTGCATGTCTTCAGGGGCTGAGTTACTTCCAGGGCTTCGACTGCTGGTCCATGCACATCGCAGCATCCTTCTGACTCAGGGATAACAATGTTGCGTGGGTCGTCATCTTCGTCGATTGCGAAGTTATAACATTCAACTGCATGAGCTTCTTGTGTGGGCCAATCAGGTCGATGTTCTAGTACTTCTTGGTCATCAAATACCTTAGTATGGATTAGCCTGATAGCTACTTCTAGTGCTGGACAGACATCATTAGTAGAGAAAGTATGCATAAAACTATGAACAAGACAGTCCCAACTTACAGTATCTTGGCGGAGCTCAGCCTCCGCATACCAATATTTTGCTGTCGGTTCTATCGTGTGCACAAATCTATGTACCCATTCATTTTGAGGGACATACTGCCATGCCTCATAGCATTTTTCCAAATGTTCCTAGGGACTAGAATTTCCATCAAACTTGCTTCACAGCTGCTCCAGTGGGTCCTTAAATCACAGGTACAGGAGCTTCTGACAAGCTTCCCAGCTAGGGATCTGTTTCTTATGGGCCTTCCACCACCTGGCTGCTATGGCTCGAAATGCAGAGTCCAGAGCTTCCAGTTTCTGTGACTCAGGTATCAAGCCTGAGACCTGGGCAATGAACGGTTCAAGGTCAGTCAAGCCATCAAAAATAGGTATAGTGTTTGGTTGTGAATTGATCCATCTGAGGGACTTGGTAGTCCGGGAACTGCTGCGCCCATGGTGCTCATATAAGCGGTTCTGCCAACTTTCTAAGTCATCTTCAGAGTCCGTCATACAGGAGCTACCAGACTCCCAACCTGCGGCAGGAGGATCCTCATAACCTTCTTCCTGCGCGGTGATAGTGTAGATGGGCTCCACAGCATCCTGATCCTCTTGTCGGAGTGGTTCTATGTACCATTCCCCTTGTGAAGGATCCAGGGGTAGGATGACTCTCAAGTATTTTCCTTCGAAGATCATCTGTCTCTTCTTTAGGTTAATAACGGCAGCATTTTCCATTGCCCATTCAATTCCTAACAAGGCTAGGTAGGGGTTGCTGTCATCAATTATCTCAATTACTTCAAAGTCCACAACAGTATTGACCCTGGCAATATCTATTTGGACACTCAAGAATCTTCCTAGAGGCACAATCCTTTGCTGGTTGGCTAGCCTCAGCTGGATAGGGGACCAGGCGAGGGTGGGTTTTCCCATTCGTTCCCAGGTTTGTTTAGTTAGCACATTTATGTCGGACCCTAAGTCCAAGATAACATCAGTCATATCATATGCTCCTATCTAAGCATTCAATCTCATTTCTCTGTCGGTTCTGCTGACTCTATGAATAGTTTTATCCTGACCAGAACTTTGCTGAGGTCCGCAGGAAGCAATGACTTTCTGTAGCTCAGTCAGAGCATCCTGATTTCTTAAAAGTTTGAGGAAACTCTGTAAAAAGGAAGATAGGGTACTTACGTTATCCAGCGGGGCTTCTTGGGGCTGCGAAGATAGTTGATGTGTTTGCGCAGGTGCAACAGATGTGCTAGGGCCAGCAAAATCTTTCTTGACTTCCATAAATGTCGCTCTTTCTCTTGTGATATCAAATGCTGGGATTTTCATAGGAGCCTTACGAACCCAAGCGTCAGCAGGCTATTTTTCTGTATTCTGTGGGTGTGTTGTAGCTCCACTCTGTGTGACAACATTGACGGTTGCGGCAGGCCTGGGCTCAACTGAAATCATCTGGATGTTCTGCGTAGGGGTACTCTGTCGGGCCTGAATCTTAGCTATGAGCTGCGGGCACTGCTCAATCACATGATCTACCGGTGCGGCAGTACCGACATGTCATAGTGGGGTTTTGACAGTCGCGAGCCAAATTCCCAGCTTGGTTACAATTGCAACACACCAACTGGCCTCGGCCTCTCTCGACCATACCACCACGGCCTCTAGAGGTACCTCTACCGGAGGCACCCCCTTGGTAACCATAGCTATCATTACTTGGGCCTTCATTGTGCACCCAGTAGGTGTCATAGGTACGGCACTCATCCTCATTATGACCGACAGACTTGCAGAAATTACAGTAGGGGTTCTTAGGTCCTTGTCCATACCTTTGCAGCAGGTAACAGTTCTTGGGTCGGTGCTGACCTGTCGTTCTGCAGAGCTCACAATATAGGACTTGTGGTGGAAATGGGTTTGGTGCATCTGTATGAGGTATTTTCTTACCAGAGGGCATCGTTCCTTGTCGTGACCTTCGGTTCGACATTGCGTACACCAAACCTCTTCGCGATCAGGTTTTCCCATCGCTGCTAGCTGTGCTTGGATTTGAGCAAGACCCGAATCATCTCCGACAGGGGCAGTCTCTAGCTTCATTGCGATTTCTAGAGCCTCTTGCTAGTCAACAACATTCTGTTGCATGAGTGGAGTTCTGATATGTGGTAATAATGCTGCAATAAACCATTCCTTGTGCTGCACAGGACTGATGGTGAAGCTGACTTGGTACAGTAGAACTTTGAATCTCTGGTCAAATTCCCACACGGAATCGCCACGCCGCTGTTGAATCTCTTTTAGTTCAGTGATGCTCTGCGATTCTGATTTAGGCTTCTTAAATTCTTTTTTTATGGCTGCCTTAATCTCGTCTAAAGTAGGGCTCTGAGTACTGGAGAATTTCATGAACCAAGTCAAAGCCCGATCCCTGAAAGAAGTAATGAGCTACGCGGCTCTCACATCCGGGTCTGTAATTTTCTTTGCATTCCATACTGCTTCACATAAAAACCAGAACTGTTATGGGTCCTCTGATCCTGTTCCTTTGAATATGGGGAGCTTAATGTCATCAACTAGATGGGCCATGGTGGTTCTTGGAGGGTTGGGAGGGGGACAGGACGTCAATGGGTGGGGTTTATGGGGGCAGATTGACCTGTGGCCGGAATACTCGGACTTGGTTGACTGTCAGGCTGCGACGAAAATTCAGGGTTAACAGAGCGTCGCTGCAGGGTGACCGGAGGGTTTCCAATCGAAGGGTTTTCTTCACAGTCTGACTCTTCAGGATTTACAGGGCAAAACGTGGTAGCCTGACCTAAGGAATAGGAGTCAAAATCTCTCTTGTACCTTTTTCCACTTCGCAGCAAACCACTTTGCTCGTCGAAGGTATTGTCACTTGCAAACATATGTTAGTACTACTAAGCTAACAGTCTGATTCAAACAGCAATATACCCTTTTCAGCCAATAATATTTTAATCCTCAAGCTTAATGAATTCAAAAACTTACCATGGGTGCCTTTTAAGAACTGCCTTTCAGCTTCGCTGAAGGAGGTACTTGCGTTAATAGAAAACTCTGTCACAAAGGCTTCCAACATTCGCGTCATCCAAAAATCAACAGCGCGGGATACCTCATTGTTCACGTGGTGCACAAGATTGACCCTTGCGAGGGTCCACGCGAGAACCCGTCGATCTTGGAAGTTTGTCCTTCTCTCTGTTAACCTAGACAACCACTGGTGCAACTCTATGTGGATACTACCAAAGAAAATTTCATAAGCATCACAAAAAACATACCTTTGTAAAAGGTGACTTGCGCTGCAACGCGGATTTGTCTTCTCTTGCTGCACGAATTTCAGATAAGTCTCAGCAAACAATCACCGATTTCCTTCACAGACGGCCTCCAAAACATAGCCCTCGAGGTACAACGTAAACCCCTCTTGAGCACATACTGAGCTCAACCGGAAATGGAACCAATTTGTTGGGCAATAGGGTAGACTCGGGTTTAATCCTTTTATGTCACACCAACAAAACACCCACAGTGTTGGCCCTTTCAGCAACAACCTGCGCGCAGGTTGCAGTCTCACCCGAAACAGCTATCGGGTGCTGCAGAATCAGGTTTCTGCAAGCAGAGAGGGGTATTACTATACCTTAGCCTTTAATAAACTTATTATCCAATAATTACAAAGCTTTACCATTCATTCATATCCAACTTCGCAGATAGATAAACAATCGTGACTTGCACAACCCACTACAGGGAATTCACAGTGAAGCTTGTTATTAGCAGCGATCTAATTTATCAAATGTGTACAGTTATTAATGCATAAAAGATAACATAAATAGAAACAACACAAGAAACCACAACACCATATATAACATGGTTCACCCCCAGTGTAGGGGCTACGTCCACAAATTGTGTTTTATTCAACTTGCTACAAAACCACAGTTTTGATCTGCGCACTCAGCTGCAGATCCCTTCGGTCCTTAAAAGCCATGCACACAACAACAGGCCTCTGCGCACACAGCTGCAGATCTTTCCTTAATCTTCTTACAAAAACCCTCTATGCACACAGCTACAGAGGTCGTCCACGCACACAGCTGGGACTTAACCTTTCCTTACAAAATCAGCCTTAGCCTCGCCTTAATATTTCTTACATCATAAAACCTAACCTTTCTTATTTACATAAGTGCTTATTTATATCGCACTATTTACAAAACATGGATTCAAAACCATGGGCACCCAACCCTAAACCTTGGTCTTAAGCCACGGGTTTATTACAATAGAGGACTTTGACTCAACCCCCGACACCCCTAAGACTATTTTGAGTCAAAACCCACAGAGTTACCTATCTTAAGGACCGTTAAGGTGTGAGCCCCAACAGTTATATATCTTCATCCACTATGGAGATCATGGTCCTTTGTATATCTTCATCATGGAGATTCTGATCTATGTATATTGTATGTGACGATGACCACTTATGTGATATCTTGTATCATGCCTATTCATGGAAATTGTACTCTTATGTATCCAGGACTGCTATATGTATTCACAGTTATATGCAGAGTTGTATTATTGTACTATGCTGATTGGATGGCTGGTCTTCCATTTGGGATTCTTCATCACTCCACTTCTGGGATGGAATTATAATGTATTTCGGCCATTGTATGACCCCTCTGACCTCACACATTAGGGTGCATCTGTTATAGCTGATTTCACCACTCCAGGTGAATCAGACTTTGTATGGCCTTCCCCTGTCCCGCTGCAGACTCCTTAAACCCCATGGACCATTTTTTATCCTTTGATGTTTCCTTGATCATCCCTAAAAACATGTGAAAAATGATACATGCGAGTTTTTAACCTATAAGCGCATATATACACGGGTTTGACCACTAATACCACGTACATCGGTATGTGTACAAAATCCAAATCCTTTTGGAGTTTTCCTTGACATGGATCTGACTCATTTGACTCTTAGCATTCCATATTCCTTGAGATGGCTCGGATTCAACCTTTCATTACCCCTTTGAAAAACTATATAAGGAACCTCTTGATACATTGAAGGATAAGAGAGAATTGAGAGTAAAGAAACTATAGTCCATTGTTGCCGAAACTTATGCTTGAGTCTGCATCCCTTTGTCCCTTGAAGAACTTTTGTGTTCTTCCCAAGCTTACCTTTTTCTTGTGAGATTGCTATCTAGTGATGGAGGCCCAAGTGGGGGATTCAGATTCTCCGGTTCGCAGACACGCCGTTAGAGGTTGTGTCTTGTAATATTTGATTTATATTAATAGAAATATATTTTCCTGTCCAATAATGTGTGTTTGAATGAATATTTTATCCATTGGATTATGTCAAATGCTTATAAATTATTGATTATATATGATAGAATAGATCTAACACCATTATATGTAGAATGCTTGTATTATTTAATTGTTGTTGAGAAAGTAATCTATCAATTCAAACTGAAGTTGGAAAGCTCAATGAGGATCTACTTCAACTGTCTGGAATAAGGTATGAAGGTTGATCCTTTAGTGTTAGACATCTTATATCTATTGCATATTGGAAAGGATTGATTTTTGGAGTCAAGCTGTCTATTGTGGTACCCCAAGCCATAGGAATTTCTCTCCGTAACACTTGGGGTACTACAACAGACAGCTTGACTCTAGAAATCAATCCTTTCCAATATGCAATAGAAATAAAACATCTAACACTAAAGGATCGGACCTCGTACCTTATTCTGGACGGTTGAAGTAGATCCCCATTCAGCTTTCCCACTTCAGCTTGAATTGATAGATTACTTTCTCAACAACAAGTAAACAATACAAGCGTACTATATATATTTGTGTTAGATCTATTCTAGCATATATAATCAACAATGTATAAGCATTTGAAATCATCCCATGGATAAAATATTCATTCAAACATACATTATTGGACAGGAAAATATATTTCTATTAATATAAAATCAGAGATTACAATGGATACAACCTCTGTCGGAACGTCTGTGAATTGGAGAAACTGAATCCCCCACTTGGGCCTCCATCACTTCAACCCTCCATCTCTCGATAGCAAGCTCACAAGCAAAAGGAAATCTTGGGAAGATCATAAAAGTGCTCCAAGGGACAAAAGGATGTAGACTCAAGCATAAGTTCCAGCAACAATGGACTATAGTTTCTTTGCTCTCAATTCTCTCTTATGCCTTCAATGTACCAAATAGTTCCTTATATAGCTTTTCAAAGGGGTAATGAAAGGTTGAATCCAAGCAATCTCAAGGCATATGGAAGGCCAGGAGTCAAGTGAGTCGGATCCATGTCAAGGAAAAATCCAAAAGGATTTGGATTTTGTACACATCTCGATGTAGGTGGTTTTATTGGTCAAACTCGTGTATATACACGATTAGGGGTTTAAAAGTCGCGTATTTGAATTTACACATGTTTTTAGGTATGGTATAGGAAACATAAAAGGAAAAAAAATGGTCCAAGGTATCTAAGGAGTCTGCAGAGGGACAAGGGAAGGCCATACAAATGTGATTCACCTGGAGTGGTAAAATCAGCTATAATAGATGCCCCCTAATGTGTGAGGTCAAAGGGGTCATACGATGGCTGAAATAAATTATAAGTCCATCCCAGAAGTTGAATGATGAAGGGTCCGAAATGGAATATCAGCCACCCAATAAACATAGTACAATGATAGAACTCTGTACATAACTGCAAATACATATAGCAGTCCCAGATACATAAGAGTACAATGACCATGAATAGGCATGATACAAGATATCACATAAGTGGTCATCACCACGTACAATATACATAGATGAGAATTTCCATTATGAAGATATACAAAGGATCATGATCTCCATAATTGCTGGAAATATTTGACATATATTGGAATCAAGTCACAGGAACTGAAATCTCATGAACACTGGCACGATCAAGGAGGTAGCATATAAGAGATGCCACCAATCTGGAAGGTCTTCTACACAAAATGCTATGAGTACATGTCCTACTATGTGAATTGAGGTGTTGAGGTCGAACATAGTAGTCCATCATCCAATTATCGATCATTAATGTATACCGTTAATAGACATGAGATCACCCACCAATAATGAAAATAGGAATCAAGGTACTAGAGTACAAACTAACAAGTGTGAATAAATGTATTGAGGTCGAACACTTGAGAGGATCCATCGATCATGGGACATTGATGTATTCCCAAATACTGTGGATGGAGAGAGAACCTACCACTGATGACTGCAAGTCTCAAGGCACTCAAAATGACTCTAGATTCCAATCCCAGAATAAATGATATGAAGTCGATGAGATGAAATCCACTGGAAAGAGGGAATTAAGGCATCCCCTATCATCCAACACGAGGTACTCAACAAAGCTGCATAATGTGGAAGTACTTGATCATAAGGTGCACGAACCAGTAACTGTATCAAGAATGGTCGAGATGCAAAGTCAAGATAACTGAGGAATGGCCGACTCAGGTTTCAAGATAAAGGTAGCATAAACTCGATATACAAACTAAGACATCTCTGCGACACAGGGGGCATTGATAGAGGCTCCATGGGGACTGGAAGCTTAACCATTTAGTGGAGATAAACTTAGATAAATGGGTACAGCTCCTAAAGTCAAACTATAAACCCACCCAATGGCTATGATATATAGTGCTCTATTCGAAGGCGACACGACTCGACAGCTGCCAAAGATAACATCTTTCCTTGTCCAGCTTTTTGGTTTTTTGATTTTTTTGGACTTTTTCAAATATTTAAAAAGCTTGAAAAAGAATAAAATGGCTTTATAGTGTAAGATTAGGAGGAGAAGAGTGTCATAGGGGAAAACAAACTAGTTCCAAGCAGTGAAACATACCTATGCTCAATGCAAGGATACATGTGTAGGATAGCGACACTCGGGGGAAAATCCCCTCCCGATAAAAAAGGAATCAAGATGCAAAGGATATATAAAATGGCTCTGCATGGCTAGACATGAGACAAGCTCGAGCTATATGTTCTAAAATGCAATGTTAGGGAAGCTGGCATAAAGCTCAATATGGCAGGCAAAGCTCATGAAAATGCAATTACAACTTGACATACGGGAGTCCTGAGGGAAATAGGCCAGCAAAAGATCAAGAGGAGAATTAGGCTCTTGCAAAATGTCATGGCAGTACTATACAATGGACTCCCACACCCTAAAGGACAAAATGTCAACATGGGCACCAAATGTAGATAAGGCGCTAACTAGGGTACCCATGTAAGGTCAAGCTCTACCATTCATACCATGCCACTTCTAAAGCAACAAGAAGGTTCTGTGACATAATAGAGTGGGTTTGTACCTAAGGCTATGATGAAATGGTCATAACGTCATGAAAAATGAAAATGGTGATGACACCTAACCTATATGCTAGTTTAGACATGATACGTGAGATCGGCATGAACGGGTCAATCCAATGGCTGAAATGGCACTCAAAAAGGTCTCCTACGTCATGAATTAGGTCAAAAACGGTCCAAAATGATTAGAAATAGTCCAAACTATAGGAAAGGGGGTAAAAGTTTTCAAAAATTTGAAAAATTTCTATAAATAGTAAAAAATTGAAAACATCATAAAACATTTGAAATTTTTACCCTATTGAGCTCAAATTTTCAACAGCGAATTCCAGGAGATCCAGCCGATGAAATCCACTACCATTTCTTCTAGGTACTTACCCATGCTCTTTTCTTCCATTTCAAAGCAATTTTTATCAAATTCCATGGTCATTTGAGTTTTCTAGGCCTCTCTATAAAGGGCGTTGCAGCCCACACAGAAATCGAGGGTTTTTCTGTGTATAGGGCTAGATATACGTGGAAACATCCTGCATAATCGTGTACATATGTGGTTGTTTGGAAAATAGGCGTGCATGAGGCCACACATGAGGTTTTTTGAGTAATCATGGGAAAACTTACAATTTTTTGTGTAGGATGGTCCTAGAATGGAGAGAGCATGAACATGGAGATGTAGAGGAGGTAGTAAGAGACGATCTAATGGCTCAACAAGCGCTACGTGCATGTGGACTCTACAAGTTTTGGTGTCTTGGTGGCTTGAGGGCCAAACCAAGACTATAGCAAATGTTGGTGGATTGTTGGGATCTAGAATTTGAGTCCTTATAGATAGATGGGATATCCTTCACCATATAGGTGGAGGACATATACTATATTACTGGACTTTCCTAATGGGGGGAAGTAGTGAACCTTCGTTCTTGTGGTGGGCCCGGAGCTGGCCTGACTATCAATGAGTACATTGCAGTGTATTGCTATCCAAACATGGAGAAGGTGGGGAGTCAGATCCCAACCAACTCTATATAGGTGCTGGGCCTAAAGGCCATCTTACTAACATTGGGCATGATAACAGGCTTGGATTCACTCCACCAGGCCTCGCAGCCTCTAATGTTCTATGCAATGGAGTGCATGACACCCATGGTATATGACTGGAGCACTACACTACTGAGCAACATGAAACATCAGCTCAGCGAGTGTAAGATGGGTAGAGTACGGAACTTCGGGTTCAACAACATACTGAGCATTTTTTTCTTCAAGCGTGTTCCAGGATTGAGCCCTAGAGTTGACGTTCCTTTTCACAGGGTTCAAGATCTAGCCCAACGGTGTTGGGCAGATGTGATGCACAGACTGGGGGGAGGTAGGGTGGCCAACCCCTATCCAGCTGATTTCTTTTCATCGTGGCGACGACAAATAGTTTCCATCGATGACTACCCCTATGTGGGGATAGATTTCCTAGGGGGACAAATAGTTTCCATCGATGACAACATGCCGCTACCACCAGGATCGACATATGGTGACATAGGTAATGAATCTCCACCCTCTCTTTAAATTTTTGAGTTATTTAATTTTTTTGTGCTTTCTGATTATATGGAATCAAAAGACATATATTTTTTGGGTGACAATACTTAGTGACATCTACCATTTGCATGCAGATGTGGGACCACAGCGGCCTAAAGGCTTCCCTCGTCATAGATGGAGGGGAAGAGGAGACGATATCATGGGTGTGGATGTGGAGCAGACGCTCCAGAGCATTCATACCAACGTTGTTAGGCTGACACACAGATTTCCCATGGCACAAGTCGAGGACATTCTTGAGGCTATGCAGTTCCAGGTGGTGGGTGTACCACGAGCATGGGTGGGATTATTCCGATGGCTAGCTAGAGTCGTAGTGACCTTCCATGATCACAACCCCCCTCCTCCTCCACAGGATTAGAGACCTGGGAGAGACACATTTTGTATTACCGTGTATTATATTTTGGTGGCTTGAGAGCCCCATTTGTATCATGACACTCTGTATTATCACATTTTGGATGTATATAAAAACTTTTATGATGATCGGTCTATTTATTTACATGTATAAAAATTTGTGTTTGTGATGAATTTACTGTGTATGAAACAAATGCCAGTCTAACACGTAGTTATCATATGAGTTAGCAACTTGATTATTAATTCTTGGAACATGTATGTATGTTATATTGTCAAATTGCCATTCTAATAATCTCACATGTAAGAATATTCTTAATAACGTCGGATCTCTAACATGGTACAAACCATTAAGTTGTGACACTACTAACTCTGAGTCAAGATGTACGTTAAGAGAAAGAATGCCATGTGAAATGACATTCCATAGAAGCTCAATAACGACGCTATATTCAGCAACATTGTTGGAAGATGGCTGTAGACATACACCTCCTAAAGACAGTACCTGAACCATAGGAGTATAAATCACCCAAGCAGCAGAGGCAAAGTGTTGAGTGTGACAACTCACACCATCCGCGAATCCTATGTAGGTGGAAGATTCCATTGACATATTCCAAAATAAAAAGAAACTAATCACAAACCTGATCACTATAAAAAAAAGACCTAACTATGCAAAAATGTACAATAATATACAATAACCAGCCTTGGCTAAAATTCATGCATAATACTTCTTAAGATAGAGCCCATTTCTAGGCTATGCCAAGGCCGTTCCCTCATAATCCACTAACTGATAAGTGCCCTTCTCTAACACATGTTTGACGATGTAAGGACCACGCCACATGGGATTAAACTTTCCTTCCTCGAAGGACCAACTCTCCCTCACTAAACCTCCTTGGACAGATAGATTTATTGTACTATAGCTTTACATGATGTTTATTTACTTCTAGGGCCACTAAGGCATCTCGACGCTGCTCATCAAGTTGCTCAAGGTGGACCAAATGCTCCTCCAATGGTGAAGTGTCTGGTAAGAGTTCTATAGCTAACTTCAAAGAATGAATCTTGCATTCAACCAACAATACCTACTCCACTCCATGTACAAGTTGATATGGATAAAAACCCGTGGTAGTCTTAACAATGGTTCTATACGCCCACAAAGAAGGATATAACATGATGTGCCGATTATTCTTGCTCTATGCGATGGTCCGTTGGAGAATGGATTTGAGAGATTTATTCACTGCTTATACCTGTCTATTTTGTTGAGGGTAGTAAGAGGAGGAATTCTCTTGTTTGTACCCTAACTTTGATGCCAACTCTTCTATCATACGATTATGAAAGTGTGAGCCATGGTCAGTGACAAGCTCTTTCGGAATTTCAAACCGAGTAATAATATGGTTGAATACGAAGTGCACGGCTATCTCACCATCAGATTTAACTGTAGGCATAGCCTCAACCCATTTTGTGAAGTAATCAACAGCCACTATGATACGATGATGCCCCCCAGCTGAAGCTGGGTTGCAATCCATAAAATCAAGCCCCCACTTAGTGAAGGGATTGGCGGTGATGATGGGATGTAATGGGGCCAGTTTCGAGTGCATATCACGTGCAAACACCTAGCAAGGGTGGCACCTCTTGACCACATCAATACAATCCTTAAAGATCGATGGCCAGAAATAACCTGCTCTTAAGATTTTTTGGGCTGTAGAAAGCCCAGATAAATGACCACCACACTCCCCCCTATGGAAATCATTCAGCACTACCTCAACCTCTTCATTAGTTAAATAATGTCGTAAAATGGAATCTACCCCGCGACGGTACAAAATGTTATCCACTATGAGTTAATTCTTAGACACGTGACGTAATCGTCGTCGTTCATCCTGTGAGAGGTGAGTAGGGACCTTCAATATTTGTAAATATATAATAATATCCCCATACCATGGGTCTAAAGTTCAGATTAAGAAGATGTGTTCATCAACAAATGTATCTTCACAAACCAACTCCTCGGTCTCGCTTGAGAAATCCGATATAAGCTCTGCAAAAATTAACGATTTCTTTAACTTTGCCGAAACAAACTCGAGATCGAATTCCTGCAGGATGACAATCCATTTATTATATTTCCCCCAATCATCCTTCGAGTGAGGAAAAATTGAAATGGATTGACATGGGCTACAACCAAGGTCTAGCGAAGGAGAATATAATGTCTCAATCGTTGAGCCACATGTACGGTAGCTAAAGCAAGCTTCTCAACATGAGAATAACGAATCTCTGCGTTAATAAGATTCTTGCTCAGATAGTATATGACATGCTTTTGGATCTCCTCATCCTCTTGAACCAAAACCATACCAATCGTCTCCCTAGACGCAGCCATATAAAGTAAAAAATCACGGCTATAGTCTGGGGGACTAATCACCGGGGCTGATGCTAGTTCTCGCTTGAGTGCATCAAAGGACTCTTGGGCCTGCTCATCCCAAAAAAAGGTGGTGTCCTTATTCAAAAGACGCATGAATCCTCTACTCATATTGGAAAAATTGACAACAAATCTCTTTAAGAATTTTTCCATGCCTTGCAAACATTGAAGATGATGAATATTTTTTGGGTGAGACAACTAAAGTATTGCCTCAACCTTCAAAGGGTTGACTCGTATACCCTCTTTAGAAATGATGAATCCTAACAAGTATCCTACCATCACACAAAAGATGCACTTGTGAGGATTTAACCTAACCAAATAATGGCGACATCTTTCGAATACCAATCACAAGTGATAGGAATGACGCATTCTCATACGAGAATGAACATAATGGTCATCCAAAAATACCTCAATAATCAACTTGAGATCGTGGAAGATCAAGGTCATTGGCCACTGAAAAGTAGCTCTAGCGTTCTTAAGGCCAAAAGGCATTTTTCGATATGCAAAATTTCCCCAAGGAAAAATAAATGTAGTCTTATGTTGGTCCTCAGGTTTAATTTGTATCTGATTATATCCAGAAAAGTCGTCCATAAAGGAAAAAACCTCGCTACCCGCACACTCATCCAAAATCTGATCAATAAATGGTGTGGGGAAATTGTCCTTGGGATAGGAATGATTCAAATCATAGAAATCAGTACATATGTGGATCGCTCCTTGCATCTTATCCACTGAAATGGGGTTTGAAACCCACTTCGTTAAGGGAATGGGATAGATAAAACTGGCTTTCAACAGTTTCTCTATCTCTGCCTTAATCGCGGGTGCTTTCCTAGGATTCACCGCTCGCAAGCATTGTTAAGCAGGCTTAGTGTTGGGATAAGTATTAATCTCATGTTCGACAATACGAGGGTTGATACCTGGCATTTCATCATAAGACCAAACAAAGATATCACATAATTATTTAAATAGCTCGATGTATTCTTGAATCTCAGCATGGGAACATTTTCCCCCAATATAGACATTCTCTATCCTACCAGGATCATGAGAGATATTGATAGGAATCGTTGAAGATATGTTTTCCATGTTTTCATCAGTCATCTGACCAAGAGAGATTAATGGAACCATAGGACTACCGAATCTCTCACTAAGAACCACCCTAAAGTCTTCACACTCTAAGCGGTCAAGCTCGAGAAGAAAGTAAGATCTTTGATGGAGTTCCTCCCATGGTGGCTCAACTCCCAACATAGCATCAATAATCACTTCATCTGAAGGGAAAACACTATCAAGGTAGTCATTCACATGAGAAGACTGCACTGCCCATGCCGACAGCACATAAGGGTCCTCCTCCTTTGTCCGCAAAGAGTAAGGACTGGGATCTGCAATAGACTCGAGATTAGCTTGATAATCTACCATATTTGCAGGAAACGACACATCCGTCACAATGGGCTCGCTCGGAGTACTCTTTGTAGGAAGAATCAAAGGATCTTCCATATGACTAGTGAAAAAAGACACCAATCTCATAGATTTTGAAGCCTCACCAGAACTAGACCCTATCATAAGGATCGGTGTAGGACAAGTAAAATTTCCCATGAGGGATGGATACATGCCCACACCCACACTCCCAGTTTCCGGCTAAGAGTGTTCAATGATTGGGATTGAAGCTCCCAAAGATACGGTAACTAATGGATTCTTAAATGATGTTTGATTAATCGTGACTATATTCTCGTTAAATGGAAAGCATACAACATGAAATAGGGAAGAAGCTACAGCTTGTATACTATACATCCAATTCCTACCCAGCAAGATATTGTAGTCAAGGGGTGCATCAACCACCTCGACCTCTATCGCAACGGTCTTCCCTCCCAAACAGACCTTAAGGGAAGGAAGGATCTCGTGTGGCCTAAATGATCTCCCATCAAATGCAGTTAACATGGTCGCTGATTTAGACAATTCAGGGGAGCCTAAACCATTCCAACATGATAAAGACATCACAGGAGCGGCAGCGCCTTCGTCAATCACAGTGCACTTGATAGTCATGTTAAGACATTCTACGTGAATCAAAAGAGACACATAGTAAGGCAAGTGAGGCTGAAGTCCTACGGTTTCAAATTTAATCACAGAGGAGTGTGGCCCAAATCCTCGACAACTGAATAGTTATGGGTGGCTCGGGCATTAGGATTCTGCCATGAATGCTTAAGGACTCCCTTAGGAATGCAAGGTGCAGCTTCAGGTTTATCCATAGGTTTCTCAATACGCAAAGGAGACCCTGGTGGATCAGGTTCCTTTCCTGGGATGGGTTGTGATGAACCATAGTCCTTTGCACGGGTCACAACTTTCACAGCACATACCATGTTAATGCAACCACGACCACTACCCTCCAGCAGATCTTAATCATCGCCAAACTGATCATGGGTCCTCGAGTTCATATTTTGATTATGAGGTAAAGGGTTAGTTAGCACAGCTGGGCCGTGTGCCAAGAATTTCAAGCCTTCATCGATACGAGGGCACAAGTAAGTGAGGTGATCGTCCTTACAAAAATTGCAAGGTAATTTAACCTTATGTTTATCTTTCTTGTCCCCCACAGGATTACGGGTGTTCTTTTCATTATTATTAGCATTCTCATTCCTATTCCCACCCTTACGATTATTCTTACCCTTCCTTTTATTCCATCCGGGCTGCTGATTACCCTTCTGGTCTGACGATTGTAGTAAAAGCACACTCGTCATTTGGGTGGGTTGAGACAAAGTTGTGGCTTAGCCTGAAGCATATTGGTTGATTGACAATTGAATAACTTGTTTTGCAACTGAATCCACACATTTAGCACTTGCACAACCAACAATGCCATCGACATGTGGTCTAGGTTTAACTTTGGGGTCGAAACTAGAACGCGAGGCATTGGGAATGATCTCATATAACAAACTGGAATAAGCATAAATCAAATCTAGTTCCTGTGCCCTAAAAATGGATTGTTCCTCATTTTGCACTCCAAATGCAGAAACATCCTTTTCTATATACGGAAATAACGACTTAAGGAACCATTCGAGTAGGAATTCCAGCAATATAAAGGCTTTAATCAACCTCTTCCATCTACGCCACTCTTGGATATGATCCAAGATATGTGTGGCTTCATCCTGCTGAAATGTCAACAGGAGTTTAGTACCAACTTCATAATGTACTAGTAGCTAGAATTGGTTAATAAAAGTCATCTCTAGGTCATCGAACAAAGCGAATTCTCCCATAGGCAGCTCTATATACCATTTCGCGGCAGGCCCTGCAAGGGTGCATTGAAATAGTATCAAACAAATTGAGTCCTGATGTAAGAAATTCGAAGAGCACCATGGGTGAAAGGTAGTCACATGTTTTCTTGGATCCTCTCTTGGTTTTCTCTCGAATTTGGGTATGCCCGAGGGAATCTTAGTAGGGACAACCGGCCAAGCCAGGTCATGAGCTATAGGATCGTTCGTCAATCTCGACAAGTTAGGAAGATTCAGTGTTGTGAGGAAGGGCAGCCTAGGATGATGAGGTCGATGGACCGCTCCCTGATAGTTCTGATTTACATAGGTCTTATCATCACCATGGCCTTGGCCATAGTGCCCTCCTACCGTTTGACCCATATAGGGTGGCATGGAAGCACCATAGTGTGGTATACCTTGACTATTCGGAGCTATAAAGCCGTAATTTGGAGAGTAAGTGGGTTGTTGATACCCACACCCATAAAGTGAAGAACCATGTCCATATTGTGTCCCATAATAAGGTCCATAAGTCATCACATGCGATGTCCCATGAGACACTCCGTAAGTAGGAATTTATGCTCCAGAAGTAGGAATATACATACCAAAAGTAGGAATATATGCTTCGAAAGTAGTAACATGACCTCTAGAAGTATGAACATAACCTCTTGAAGCAACGGGTGGTATGTAAACTTGAGACACAGCTGGTCTAGTAACTGCAATATGGACATGACTCGTAGCAACCTTTCGGCCCGAAGGACCACATGAATGAGAAAGAGGGTGAACATTCGAAGAACCAGGGATAGAGAACAGAGGGATATGAGTAATTATGTACATGCTATTCCCTATAGTCACTTGTATTGGATCTGGTATCCTAATAGGATCACTAACCCTAGACCTAGGAGGAATATGTGATGTAGCTTCCACTCCCGGGATGGAAGGTGAAATGTGACTAGCACTCCCAAACCTCTTCGCATGGTAAGGAATGAGAGTGCCTCTAGGCATAGTGCTAGGCTCAAACTCAGGTTTGACATGAAATGCCAAATCATGTGTAGGAAAACCAGATATACAATAATTACCATAACTAGTGATCGCGGGCTCGAAATGAGTCTCATTATTTTTCAGCATTCCATACCAGCAATGTGTCAATGGGGGATCAACTCTAGTGTGAGTAGATCTATCATGAAAGTTTCCTATCTCAGAAATCACAGGACTTAACTCAGTCAAGTTGGGTGAAGGATCATAGGTAGGAGTAAACTCCCCATCTTCCACTTGAATGGGAGAAGGTAGTTCAGGAATACCTTCAACATGGTCTCCCATGGTGTGTGAATCAATGTGTGAAGTAGTCCACCTAGATTGTCTATTTCTCTTTCCCAAAGGAGGAGGAGACATAAAAGGTGGAATTCCTGCTAAACGATGAGAACGACAAGGAGCCGCACCCGAATTCACAATGACTTAAAAAATATAAAAGACTCTCTATATACATAAACCCTATGTAGGGTAACATGCATAGAGCAATCAACAATAAAATCTAAAGCCAAATAAAAGCAATCAAGGGTAGGATAAGTGAGCTCCTGAATGAAGTAGGTATGTCTCGTCTACGAGAGGCTTGAGACTCCCATACATAACAAGCAGAGGTACGTAACCAATTATTGTGCCCCTCAGCTTTAACGTGTAAAGCGACTGTGCTGTCTGACCCCAACCTAGCCTGGACACATGTAGAATAACCCCTACAAAGTACCCCCTCGATATCCTAGGTAAGGCCACTAAGGTCACCTCAATATAATCAATGCTCAGGCGGACAGTCGCAGGTGGGATTGACCTTAATATGGGCAGGGTAAGAAATCTCAAAACTCTCAAAAGAGCCCCTAGATACAAATACAATAATGGAAATATCTCCGATGCTAATCAGTTATGACTAGGGTTCATCCCAATCAATAACCGCTCACACTTCCTTGTGCTTAACTCCCTTTTGAGAGGAGGATATTGAGAAACACTGGTTATACCAAGGAATTTCACACACTCACCTGGATAGACAAATACATGTTTTTGTTTAGTGGTCTTGGAGAATTTACTCACAATGAACTATTCCGAGACCCTAAAACCTAATCTTGTTGGTGAACCCTATCAAATAAAATAGTGTAGTTCATTTTAATTAAGCGTTTATTTCAATTGGCTTTATTACTCAAAAGTGGGATATGGCCGTGCAACTAATGGTGTTATGACACAACATGAAGTAAAATGCACACCTAACAATCAATGCAAATGCATTGTGTCCATGAAAATAGGGTATGATACTACGTGAAATGCATAATTTTCTTCAAATGATAAATGCAAACTTTCCTATATGAAATCCTGACTAATACTCCAAAGCAAATCTAGTGCAAGTACTATGAAAAATGCAAAATGCAATGCATGATGATAAGCAAATATTTTTTGGATTTTTTGAAATAAAATGAGATATAAAAAGCAAAAGAATGATTCTACAATCCCCAAACTCTGCAAGCACACTCAAGCAGCACTCAAGCAAAGCACTAAGGTAAAAGAAGTCTAATGCACTAATCTTAAAACAAAAAATTGAAAATGCAATAACAAGAACATTCTTAAAAAAAAAAATTACCCTAAAAAAACATCTTTGGTCAAAAACAGACATGTATACAAACTCCAGAAGTATAAAAGGAGACTCAACAATCATCAAAATGCACCCAACAACCATTCAACTTCCTCTGTAAGGAAAAATTAAGGGCATACGCGACTGTTCGCAGTATACCCATGTGTGTACGCGAAAATAGCAGTGAAACCCTCGTATATACGCGATTATGAGTTCAAAACTCATGTACAAGAAGAAAGGCGCATAAAAATAAAGGAAAACAGACAATTTGAGACAAACTACACACCAATTAGACACTACCAGGCAAACATGCCCCCAGACCCGACACAGAAACAAGACAAAAAAGAGCAATTCCAAGTCATTGAATGTCGATAGAAAACCCCCGAAGGACAACTAGTAGGAACTCCGCAGTGAAGTTGCCCATTTTGTTACGAAGAGAAATTCATATGGCTTGGGGTACCACAACAGACAGCTTGACTCCAGAAATCAATCCTTTCCAATATGGAATAGAAATCAAACATCTAAAACTAAAGGATAAGACCTCGTACCTTATTCTGGATGGTTGAAGTAGATCCCCGTTGAACTTTCCAACTTCATCTTGAATTGATAGATTACTTCCTCAACAACAAGTAAATAATACAAGCATACTATATATATCGGTGCTAGATCTATTCTAGCATATATAATCAAGAATGTATAAGCATTTGAAATCATCCCATGGATAAAATATTCATTCAAACATACATTATTGGATAGGAAAATATATTTCTATTAATTTAAAATTAGAGATTACAATGGATACAACCTCTGTCGGCACGTCTGCAAATAGAAAAAATTGAATCCCCCACTTGGGCCTCCACCACTTCAATCCTCCATATCTCGATAGCAAGCTCACAAGCAAAAGGCAAGCTTGGGAAGAACATAAAAGTGCTCCAAGGGAAAAAGGGATGCAGACTCAAGCATAAGTTCCGACAACAATGGACTATAGTTTCTTTGCTCTCAATTCTCTCTTATGGCTTCAATGTACCAAAGAGTTCCTTATATAGCTTTTCAAAGGGGTAATGAAAGGTAAAATCCTAGCGATCTCAAGGCATATGGAAGGCCAGGAGCCAAGTGAGTCGGATCCATGTCATGGAAAAATCCAAAAGTATTTGGATTTTGTACACATCCTAATGTATGCGGTTTTATTGGTCAAACCCGCATATATACGCAATTAGGCGTTTAAAAGTCATGTATATGAATTTACACGTGTTTTTAGGGATGGTCTAGGAAACATCAAAGGAAAAAAAAATGGTCCAAGTGGTCTAAGAAGTCTGCAGAGGGACAGGGGAAGAGCATACAGGTGTGATTCACCTGGAGTGGTAAAATCAGCTATAACAATATGCTTTGACTTGTCATGGAACACCGGGTTCTTCAACAACTTCAAAAAACTTTGTTTGTCACAATATATACAAGTAGCATCCAATTGGAGATCAAAAAAATCAGATAGTAGCTTCCTCAGCCACACTGCTTCACAAGTAGCCAAACAAGCTGTGAAATTCTCTACTTCGGTTGCATTTAACTCCATAGATGATGTTTTCCTGCTAAAACAAGAGATCACACCCAATCCCATACTGAAGCAACACCTTGAAGTGCTCTTCCTATCAATGGCACTTCCCACCCAATAAGAATCCACATAACCCTCTAGGCTAACCTTCCAATTTGCCTCATACTTGAGCCCATAGTAAACTGTGCCCTTCAGGTACCTCAAAATATGCTTTGTAGCAATCAGGTGAACCCGTTTGGGATCCATCACGAAATGGCTCAATGTTTTCATAGCAAAGAAAATATTGAGTATCGTATTCGTCAGGTAGATCAAGGACCCAATCATCTAACGATAAATCGTAGCATAAAACTACTCTGATGAAGCATCACTCAATAGCTTCAGGTTTGATGCCATAGGTGTGGTCATGGCCTTGCAGTCCAGCATCCCAAACCTCTTTAGTATCTCTACTGCATACTTCCCTTGTCTCGGGGACATTCCATCTACATTTTTCCACACCTCCATGCCTAGAAAGTAGTGCATCATACCCAAGTCCTTCATCTCAAATTCGGCATCAAACTTCCTCTTCGTATCAGCAATCAACCCATCCTCACTTGCTACAAATAGATCATCTACATAGAATAGGATTATCACTAGGTTCCCTTCTTCAGCCTTTTAGTAGAGGTTGGAATCTTCATGACTCTTGGTAAAGGCCAAACTGGATATGAAGCTATTAATTCTTCCCTACCATGTAGTGGGTGCCTATTTCAAACCGTATAGGGATTTCTTGAATTTACACACATGCGTCTTCTTGTCATGTGTCTCAAAACCGAGTGGATTCTCCACATACTCTTCCTCTTCCACTACGCCATTCAAGAACGCAGTCTTGACATCCATCTGGTGTATCTTCCATTTCATTACTGCAGCCAAAGAAAGTACTGATCTGATGGAAGTGTATCTGGATATAGGTGCAAACGTTTCTTCATAATCTATTCCTTCTTTCTGGGAGACGCCATGAGCCATAAATATTGCTTTGTATTTCTCTATGCTACCATATGCAGTATGCTTGATCTTGTAGATCCATTTGGAAGTCACAATAGACTTCCCCTCTGGTCTTGGGACAACATCCCAGACATCATTCTTCATGATCGACTGGTACTCCTTGATCATAGCATCCTTCCACTATTTCATTTTTGCTACTTCTTCATAATTGGAAGGTCTTTATCAATGATGTCACATAATAGCGCTACATAACCAGAGTAGGACCTGGTTCTTTTCCTCTCTCTGTGTATTTCTTCTGGAGCCCCATATCTTTCTGCACCTTGGATAGCCTCTCATACCCATGAAGATTTTCTCTTGTGCATATTCTTCTCTTGGGGTGGATCTACAGGTTCTCTGCACCTTGGATAGCCTCTCATACCCATGAAGGTTTTCTCTTGTGCAGATTCTTCTCTTGGGGTGGATCTACAGGTTCCTTTGGTTCTTCTATTTCTCGATCTTCTTCTTGAGTTGCATCATTCATAGTTGTATCTCAAATATTGGGTACTTCTGTTTCTTTAGGGTCTTCAGCTGGTCTCTTTCTGGATTTTTTGTAAGCTGAGTCTTTGTTGAATGTTACGTCTCTACTAATGTTGATCTTCTTGAATCCTAGGAAGTATATTCTGTAAGCCTTTGAGCTTTCACTATATCCCACAAATATACACTTCTTTCCAGAAGGATCTTACTTTGTCCTCTTTTCTTTTGGAATGTGTATGCACAATGGACAGCCAAATATTTTGAGATGGCTGAACTTTGGTTTCTTGCCAGAAAATACTTCTTCAGTTGTCTTGTTCTCGAGTACTCTATTTGGAGTATGCTTTTGTACATACACAGCTGTCCTAGTAGCTTCTTCCCATAGATGCATGGGAATATCTTGATCATGAAGCATTTCCCTTTCAGCTTCCATAATCATTCTATTCTTACTTTCAGAAAACCCATTCTGTTGTGGATTGTATGGAGTGGTCAACTCCCCCTTGATCCCTGAATCTTTGCATAATTCTTTGAATTCATTTGATGTGAATTCTTTGCCATTGTTTGATTGAAAGGTCTTGATTTTATTTTCTATGTGGTTCTCAATCAAGGCTTTGAACTCTTTAAACTTGTTGAATACTTCATCTTTGTTCTCCAAGAAGTATATCCATGTCTTTCTAGAAAAATCATCAATGAAAGAAACATGGTATACATACCCACTCAATGAGATGGATGACATCAGACCACATATATCAGAGTGAATGATTTCCAAGATTCCTTTTTCCTTGCTCTCTCTACTTGGATATGTCTTCTTTGCATTCTTTCCTTTTGCACATTTTTTACAGACACTGTCATGCTTTGTATGTATTTCTGGAAAACCTTCAACAACTTGGCTTGCAAGTGGTAGTGCCCTATAGTGCACATGTGAAAGCCTTCTATTCCAAAGTTCATTTGGCTCTACTGATTCATGGACAAAGGCTTGTTCTGGTTGGCCCTTCAATTTGTACAGTCCTCCCTATTTCTTTCCAATCATTATCACATCATCTATAGTCTTTCCCTTTGACCACATAAGGACTTGGCCATCTACAAATGCAACCCTCATGTGTCACATGCCCCAATTTTGCAAAAATAATATTGTCTTATTTGATTTTATTTAAATACATTATGTTAAATTTTATGCTAAGTTGTAAATGATGACTCAGCAGAGTCAAGGATATTGAATGTAATTATGAATATTTTAGTTATAAATAAATTAAAGTGGAGACAATAGCTTAGGAGAGCTGTTAAAAGAGTGTTTACTGGTCAAGTTGGTGGGGGAGACTGGATGGAGAGCAAGCAAACATGTGGAAACATCCGAAAACATTTGCAACTATTGCAGGTGGAAACCTCCCTACATTTGGGATCATGATTCCCCAAGAAAGTGGGATCAGAGCAGGTGACTCAATGAATGACAACTGACCCAAAAGACCTAGGCAATATTTATAAAAATTCCCATTGAAGAGAGTTGGGGCTGCTCATTCTAGAGAAGTATTCATTCAGGTGAATGTAATTTAGATAAATTCAATGGTGAGGGAATTTTTGGAAAGAGTTTGAGGGGTTAATTGCAAAATGATCTAGTGCAGCTTTTCAGCTGAAGGATCTTAATGCTGAGTGCAGAGTGATTACTAAGTAATTGGACTAATCTATTGTTTGCTTGCTCCACCAGTTCTCGGACAAGGAGACCAGGAACAGGCTCAGGGGTCCTAAGGAGACAATGTTTGAGTGCTCTCCAGGAGTTTGGTAGGGAGGAACAGCCTTCTAACGGTGTTGTTGTCCAAGCTTAATCAGGTTCTATAGTCTTTTTGTTTTACTGTGTTAGATGGTTAAATGTGAATTTGAATGCTTAGTGAATGTTAAATGTTTAAATGGTGAAGTGTTAGAGTTAGTAATCTTTTAGTATATTGAAAGAATGAATCTGAAATAGATAGAAAATTATTCTAACCTGTATTTTTCCACATCTGGAAGGACCAGACCGTACTCCAGCATAGGCAGTGTATTTAAATTAGATGAAGGAAATGAGAAGAAACTTAAATGAATAGATTTAAAATGCATTTCATAATAGAAAAGTAATGTATTGTATCATTTAGGTATTTAACCTGGTTATCTATGTTCTTCGTTTATGTAAATGCGCTGTTAATGAAATAGTAGTATTCCATTACATGTAGAAGAATTATTATGTTAAAAGGATACCTTAATAGTAAATAGGACATGTTTATACACAGTATATTATACATTTATTTTCAAATTAAAATATGCAGGAAGTTAAACCGTGTTATGTTGTTTATTTATTTTCTTTATGATTATTTGGTAACCAGTTGCTTATGCAGTAAAAGAAATATAATTAAAAACTATTTTTTTTGCATTCAAGTTCATTAAAGATATAAATACTATTCATATAGCTTATCCACTAATAATAATAACTACACTAAGTCTAACATTACTAATAAGCAAGTAGTGTAATACTAAGTATTTAAAATAATTAATTTTAAAAGAACAAATTATATAGAGTTTAGGTACATCTTATCCAAGAACTCGAACTGTAATTTATTACATAAAACAAACAGAATATGACTATAATTTAATAAATGAAATACATATCTATGCAAGAACTAATCTGAAATTATTAAGGACAGGTCATATTTGCAAAAGAAAACTATAGGGTCGGAACCCTAGTCTAAAAATACTTATGTTCTAATAAAGAAAGGCAAGTTATAATCCATTGGTTGGATATTTATATACAAGCATAAACAAATAAACCGTTATTGATTTGTCACAGTCCTTGTAACAAACAAATGAATAAAATACAAATTTAAGAAATCCCATTATACACTAATAATAATATTTACTCAAAATAGTATTTGTTTTACAAGTAGCAGAGCTCACTTAACAAAATTAAAAGAATTCTTAACTGGGGTTTCATTCGAAGAAAACCCTAGCTCATATTTCTGAGCAAATAACAAAATTTATAAATTATAACATGACTGAATGACAGTCCAAAAACCATTAATAATAGTCTAATGCAAATAATAAACAATACATATTTATTACACAGTCGAATAAGGTAATAAATCTAAGTACACAGAGTCACATAAATAACATTAATATAAACAGTCATATAAATAACACTAAGGTAAACTGAGTCTGAGCTCAAAGGGAAACCCTTATGTTTTCAAAAGAAACTATGTATTGTGTGATAGGACGAAAAGGCTTAAACATAAACATAATACAAAAACCAGCTTAAAAATCCAGTGCACCCATATCGTGACATGGGGTTCTAAATATCGAAACCAACATATTTGATACTAAAATCTACAGTAAGGTATAATCCTTTCTTTTAACCAAGAAGAGAGCTTTACAAGTCATAGCATTATGCCGAAGATACCCTGCTGAAAGCAAGGGTTTAAACAAAAAACAAAAACTAGGTAACAACCATGCAATAACTTTTTCCATCTGAAAACTTCCCCTAAGGTCTGAACAAGCAAGGAGAACCATTTTGTAACCGGGGCTTACTCGTATACTGAATGTCGGTCCCTTTGAAAGGTGATTCCTCTCTTATTCTTGTTAAGGTGAACTTTCCCTGCAATTTTCGGAAACCAAAGTTTAATTAGAAACTTGTTTATAGAAATGAAAACAGTAAACCAAAATCTGTTTTTTTTCAAACTCTAAAACATTTACATTACCTAGAAGTGAAGTTTATGGAGCCACGAAGGAACAATAGCACCGCAACCAGCATAACGAGAAGCCAAAACCTCATACTCATAGGTGATAGAGACAATGGAGGCTCATGCACAAGCCACACTGATAGCAGTAGCAAGAACAAGCTTGGGCAATGGCCATGAAAGAGTTTAACAACAAAAGATTTCACTGATAGTGCTATTTCAACCTCACAATAGTTTAGGGTAAGAAGCAGGGAAAAACAAATGAAAGTTGAAGGTCTCTCCAATAACCACAATTAAGTGGTAGTGTATCAGTCCACAACAATGAAACTAGAGCTAAACATAGGCGTGCCTTCATGGACGCATCGAGCCAAGCATAGCAGACACCAAACCATCGACAAAATAATGAAGAGCTAGGGTTGCAGCAAAGATTTTTAAATCATGTAATGCATGGTGAGGAAGGTTCCATGTGCCCGTTAATTTATCAATCACCAATTTGGTCGAGTTCTATAGTCCGCATGATGCTGGTAAAACCAAATCATTATTAATAATCTCCACAATGATCAACAACGATATTATTATACACCGATTCCAAGCATAAGATATATTTGATAGTCAAATACTTTATGCATGACTTAATAATGAGTTATCATATAAAGTTGAATTCTTATCATTTACAAACAAGTCAAGCCTTGACAATGAACAAGTGTTATACTAACGCTTAAACATAATGTTTAACCTTATTAATAGCTTGGGTAACAACCGAAATGCATATGGTTTCGATGCGCTTGTTTCTCAAGGCTTTATTTATAAATTTCAATGCCTAGTAATGTAAGGATTCTTAAAACCTTTTATAATCTAATTTATAATAAAAGATCAAAAGGATAGTAGAAGCTTGAATAAGCTTGTTAATACCCATATTAACTTGGTCTTAAAATTATGAACTATGATTGTTAAACTAAAAGAATTAGGCTTAAAACAATAAAGTGTATATAGATATAGTAACATTTATACACAGAAATCACTACTACTCTTAAAAGATATCTACATCACTAAGATGTAGGATATAAAACATACAAGTACATGATATTTGAACACCATAATGTTTACCAAGTTCTAAGTCCAAGTGAATCGAGGTTAAGTGAGAATTTGGAGTTTAGATAATAAAATAACATGATTTTATTGCACAACTTTTACATATAGTTGAGTACTGTGAAGTTGTCACATTATGTCGTTCATGAAGATAATGGGATTTCCAACCATGACCTTGAAGATTTTTATGTAGAGGATATCTCATAAACTACAAGCGATGATAAGCTGATAATTTAACCATGTTGAGTCCTAATTGATATAGAGTTAAAAAGAATACTTTAGGCTTATGTTTCGAAGGGATTAGGTCCATTTATATAATGATACGCAGTGTTTTAATTATTATGATGATAATAGCAGTAGACTCTTATGTCTAAGGAGGAGTTATGAAATATTATCATGAGCTCTTCTAAAATTGGGAATCATTTAAAGTAAAGTTAAAAAGAAATATTTACCTATCTTAAAGATCTTACTGATAAGAGACAAATAGTAGGGCAACAGTAATAACCTCTATGAAATAGAGACTAAGTAAAATAGTATTGTGGATCAAATAAAAGAAACATTACTTTACCTTGTAGATTCTTGAGTCTTCTAAGCAGAAATTTTACTCTAGCAGTATATTCTATACTAATTGAAGTAATTATGGTTAATGCCTTAATAAACTTTTACTGGATCAAAAATTTACCTGTTCAACCTATAAAGTGCTAGAAATCCAGATATGTTAACAATTGCTAAGTAAACCCCAGCTAGAAAATGACTCCTCACCTACTTGACATTCAAACCATAAGTAGAACTAATTAATCGAATGCAGATTACTTACATCACATATAAAAATTAAAACAACATTATTTGATATGTGTTAAAGTTAAATGGTTACTTTTATTTGTCTGTTTCATATCTTATATTAGCTTCTAGCAGTTATCTAACCGCAACTGTAACATTTTATGTTACCTCAAAATTTTGAATTTTTTTGAAACTTTGGGGTTTTGACATCATGCCTTTTGCATCCAATGCAGATATGGAGAGGAGATTCTTCTTTAGTCCTAGTACAAACAAGACATCCTTCATCTTCATAGACTTTCTAAAGTCTCGTTTATGGGAGGATTTACCACTACCTTTTATTGGATACTGGTAATCATCCCCAAGTTTCACCTTCTGAGGTGACTCATGTTTGAATAGTTTCACAAAGAATCCCATCATATGCTTGGAATACCCATTGTATATAAGCCAATCATTGCTTCCATGTGTGATAGTTCTTGTGAGGGTAGAAATCAAAACATACTATTCATAACTTGAAGAATCTTCACTTTGTTGTTTGACTCTTTTCCTGGGAGGATCATCATCCTCAGCAATGTGAGCATGATGTTTTATTTTTTCCTTCTTCTTGTGAGAGTTTCTTTTGTTTCTAGGAAAATTTCTAGCATAGTCTCCTTCTCATCACAACTAAAACATCTGAGTTGAGTTTTTCTAGACTGAGAATGCTTACCTTTATGAGGATGATACTCCCGCCTAATTTTCTTGGAGTGTACTGTGAGAGCTTGATCTTCAATTCCCATATTTTATTTTTGGGATACTATTCAAGCTTATTCTTGTGGGCATTCCTCCCACAGTCTACTGAAGGTGACTACATTTATTCAAGAACAAATCCCTTGAATGAAAGAGTCCCATGACCTAGGGATACCATTCAAGGTAACCATCACAATTTTTGCATTCTCCATTTCTTCGACCACTATTTCAAGTTATTCTTTGATCCAGGAGACCCTTGTAAAGTATGATTGTATGGTCTCCGCATTTTGGATCTTCACACTCTTCAACTAATTCCTCAAATTCATCTTTCAGTTTATGTTCTTCCCTTCAAATTGCTTGGTCATGGCATCAAACATTTCTTTAGGTGTCTTTAGGGAGGACACTTGTGGTATGAGGTGATCCTTGATTGAATCTGCAATAATCCTCTTAGCCATGACCAATTTATTTTTGTGTAAGGCCTTAGCCTCATCTCCCTCTAGAATTGGAACCTCTTCATTTATGTAAGAGTCCAACTCATTTTCCTTGAGGACCAGGGAGATCCTATACTTCCAAGCTCGGAAGTTGTCATCTCCCTCAATATTTTCATCAATCTTTGTGTGATGAGACATCTTAAGTGAGAAACTCAAATGGAAATACAAAGGATTAGATATTACCAATTTGAGAATATGAAAACTAGATCTAGAGTTGATCTTCTATAGTGCTGGTTTTTTGGTTCTAGGGAAAATTAGGGTTTAACTTTTCCAGAGCTCTACCCAACCAAAAACCTTGATTTTTGTCTCTAAAATTTGATTTTGAGGAGTAGAGAAATCCTAGCATGGGATCACTCAAAAATTCCTCTTCAATGAAAAAACCTAATTGCTCGATGTAGTGGTAGGTCAAAATTTGAAAGTGCTCAGAATGAGAGTCTGCTTCGACAAAAAGATGCATCCATCAATGGAGGTTCAGCCTAGCCTCCTTTTGCTGATGGATTGTGGAGAGAGACCCAAAAAGTAAGAAACCATAGCTTCTGCAACTGCACAGTCTCTTCTTCTTAGGTTAGCTCTGATACCATGGTATATTTTTATCAATTAGATAATATGATCTTAGGATATTATCTGAGAGAAAACATGCACACCAATCAATCACAAGAGACAATGGACAAACAGATTTTCCTTGAGGAAACCATAAAGGAGAAAACCCCGCAACTTCCTCAGAGATAAAATGAGCACCAATGGAAACAGTAAAAACCAACGACAATATTATGATCTCCAACAAATATTCTCTCTCTTATCCCATCTCCCTCTCTCTCACTCATGCATTACAACTGAGTGTGAATCATTGTGTGATAAATAGAGAGGCTCACTCTCTATTTATACTAGTTTTCAAATTGACAACAACTTACCAGGGCCAACTTCTCTAAGAGAGTCTAATAACCCTAGTGCCCCAAAAACGTGGGGAATTTGACCCCTGATCAACTAGGAGGGTTAGCCTCTATGACTTTAAATGACTTGTTTACATTAATGATTCTCCTGAGAGGAACATCAAGGACCAATGAAATACAATATATTAAATATACAAGTGAATAAATTCCAAAGTTACAATTACATCAACAAAAATATGAAAGACTGAATGAATATTTTCACTTTTTGTTAAATAGTGTAGCTAGACAAAATCCCTAGCCAAGTGCAGATGCACCTCCTTTTCATCTATAGGAAGAAAGGGTAGAGTCTGTGGATAAAGAAAGAAAAACCTGCAACAAACTGTTAGAAATAAACTAAGCATAAGCATCTAAAATATGAACTAAATAACAAAAAGCATGAAGACCATTATACCTTAGATATTTTTTAGAAGAGGGCCACCATGCCCAAACTTAGAAGATGCTTCTCCACAGGCAGGGTTTGTGTGGATTCTGACTCAACACACCAAGCTATGGAAAAATGGGTGAAATGAGGTGAATGGGATGAATGGCTTGAGAGTGATGGTCTCTCAAGTAATTCATACAACTATAGTAACGATGGGTAAGGAAATGATCTTGCGTGATGGGGACCTCCACCCCTCCTTTTATAGTTTTTCTCTCATTTTTAGGGTTTTAAGCCCCTTGTTAGGGTTTTGGGCCCTACCTAGGGTTTTAAGCCCCCTTTCTCTTCTTTTAGCTCCTTTCGATGTTTTTAGGCCCTTTTACAACTTTTAGCTCCTTTTTTGGGGATGTATCCCCTTTATGAGCCTTTTAGCTCTCTTGTGAGTTATTTAGGCTCTTTTGGGGTTTTTAAAACCCTTTTTAATAAATTTTGAGCTTTTGGGAGGAAAACATAGGTTAAACATGGGGGTGGAGGTAAAATCGGTTAGGAAACAGATGTATGTGGGTGGTCAAGACCTTGTAGAGCAGGTTAGGAAATGTTTTGCATTAATAGATTTCTCATTGATGTGTGACGACAATATTTAATCATATGGCCGATGGACATCATAGGATCCTAGGGATTATCGAGAGACCTGTGAAGAAGTCATGCTTCCTTGTTCGAGACATGGTGGCTTTGGTTTTTGAATTAATATGGTTCCCATCAATGGGTGAGATACAATGGAAATGTTACATGTATATGGATGAGGAAGGCATACCCATGCTTGTAACAATGTAAAAAATAATAATGTGATAAAGGCTCCAAAATGTGAGAGTTGATCATCTACAACTGTTGTTACATACTAGTGGCCTCAATGAGAGGCTCAATGAAACAATGATTTGAAGATGATACATTGGACCCATGGCATCCTCATGGAATGCAATATCTTCACAATAGATGACCTACTGGATCTGGAAGTTTAGATAACTGTAGGGACTCACTAATGGAGATTCAGAGTACCTATGGTACAATATGCTGCATAAATCATGAATCCATATAGAAGCATTGCTCTGGGAAATTCTGATCACTATTTCCAATTCAATCTGAAATATACAAGGGACATGAACCTGTTTGGGTCTCTTAATAGAATCACCAATGTGCTAGAGTCAGGTGACAAATGGGGTCTTCGAACAAATACTCAATGGAACAATACCATATAAAAATCTCAAGGGTGCGATGATGTTTGTTGAATTCGAGCACATGAGACCCAACAATCCCGAGAGGCACTAAGGAGTCCTCTCAAGTTGTCTAAGGAACTCATTAATGAGGTTATTGAAACCAGGATACAGGGCCCTCTAGGTCTCTCCTCTAGAATAGATGTGTTGTCATCGATAGAGGGAGACCTACAACTTATCAAGGCAATACAGTTTCCTTGACGAGAAGCATGAGGGTTATAACCAAAGTTGTGAGACAATCTAGGGACTGATACAATAAATGGGGAAATAGAAACAGGAAATCATGGGAGAATCACACTTCCTTTGTTCAGACTAATGATGGTAGGGTTGACCTGGCAGCAAATGAAACAAATTCATGGGAGAGGGATCATGGTTGTGATACTGGGAATGTAACTGTTGATGGGAAATACTTGGGGGGGGGGGGGAACTTAGAATTTCAAGGGACCCAAGGAGGAATCATTGTAGAATACTCTAAACAAAGGAAACCCAATGGGGGAATGTTGTCGAAATGTAACATATGGGGTGGCTCCTAAAGGCACCGTTATGGAAATATCTCATGGATTTTTAACGATCCCAAGAAGGTAAATGCTCGGTGGTGCTTTCAATTTTAAAAAGTCTGAAAGCATGAAGAAGACTCCAATGGGGTATCTTTTTCGTTGATAGTCTCCTGTGCCTGGAAAAATGTTAAAAGTGTACATAGGAGAGCTCTCCCATCCTTTTAGGGGATGGGAGACTTCTTTACCATTAGTATTCCAATCAGGATGAAAATGGTTAAACCTATACTTATGGGACGATGATTCAAATAATTTTACTAGCATGAACAAAACCAATTTGGATTGACAATATTTTCTTGATGAGAAGGCTGGAAAAGATATTAAAGAAAACCCATGGTGAGTTTATCCATAGAGTTCAGCCGCAATGCTTGATAAAGAATAAAAGGATGCAAAGGGATATGCTCTTGGCTTGAGTGTGCCGAATTGGTACTTTTTGTAATGGTAGTCTACATAGTCTGTAAAAGGAGATAAACGAGGCTATGTAGGCACCCTTTCCAGAACTTTAGTGAGCAAGAAAGGAAGAAAATGCACTTGGTAATATTTTTGTTCATTTAGGAGTCAGAAAAGAGCTTAACAGAAAATTCGTTATGGTCAAGCAAGCGAGGGGAACTAATTCTTCCCCATTGGAGGGACAATGGAAGGTGGGCAGAGATGGCCAACTGTGTAGTATGGATGGAGCAGATGGCTCTTGAACATGCCAATAGGTGCATGGGGAGACTTGTGTGAAGGAACACAAATTGAGGTGAATCCTGGGAAAAGGTACAAAAAATCATGCAACTTGGGGTGGACATGCTAGACTGCATACTTAGTATTAAAATAAGAGCATGATTTGATATTACAACAAGTACAAGTCCGAAGATGGTTATATGCCAAAGGCATGCAAACCGAGATAAATTATGGGATATGGTAGGAAAAATCAATTAATAAATATGAGAAAATGGTCTCATCATAAGAAAAATCATGGAAAAATGAAACCACAGGTGCGAACGGTGTCCCAAGCAGACTCCAAATGACTTTGACTAGAAGCTAGCGATGATACCCCTTGTGTTATGGTGCACAAGGAAAAACTAGACCAAATGGAGGACTATGGGTACAGAGCTTGCTCAACACACAAAATGTGATTCCCGTGGTGACACACAAATTGACGTGAATATGGGAAATGGACCAAGGAATAAATACGGAGGGATGCAGTCTAAAGGTCGTTGCCTGACCTCAAAGATTTGTGCAACCAGGGAGATACGAGGAGGCCTCAACCTTCAGGACAGGTCTAGGGACCCGATGGTATGCTAGCATGGTGGTTTCTATATCATACGTGCATCATACTGTGTGCATGTGCAAAAGTGGGACCGCACCCTCCAGTAGGCTACCAGCAGTGCAGGGGCAGGGTGGACAAGTTAGGTCCACTTGCTGACATGTAAATGATGCAATGGAGTTCTACAGTGGAATCACTACGATTAGAGATGAAACAATAGCTAGAGTGGGTCATCGATTTGTGGTAAACAATGCAAAACAAAAAATAAAAACTATGCTATAAGTGACTCATGGTGGTGATATAAGGCGTTGGGAAGTTGTCCTTGGTGTTAGGATTATTAATCCTCCCTTGTCTAAATTTGGTCATATGTCTAAATCGGGAGTCCATCCAATCTATTTATAGTCATTAGCACCATTGGTTAAACTTAACCTAATTGGGGCACATGCTTTAGTTACCAAAGTGTGGGGAACACTAATTGAGGCTCACTGCCACTTATTGCACTTGATTGCATAAGTTTCGGAGTCTCCTAGATCAATCCCTACAATTTAGGAAGCAACTGGGAGTGCCAAAACCAACCAAGGTCAGTTAACTTCAGTTGATGACTAGTCAAGCCAAGTTAGGAGTCAATTACATTCAGCTCTAGCTCTCTACATTAAGTTAAATAATGGTTTAATTAATTGCACACATGTGGAGCA
>LPNX010747448.1:10651-128489 GCA_001517045.1 Pseudotsuga menziesii | reverse complement strand
CTGCAAGCCTTTTGCACTGTTTCATTCTTCAATGGCTGAGTAAATTGTGAGATCTTCTTTGTGAGTTGTGTGTTTCTCTACAGATCTATATGCTCAAATTTAACACTTGGGACATGCCAAATTCAAATCACAAAAATATTTACAAACACTAATGGTACCTGTTAAGTCATGATTTTGTCTTCCCTAGTTTTATGCTTTTGTTTATTTTTTTAAACTTGCTAATGTTTTTTCTTCTAGGAAATTTTGGTTTATAAAGGTTAATTTTGAGTTTAAGCCTTTAGTTTTCATCATTTTGATTTTTCCTATTTTTAAGCTTGCTTTTATAAATTTTTCTTAGAGTTCATTCTTGAAGGGTTCTACAAGGTGTATATTGATTAATGATTTCATAAAAGACACTAAGATAAAGATTAGTCATATAAACCAAGTCTTAAACCTGATTAGTGATTTAATGAGATAAAATTATGTTTTGGACTTTCTTGTAGCACAGGAGCGAAATTAATACACTAGCGTGCTACAAGAAAGTCGCGAGTGCCAAAAATTCATTTTTCAATGTTGTAGAGGCATAGTTCTTTAAGGCATCGACGAGATAGTTCATAACATTTCCAATTGCCGATCGCGAAGCCAATAGTCAAAAGTATTGTGCAAATTTAAAATCATCTTTCAATGTTGTGGAGGTTCAATGGTCTAATGTGTTAGTAGCACAATGGTTTAAAGTGTTGACACTACAACAAAAAAATGGTTTAAATCATCAATGAGATAGTTTATAGAGTTTTCGACACTGCAGCAACTTAGTGGTTGAAAGCATCGATGAGGTAGTTGATACACCTTTCGATGTTCGATCATGAAGCCTATGGTCTAAATTGTCACTCAAATTTAAAATCATTTTTCAATGTTGCGGAAAGCTAATGGTCTAAAACCCAGCAGAATAGTGGCGTGGGGTCCTGGTGCATTATAGGTTTCTGCTTCTGATCGCCAGCATGTTAGAAATGGGAGGTGTTGACTTGTTCAGTATTGAACCTCCGATGGTCAATGTTGAGAAGGATTAATTGTAAGTAATGGGATATGTTGTTATCACGGGAACATTCAAATGTTAATTACTTTGACAAGTGGAATATAATCATGAAGGTGAATATTGTGGAAATTGCATGCAAGTTCATGGCGAATGATGATAGTGAGTGGAATGAGGCAGAATTTTCGGGAATATATTCTTAAGCTGAAGGATACAAAAGCATTCAAATTTGTGGTGGAGAAAAATTGCTAAGAAATCGGAGTTTTGACAGTTGAGGGAAGAAATAGGGCTTCCCAACAGTGACAGTTCGAAGTGATTTGGACAGTTGAAGACAGCTGGAACATGCATTTTGATACCTAAACTTTCAAGAGATCAAATTCCAGTGCTTATATTAAGCTTTTGAGCAGGTGCTGCAAACCATAGTGAAAATGAAGAAGAGTGGAAAAACTAATAGGGATGAGCCCATTGATCTCAGTTGGATAGATAAACTCGCAGAATGTCCTGAGCTATTTAAAAATGTAGGATGGTTGATATTTTTCAATAAAATTGATGGGTACAATGCAGAGGTCTCCCATAAGTTTGCTCAGTGGTATGAGAAGGACACTGTATCTTTTGATACTTTGAAATTCAAATTGACCAAAGAACTGGTAGCTGAGGAAACAGGAGTTAAAAATGAGGGAGAACTATGGTTTAAGAAAGTGCCATTCACTTTTAATGCACAAAGGTACCTACTTCCTAGTATAGTTCCAGATTGGTGTAAGGGTGTGGCCATCCATAACTTCAGGCCTAAATGGGTAGAACCTATTAAGGTTTTGTAGAGTTATATTACATGTGAAGGAAGGTATTTCTTCATTTTTAAATACCATTTCAGGTTTCTTCAACACCTCAGTAATGAATCAAAGATGAACCTTCCCTTCTTCTTGCTAAAGAGCCTGCAGAAGATGTCTTGCAGAATCAAAGAACACCAAAATTATACTAGACAGTCCATTTTTCACCATGGGCTTATCAAACTCATTATCAACAGTGTCTTGCAGAGTAAAGAAAAAACTTGGGAATATTTCCTTTTTTGGTCTGGGTTTCAGAATAGTCAAGAAGGACAGTCTAATAGAAAACAAGCTAATAAATAACAGACCTTAGTGAGAAAGCTAAGACAGAAGATAAAGGTTAAAGATGAAGACAATATTAAATTGGAGGAAGTTGCAGAGCCTGCAAGAAAAAATTGTGGGTCTAAACAGCATCTAAATGACATTGAGAGCAAAGATTTGTACTCTGATAATAAGGAGACCGAGCCTATTTAGGATGATGCACCAGCAGAGACACTTGTTGCTGAAAATATTGTACTTGCAGAGAACGTTTTTGGTGATGAAGAGGATACTAAAGTCCAAAAACAAATTCCAATCACAATCTTGTCTAAGGATGAGACATGCCTATTTGAGGAGGATAAACTTCTTGTTATTGATGAAAATAAGTTTGGTGCTAAGAAGGAATTTCATAGCCAAGAAGATGAGGTAGCAGTACCAAAGAAAAAGAAGCTAAAAGTCATGGAATTTTCTTTAGTCACCTGTTATCCCTAAAGTTGAACCTAGACTATGGGATTCAAGCTTAAGAAAATCTTTGTTCGAAAATGTAAAAATCAAATGAAATCAAATTAAAAACACAAGATGGTATCAAAACAGGGCTAATGGAACCTCACAGTACTAGAAGGCACTAGACTAGTATTACTTGTTTGTACAGCTTACACAGTTTTGGTATAAAATCAAAACATCACACAATTTACAATGAAGAAAACTGGTATATGCCACAGATTGGTAAATACAAGTATTTATACAAAGATCAAAGCATTTAAGTGAAGGCCGGTATGAATCAGAGCTGAAAGAAAATCAAACAGATGTTGTATAACATGAAATCAATCACAAAGTTCAATATCCAGGTACTATGATCCTAAATCATGAAGTGAAACTGTCAATGTTTGTAAAAATAAAAGATAACTATCATCTCACGATAAGAATTATTGTAATGGAATATGAATGACCATGTACATAACAGAATTATCAGAGAGACAATTTATATAACACAAAGGAAAATCATCATCAAGTTTATTCAAAACTAGAACCTGTCATTGAAGCTGCAAAAATTTCATGCTACACAGATGTGCTTACAAATGATCAAGCATGGCTCCCCAAAACTGCCAACCTACAGTCCCCTGCATTCTCCTGAAAGGAAGAACTCTCTCACACCCCTGTCGAGCCTTTAGCTGGGACCTCCTTTTAAATTTAAAATGATGATTTAAATAGCAGAGTACCACGACCAAACTGTTGCTATATTTTGGAATAAAAATCTAACAATTAACTAAAAATATAAACAATTTATGATCTGCTGCAAAAAATCTAGAATCAGCCGAAATTGATTCCTTTTAATCTGGAACTGATTATTGATTGCTTGATCTTATGCCTGGAAATGTTCTGCCACCTATCCATTTAAATGCTCTTTGTTGCTCGAAGATGTTAACTAATCCTTGATAATATGGAAACGATAAGATCTATCCTCTTTTTTTTGGTTTTTAGATGCCCGCCTCCAGGAATAATATTTGACCAATACTCTGCCACTTGTTCGTTGAACATGTTGTCCACCAGCTATGCATAATTTACTTCCATTTGATAGTGTCTATACAATATCACCCATTTGCCAATCCTCATCCTTCTTCTATTTTATCCAATTGCTATGGCATGGGGAAAGAAACCATAAATCATGTCATTTAACCAACTTCAAATACACCAGAGCATCTACATCAGTAGCAAATCCAAAGTACTTCAACATAATTCCCAGTGAATTTTACCTGTAATCCGTGATGGGTGTACATCATAGATTTTACACCATCAAACCTAAAACCATCGAATTTATACTCTTTCAACCACCAGCGGGCATTCGACATTAGAAACTGGAGCACCTCCCAATGATCGTAGTTGAACAAGCGTGAATCCCATATCCAATGATATCCTCAAGATCCAGAGTAAAAATAGTGAGAATCAGTTCCATTGAACATGTTCGATCCATCTAAGACATTATTTGAAGCATGACTGTGTACAATATCCATGAGGACAATGATTCCCAACTCATGGGCTCTGTCAGTGAGAGACTTTAGATCATCTGGGGTCCCACAGTGACTACTAATAGCAAACAATTTGTGACATGGTACCCAAAGCTAGCATAGTAAGCATGTTCTTGAATGGCCATGAGTTGGACAGCATTGTAGCCAAGGTCTTTCACACATGGAAGGACATCATCCCTGAACTCGACATATGTATTAAGTTTGGGTTCCACGCTGCTCATGCCAATGCCAACATATGCCTCATATATTTGCAACGATTTGGGTTGCTTTGGTCGAGGATACTTAAATTCATGTTTATCCTTTGGAGGGGGATCATAATATATTCTATTGTATGAAATCTCACCCACTTAGTGGAATTGAACATAATATTTAAAATGAGAATTTGAGCACAAGGATGAATGCTTGGAAGCTAATTGGCAATGAGCTTCAACACACTGGTGTTTTGCTTTCAACATATTGCATTCGACTCGTCCCACTCTTTATTGCTGGTGTTTGATTCAAGCACATGGAGCATACATACTTTTAACAGACAACTTTGTATGAATTTAGTAACCTCCGGAGAAAACATTTGACATCTTGGCACCTTGGAATGCACTAGCACTTACATGATGGGATTTTTTTATTTTTTTTTAATTTAAAATATCGTTGAATCACTTACCCACTTTAATCATCCATTTGAACATTCTCAGAGATAACATCTGGCTCTATTTGGGGATGGCATGCTCCGTGTGAGATGCCAAGAACAAGTAGACCTGTGCCTTTCCAATGAAACCATCTCTGATAGCTACACCCTGTCCTGCCATTCACGGATTTTGAAAATAAGAAATACCAATGCCTTGTTTCCATTGGGCTAGAGTCTTCATCACAAATCTCTGCTACTTAACAAACCACTGGCTGAATCTTTAAACTACTCTGAAAACTAAAAGAATCTTCTCACAACCATATGATCACACTGTCCAAACTTTAAAGAAATGATTGAAGCATCAAGCTTATTTATTTACAGCTTCTACACTAATCAAAAACAACTTTCTTTTGATCAAGTAAAATCATGTTTCCAGTGAATCCAAACAAGTATCTGAATACTTAATGAAAATATTGATCTATGTATGAGCAAAATGAAGACAGGAACAACAATCATCATATGTCTGCAATTTTGATTTTCAGACTTTTCATATAATGTATACTGAAACCTTGAATTAATAAATTCCTTGATGTAGTCAGCTACTGGGTCATACCATTTTCTCAGTTGTGAATTATCAAACTCATCCTTATTCTCAATCCTGATATCGAAAGACAACTGAAAAAGGCTTTGAAATGACAAACCCTTTTGCTGAAGATCAAAATATCTCTATATATCCTCTTCCTCATAATGGCTTCCACTTTCAGCTACCTGCAAATTGAATTGCCAATATTGTTGCTCAATGTCTTTTACAGATTCAGTATGGTTGATTTCTACACAATGTTGTTCCTCATCAAAATTTGATTCATAGTTGTCATACACTTGTTTGCTGCTCCTTAAATCAACAGAAGCTGATGTAGGGATCTGCTCTTTTTCATCTGAATACTCATCATGGATTAAGATATGTTCAGAGTGAATCAGTTGATGCTGATCCAAATCTAAAACTTTAATGTCTTCTCCTAGAGGTTCCACTGATATGTTAATGTCTTCACCACACAATGGAGCATTCTGATCAATTTCTAAAGATGAATATTTCTGTTCTATGATGATCTCATCAATTTTAGTATTTTGAAAAATTTATTCTTGTGAAACAGAATCAGAGGAAGATAATAAAGCTTTTTCTTTCTTTACATCATAACCATCGGCTTCATCCTCACTACTGGAAAAATCTGCTTCTAAACTCTGCATATATAATGCATATCCCCTACAACAATCCTCAAAAATGCACTCATCTGGGTATATCCTCTTATAATATGAATTAAAGGTATCAAGAAAGTCTTTCAAAGAGGAAATACTGGAAGGAGGAATATTTCTGTACTAGTTTCTCGCACTACCATCTAATGAATACATAAACTTTTTCATCAATACATCTTCATGATGTATATTTAGCTGATCCATGTATTGATGAAATTTCAGTACATGATATGCCGGATTTTCATCTTCCCTTTCTAGGAATTGCGGAAGAAAATCTCCCCATTCATCCATGGTAGGTACTGTATTTGGAAAGCCAGGAATATCTGAGAAATTGAACGGAGCCAATCTCTGTTCCACCATGGTTTCAAAATGCTTACACATCTTATAAAATCGCCTCTGGATTCTTCGAACATGGAGTCGCCCAGTGAATAAATCTGTAGTCTAACTAATGCCCGGCTCCTGTCCACCATCAAGAGCTGGATCTAATCTTTGTCATTCTTTCTCGGGGAAGATATCTTCACTCCTCTGTCTTCGGCAATGGCGCCAGAAGATGCTATCCCTAAAGTTGAACCTAGACTACAGGATTCAAGCTTAAGGAAATCTTTGTTAAAAAATGTAAAAATCAAATGAAATAAAATTAAAAACATAAGATGGTATCAAACCAGGGCTAATGGAACCTCACAGTACTAGAAGGCACTAGACTAGTATTACTTGTTTTTACAGCTTACACAGTTCTGGTATAAAATCAAAACATCACACAATTTACAATAAAGAAAACAGGTGTATGCCACAGATTGGTAAATACAAGTATTTATACAAAGATCAAAGCATTTAAGTGAAGGCTGGTATGAATCAGAGCTGCAAAAAAATCAAACAGATGCTCTATAACATGAAATCAATCACAAAGTTCAATATCCAGGTACTATGATCCTAAATCATGAAGTGAAACTGTTAATGTTTGTAAAAATAAAAGATAACTGTCATCTCACGATAATAATTATTGTAATGGAATATGAATGACCATGTACATAATAGAATTATCAGAGAGACAATTTATATAACACAAAGGCAAATCATCATCAAGTTTATTCAAAACTAGAACCTGTCATTGAAGCTACAAAAAGTTCATGCTACACAGATGTGCTTACAAATGATCAAGCATGGCTCCCCAAAACTGCCAACCTACAGTCCCCTGCGTTCTCCTGAAAGGAAGAACTCTCTCACACCCCTGTCGAGCCTTTAGCTGGGACCTCCTTTTACATTTAAAATGATGATTTAAATAGCAGAGTACCATGTCCAAACTGTTGCTATATTTTGGAATAAAAATCTAACAATTAACTAAAAATATAAACAATTTATGATCTGCTGCAAAAAATCTGGAATCAGCCGAAATTGATTCCTTTTAATCTGGAACTGATTATTGATTGCTTGATCTTATGCCTGGAAATATTCTGCCACCTATCCATTTAAATGCTCTTTGCTGCTCGAAGATGTTAACTAATCCCTGATAATCTGGAAACGATAAGATCTATCCTTTGTTTTTTGGTCTTTAGATGCTCGCCTCCAGGAATAATATTTGACCAATACTCTGCCACTTGTTCGCTGAACATGTTGTCCACCAGCTATGCATAATTTACTTCCATTTGATAGTGTATATACAATATCACCCATTTTCCAATCCTCATCCTTCTTCTATTTTATCCAATTGCTATGGCATGGGGAAAGAAACCATGAATCATGTCATTTAACCAACTTCAAATACACCACATCATCTACATCAGTAGCAAATCCAAAGTACTTCAACATAATTCCCAGTGAATTTTACCTGTAATCCATGATGGGTGTACATCATAGATGTTACACCATCAAACCTAAACCCATCGAACTTATACTCTTTCAACCACCATTGGGCATTCGACATTAGAAACCGGAGCACCTCCCAATGAACGTAGTTGAACAAGCGTGAATCCCATATCCAATGATATCCTTGAGATCCAGAGTGAAAATAGTAAGAATCGGTTCCATCGAACATGTTCAGTCCAGCTAAGACGTTATTTGAAGCATGACTGTGTACAATATCCATGAGGACAATGATTCCCAACTCGTGGGCTCTGTTAATGAGAGACTTTAGATCATCTGGGGTCCCACAGCGACTACTAACAACAAAAAAATTGTGACATGGTACCCAAAGCTAGCATAGTAAGCATGTTCTTGAATGGCCATGAGTTGGACAACAATGTAGCCAAGGTCTTTCACACATGGAAGCACATCATCCCTGAACTCAACATATGTATTAATTTTGGGTTCCACGCTGCTCATGCCAACATATGCCTCATATATTCGCAACGATTTGGGATGCTTTGGTCGAGGATACTTAAATTCATGTTTATCCTTTGGAGGGGGGTCATAATATATTCTATTGTATGAAATATCACCCACTTAGTGGAATTGAACATAATCTTTAAAATGAGCATTTGAGCACAAGGCTGAACGCTTGGAAGCTAACTGGTAATGAGCTTCAGCACACTGGTGTTTTCCTTTCAACATATTGCATTCGGCTCGTCCCACTCTTTATTGCTGGTGTTGGATTCAAGCACATGGAGCACACATATTTTTAACAGACAGCTTTGTATGAATTCAGTAGCCTCCGGAGAAAACATTTGACATCTTGGCACCTCGGAATGCACTAGCACTTACGTGATGGGATTTTTTTTTTTTTAATTGAAAATATCATCGAATAACTTACCCACTTTAATCATCCATTTGGACATTCTCAAAGATAACATCACCCATCAGGGCAAATATTTCAAAATGGTAGGGGAGCTTGCTCCTGGGTGGAGACCAAAGACTAGACCTAGAAACAAGCTCAGGTTGAATATGAAGAAATTATTAAACCCTAAATTGAGTGATAGATGACTCCTCCTCTGATGAAAAATTAGATGTTGATAAGAGTGACAGTAAAGGAAAAATGCCAATGAAGTCAGAAGAAGAATCTACCCTTACCAAAACCAAACTGTTTGATGTCTTTTTAGAGATACGAAGTCAAATGTTAAAGGAACAACAAGAAGGTAATATAGAGGTTTCTCACTCAAAAAACAAGCTGATGCTTGATGAAAATGTTCCCTGTGAAGCTGAGACTAAAGAAAACCTAGGTTTTCATGAAACTCCTATAGAATTGTTGCCAAAAGATGAAAAAATATTTAGGAGAATAAACATTCCATGGCTTCCCCATGAGATGCAAAGTTTAGCAGGAAATAAAGCATTTGATTCAGAGAAAGAGAATTTACAGAGAACTATATAGCAGTATAAACATCAGATGGAATATATGTAGGAGACAAATGATGGCTTGGTTATGGCCAATAGAAGACTCAGAGAAGATCTGGATGAGGTTAATAACCACTATCAGGAACTGATTGCAGTCTCAAAAGATGCATTGAAAAGAAAAATAAATACAGAGTCACAATTTACAATGTTAAAACAAACCATCAAAGATCTACAACAGTAGAATGAAGAACTCACTAGAAAGATGGTAGAGATGGAAGCAAGGCAACTGAAGGCTAGGAGAAAGGCCCAAGCCCTAGAAGGGATAGCCTTGTTGGAAGAGGCAGCTAAATATCTATGAAGCTTGTTAACACAATCAATTATTAGTTATGTTTTGAAGGATATTTCATTTTTGTAATTATTATTTTGATAGAACTATTTTGATGAGTAGGCTAAAAAGCAGTTAGGTTTTAGTCCTTAACTGAATTTTGAAGGATATTATTACTGTATGTCACTAACAGGACTAAGGGTTTGACTTTTTGGCTGGATAGAGGAGGTCTCCAGACTTGTTCGCAAGCTACGTAAATGACTCTTATGTGTATTTGAATGACTGATTATGAAATATATGCTCCATTTAGCCTTCAGTTTGGTCTCTGGCTTCATTTATAGCTTGTTTTAGCTACTCAAGTGGTAATTTCATTGCTGGTTTAAATTTTTTATGCTTGTACTGCTTGCCATTTGTGGATGAACTTCAATGTTCTTTTCTGTTGGATACATGGTTATTATGTTATGCATCTTAGTTTTTCTATGCTTGTGATTTAGATTTTATTTGGTTTATGAATGCATTCCCTCTTATCACCAAACTTCACAACCATAAAACCTTAAAAAACCCTAAAAACCCTGTTTTGTTTTATTGAAATATTTGAGATTATGTTGGCTTGTTTTCTTGTAGTCTGGAAACAGTTTCTGGCATAAACATCTTTGGCGCCGTTGTCGGGGAATGAAGTTGAAAACATATTTTTTCCCTGGGATACTTACCATTTCACTGGTTTTAAGAGGTGAACTTAAACCATCATATCTTATAGAATACTTTTCACGAGTTTGTCACAGTGGCTACTAGGGGAATTGGAACTAGAAACAGACCTATCTCACCATTGTAGCTGGGTGTTTCAGACCTAGAATAGATCTTGAAAACAACAAGGATGATTAGAAGGTGTCAGTCATTACCAACCCTATGTGACCTTGATCAGTTGGATGGTTCATCACCTTCATCTGTTTCAAGAAAAGAAGAAGAAACCTCACCTTGGTTAAATCCTATAATTCATGTCAGTAACTTTCAAATTTTCACCGATCCTCGAGCATTCAAAAAGGAAAAAATAGTATCTCCTGGTAAGATACCTCTATTTCATTTGAAAGTAGGTAAAAACCATTTTCAGCCAACTTCCATCCAAATCTCTCCATCACCCAAGTTAGTCAACCTTAAAATGGTATCCCAAAATCAGCCTATAGACATGATTGTTGTAAAGGAAAGTATCCTATGGCTAGGGTTTAAGAGGCCATCAACGTACTGGGGTTGAAAGAGATATGCACAATGTTCAGCAAGTATATATAAGCAAAATGAGAGATGAGAAAATTCCACACCTGATAAACTGAAGGCTGGTCCAAGCTTTCTCTTCAATCCTCTTCCTGCTCCTCTCGCTCCAAGAGACCTGCAAAACAAGTTATACCTTCCTCAAACCATTATGACCACATATAAGACAATGATAATCAAATAAACATGAACAAATGATCTGAATAACATCATCATATGATCAGAAACAGAGATTCAATCACACATTGAACAATGATTTGGGAAGAAGAAGGACATCACATCTTTATTAATCTTGAAAACAAGTACAAATATACCTTCTCTTCAAGTTGGCACTTCACGAAACCTTGATCTGGTTCTGCTGCTTCTCTTCTCCAAAGAACTCATCCTCCAAGCTCTGCAACACAAGGGGAAGACCTCTAGGGCAAAGGTGTAGGCAAAGAGAGTCCCGATTCCTCCAGCATAACAATGCATAAATTCAAGTCCCCTCTCATGGACCTCCCTACCTCTATTTATATGGGTGAAATAAGGTAGTTTTGAAGGTTGGAGAAGTTACAGAAGTTAAGGAAATTAAGTTAAATTACTTAACTAATCTCCAATTAACTCATGTTTTAATGTTTAAATGCTAAAAGACACATTCGTGGGTTTACCTTAAGGAAAATCGCGAATGGACAAAAAACGCATTTTTAGGGTATTTCTGGGCATTTTCAGACTTTGATGTCTTCAAGAAAGTTTTAGCTAACTAAAATACCTTTCCAACGGCGTAGAAATGAGTTCAAAGAAAGTTACAAAACTCACTATATGGGTCCTCCAATATAGGTGTTTTTTCAATGACTTTCAATGACTTTCATGAAACAATGGGAAAGTGATCACAGGCAGAGATGAAGGCAGAAATGTATTCCATAATAATCCAAGCTATAGTATTCTAGGAAAACCTCAATCCATAAGTATCCTTTTGCGCGCCAACATAAGAAAAGTCGGCACTCGGACGGAGAGGTGCCATTCTGGTGTATAACAATGATGGACCGAATGGTTGCAACAAGATATGCACCATTAGTTTTGCCTCACCCTTTGAATGCACTACTTGGAGGTGACTATCAGAAATACCTACCTAGGTTTAATGGACAGGGTGAAACTGCAGCTGAAGAGCATTGGGAAGCTTTTCTCAGTTATGATGATAACTAGAACATTGAAACTAAGGACGCATGGATGAGAATGTTTGTGCAGAGCCTTGATGGAGATGTTAGAAAATGGTTTAGGGAGCTGCCTATCACCATCATAGAAGAGCTTCAGGACCTATTAATGAGACAATGGGGTGACACCAAAGACCATACTAATTATATAACTGAGTTTGGAGCCCTTAGGAGAAATAAGGATGAAACCATTGTAGATTTTTCAAAAAGATTCAATAAAATATACAACAGAATTCCTGCAGAAATAAAACCTTCAGAAACATCTGCAAAACTTACATATGCAAATGCTTTCGATCATGAATTTTCTTTACTACTAAGAGAGAGAAGACTTGTTTCCTTACTGAATATACAAGGTGTAGCATTAGAGGTGGAGTCTAACATATTGGCTTCCAATAGATTTAAGAAGGAAACAACTCAGCAGATGTATGACGGGAAAGGTAAAAAGGAAGCAGCTCCTGGGGTTTCAACATCTCATTCTTCAGAAGGAAAAATTGATGAGATGGCCAAGTTAGTGAAGATTTTGACTGCAAAGTTAAACAAGTTATAACTAGAAAGAAATTCCAGCAATCCTTCTCAAGAAGGTGAAAGAAACCCTAACAATCAGAACCAATTCAAAAGACAATTTGCTCCTCGTTTCATACCTAGAAAATGAAGAAATAATGATATTCAGCGATAAAGGAGAGAGAGAGAGGACCAAAGGGTACCACCACCTCTTTAGAACAATGTTTTTGATGAAGAAGAGAATGTTGAAGAAGTGTTATTTGAAGACACATATCAGGATATGAACTATTTTGGAGAAAGGTCAACTGAGGATTTTGTCACTGAAGAGGAGTTTTTAAATGCAGAATATTATGATGCTGATATGTTTGAAACAGAGGATGATTTGAATCTGAAAATGATTGCTATAATTGCTGATGTTTGTCAAAATGAACCCAAGAATACTGTGAATTTGAGGTCATGCCCAAAACAAGTAGTAAAAAACCCAAATAAAAAGGTAGTTGTACCTGCTAAGTAGCAATCTGATCCTGTGTCAGAGAAAAAACAAATTCCAGAAAAGAAAAAGAAGAACATGGAGGTTGAAGAGGTAAATAAAACTGTGCGAAATTTTAATCTAGAAAATGAATTAGGCAAAATAAATATTCCTATGCCTTTTACTGAACTAATGAAAAATCCTTCTTACAAAGAATCATTTCTTAAAATGTTTGGTTCAGCAAACAATCAGCCTATTTTTGATATAGTGAATTTGCAAGAAGAAAATCCTAAGATTTTTATTGGATCAACCTTGGCTAAAAAACCTAAGAATGAAGCAGGTGCTTCAACTCCATTTTACATTACTCTGATAGTTCATGAAAAAATGATACATAATTGTTTGTTAGATTCAGAAACATCACACAATTTAATGCCAAAGGCTGTCATGGAGGCTTTACGTCTGAGTATAACCAAACCCTATCATGATCTGTATGCATTTGATTCATGAGTTGTAAAGTGTTTAGGTGTGATTAAAGACATGGTTTTCATTTTGGCTCAGTTACCAATAAAAAGTGTAATGATGGATGTGGTGGTAGCTGATATTACAACTAAATTTGGGTTACTTCTCTCTAGCCCTTGGGTAAACAAAGTTGGTGGAACTTTACAAATAGATTTATCATATGCTACTATTCCCGGGTTTGGAGGAGAAAACAAAAGGCTGTATAGAGAGCTTCAGTTTGCCTATATTGTGACAGATGACAAGAACCCTACTAACCATCCTCTATATGTTGTTGATAAATATTTGGGTACTTTCATGTTACATTTTAGTGATGATGACAATACTGCTGGTTTGTTACAGGTGAAAAAAGAACACCCAATTAAATACAGCAAGGAACATGAAGATGAGCTTTGGCAATTATACTTTGATGGATCATCTTGAAAAGAAGGTGTTGGAGTAGGGGTTCTTCTCATATCCCCTGGTGGTGAAACACTAAAGCTGATGTATAAATTAGCATTCATTAATACAAACAATACTGTTGAATATGAAGCTTTGTTGTTAGGATTGAAGGCTGCTAAAGATTTAGGCATTCGGCAGATTTCTGCATATGGCGACTCCAAATTAGTTGTTCAGCATGTGAGGAAAAACTATGAAGTGAAACAGGATTTGCTGAAAGTCTATTGAAATGAGGTATGGGACATGGTCGATAATTATTTTGTAGCTTTTAACATTACTTATATTCCAAGGGGCCATAATCAGACTATTGATTCATTGGCCCTAGCTACTTCACATTTTAAATTTCAAAAACCACACAGTTGAGGTATCCCATTGAGGTTAGGTATAGACCATCTGTACCTGATAATGTAAAGCAGTGGAGAGTGTTTGAATATGACATTGAAATTAAAATATTTTTGGAGCTTACGCATGAATTTTCCGAGTCCCTCATTGATCAGGAGGAAGATGATGAGGATGGAGATGTTGAAGAGATTGCTGAAAATGAAATTGTTGGCTACAAGATTATTGAACTAAAAGGTAATTTCATCCCAAAAGGTTTGGTACCTTTAGAAATAATATTTTCAAAATATGATACATCCCTAAAACCTATGGTAGAGTCCTTAGATGAGAATGTGGTGGATTGTAACATTGGCACTGCAGAACATCCTAGAATAGTGAAAATTTCAAAAGCACTCACAGCTGAACAGAGAAATAGATATATAAAATTGTTAAAGGAACATGTTGATGTCTTTGCATGGTCCTACGAAGAATTGAGAACATATGATAATGGAATTATACAACATAAAGTCCTTTTAAATCCAAATGTTAAACCTTTTCATCAAAAATTAAGGAGGATTAATCCATCCTTGTTTCCTGTTATTGAAAAAGAAGTGAAGAAGTTATTAGATGCCAAGATCAGTTTTCCTCTTAGGTACTCTTCATGGGTGGATAATCTAGTTCTTGTTAGGAAAAAGAACAGAGAAATCAAACTGTGTGTTGACTTTAGAAACTTGAATAGATCTTCACTAAAGGATAATTACCCTCTGCCTAAAATTGAGCAAATTTTGCAGAAGGTTGTTGGAGCACAGAGGATTTCTATGGTTGATGGTTTCTTAGGATACAATCAGATTTCTATGCATCCTAATGATAAGGAGAAAACAACTTTTACCACTCCCTGAGGAACTTTCATGTATGATAAGATTCCTTTTGGTTTAATGAATGTTGGAGCAACTTTTCAGAGGGCTATGGATATAGATTTTGTTGGGGAAAAGGACAAGTTTGTGGTAATTTACTTAGATGATATTACTGTATTTTCAAAATCAGATGATGAACATCCAAAACATTTGAAATAGGCTTTCCTAAAGTGTAGAAAATTTGGTTTGTCCTTGAATCCAAAGAAGTCACATTTTGTTGTACAGGAAGGAAAATTGTTGGGTCATTTAGTTTCTATTGATGGTATAAGGATCAACCCACAAATGGTAAAAGCAATATTGAAGACAAGTCTTCCTAGGAGTAAAAAATATGTCCAATCTTTTATTGGTAAAATCAACTTTCCGGATTGGTTTATACCAAACTTTGCTGAGACTATCAAGCAGATTACAACCATGCTAAAGAAGGATCAAAAAGTTAAATGGACCACTAAAGCAAAGAATTCATTTGAAAAAATCAAGATGGCTCTTACTGAAGCCCCTGTATTAATAAGTCTAGATTTCACCAAAGAATTTCTAATGTTTTCATTTTCATTTGAAGATACACTAGCAGCTATTATGTTGCATAAGAATAAGGATGGTATTGAGCAACCTATTGCATTCTTCAGCAAAACTCTCATAGATTATGAATTAAAATACAACATCTTGGAAAAACAGGCTTATTCTTTGGTGAAAGCTTTGAAATTTTTCAGAATTTATGTTTTTAATTCCGAAGTTATTTCATATGTGCCTAATGTTGATGTAAAAGATGTTTTGACACAGCCTGACAGCAAGGGGAAAAGAGGCAAGTGGATTGCTAAAATCATGGAGTATGATGTAGATATCAGACCTACCAAACTAGTCAAGGGACAAGGTTTAGCCAAGCTACTGGCTGAATCAAAATGCCAAGCTTTAGGATTGCATGTCATGACAGAAGATCAAGCTTAGGAAGAAAATCAAGTAGAGTTAGAGAAAGAGAATATTATGGACTTCTATTCAGCATCCACATGGTACGCAGACATTACGTATTTTCTGTTGTATTTGCAATGTCCCGAACATTTATATAGAAAAGCTACTAGGTCTTTGAAGCTAAGAACTACTAAGTACTGTTTAGTAGAACAACAGTTATTTTGGAAGGACCTAGGGGGTATTTCACTCAGATGCTTAGATAAGCCTGAAATTGAAGGAGTGATTTCTGAATCTCATGAGGGTGCTTGTGGAGGTCACAAGTGCCGAAAGCCAACATCATACAAGATCTTAAGAGCTGGGTACTATTGGCCCTCTTTGTTTGCAGATGTATATCAGTAGGTAAGAGCTTGCATTCCTTGTCAAAAGTTTGTTGGCAAACAAAAAAAAATTTCATTACCTTTAAAACCAATTGCAGTAAGTGCTCCTCTCCAGTAGTGGGGTCTGGAATTTATAGGAGAGATAAGTCCATCTTCCTCAAGACAACACAGGTGGATTTTGATTGCAATAGACTTCTTTACCAAATGGGTGGAAGCTATCCCTAATAGGAATGCCACAGATAAGGTGATTATGGAATTTATTGAAGAAAATATCCTCAGCAGGTTTAGGTGTCCTCATAAAATAGTTACAGATAATGCAAAAGCTTTTAAGTCTAAGGAAATGGAAGCATTTTGTGAAAAGAATGGTATCTTGTTGAAACATTCAACTCCTTACTACCCCCAAGGTAATGGTTTAGTTGAGTCCTCAAATAAAAATAGCATTCAGAGTATCAGGAAACTGCTGAAGCATAATAAGAGACCATGGGATTCTATGCTGAAATATGCATTATGGGCTGATAGAATAACAGTCAAGTAAGCAATTGGAACTTCTCCTTTCCAATTAGTGTATGGTACAAATGCAGTTTTTCTTGTTCAGTTGGGCATCCCGATGATGAAGTTTTTTCAGAATTGTCAAGAAGAACCTAATGATATGCAGAGAATGATTTATGAAATGATAGAGTTGCAACAGAATAGAGAAAAAGTGGAAGAAAAGGCACAGTTATATAGATTGAAGATAAAAGACAGATTTGATAGGAAAATCAAAGACAACACTTTCTCAATTGGTGACATGGTTCTATGGTGGGATTCCAGGAAAGAGAAAAAAGGGAAACATCGAAAATTTGACAACCTTTGGTTTGGACCTTTCCTAGTATCTAAGTTTTTGGAAAATAACACTTTTGTCCTACAGACTTTGGAGGGTGAGGAATTGTCAAGTCCAGTTAATGGACGCTTCCTCAAGCATTTCTACAGTTTTTGAGGGAGATTTTAGTTTTTCATTGTATATACCGGTGTGAGTAAAACACAATAAGAACTCCATAACCCAATGGAAATTTTGCAGATTAGCAGGTAGCAGGAAAGAAGGCATTGGTCTAAAGGTTCTTGAAGCCTCATAAGGAGGACTTCATCCCGCAGCAAAAGCCGGATGTTAAGTCATGATTTTGTCTTCCTTAGTTTTATGCTTTTGTTTATGTTTTTGAAACTTGATAATGTTTTTGCTTCTAGGAAATTTTGGTTTATAAAGGTTAATTTTGAGTTTAAGCCTTTAGTTTTCATCATTTTGATTTTTCCTATTTTTAAGCTTGCTTTTATAAATTTTGCTTAGAGATCATTCTTGAAGGGTTCTACAAGGTGTATATTGATTAATGATTTCATAAAAGACACTAAGATCAAGACTAGTCATATAAACCAAGTCTTAAACCTGATTAGTGATTTAACGAGAAAAATTTATGTTTTGGACTTTCTTGTAGCACGGGAGAGAAATTAATACACCAGTGCGCTACAAGAAAGTCGCAAGTGCCAAAAATTCATTTTTCAATGTTGCGGAGGCATAGTTCTTTAAGGCGCCGACAAGATAGTTCATAACACTTCTAATCACCGATCGTGAAGCCCATAGTCAAAAGTGTCGCACAAATTTAAAATCATCTTTCAACGTTGTGGAGGTTCAATGGTCTAATGCGCCGACAGCACAATGGTTTAAAGTGCCAACACTGCAGCAACAAAATGGTTTAAAGCATCGATGAGACAGTTTATAGAGTTTTCGACACTGCAGAAGCTTAGTGGTTGAAAGCACCGACAAGGTAGTTGATACAGCTTTCGACGTCCGATCACGAATCCTATGGTATAAAGTGTCGTTCAAATTTTAAATCATTTTTCAACATTGCGGAAAGCTAATGGTCTACAATGCTGATGTTGCGGCAGCATAGTGGCGTGGGGTTCTAGTGAATTATAGGTTTCTACTTCTGATCGCCGACATGTTAGAAATGGGAGCTGTTGACTTGTTCAGTATTGAACCTCTAATCGTCAATGCTGAGAAGATTAATTGTTAGTGATGGGAGACGTTGTTACCGCGGGAGCATTCAAATGTTAATTACTTTTACAAGTAGAATATAATCATGAAGGTGAAGATCATGGCAATTGCATGCAAGTTCATGGAAAATGATGACAGTGAGTGGAATGAGGCAGAGTTTTTGGGAATATATTCTTACGATGAAGGATACGAAAGCATTGAAAGCTCTAGTGGAGACAAATTGCTAAGAAATCAGAGTTTTGACAGTTGAGGGAAGAATTAGGGCTTCCTAGCAGTGACAATTTGAAGTGATTTGGACAGTTGAAGATAGCTGGAATGTGCATTTCGATACCTAACATTTCAAGAGATAAACTTCCAGTGCTTGGATTAAGCTTTTGAGCAGGTGCTGCAAGCCATAGTGAAAATGAAAAAGAGTGGAAAAACTGATAGGGCTGAGCCCACTGATCTCAGTTGGATAGATAAATTCCCAGAATGTGCTGAGCTATTTGAAAATGTAGGATGGTTAATATTTTTCAAGAAAATTGATGAATATAATGCAGAGGTCTCCCATAAGTTTGCTCAGTTCTATGACAAAGACACTGTATCTTTTGATACTTTGAAATTCAAATTGACCAAAGAATCGGTAGCTGAGGCAACATGAGTTAAAAACGAGGGAGAACTATGGTTCAAGAAAGTGTCTCTCACTTTTAATGCACAAAGGTACCTACTACCTGGTATAGTTCTAGATTGGGGTAAGGGTGTGCCCATCCATAAATTCAGGCCTGAATGGGTAGAACCTATTAAGGTTTTGCAGAGTTATATTACATGTGAAGGAAGGTATGCCTTCATTTTTAAATACCATTTCAGGTTTCTTCAACACCTCAATAATGAATCAAAGATGAAAATGGCCTTCTTCTTACTAAAGAGCCTGCAGAAGATGCCTTGCAGAGTCAAAGAATACCAAAATTGAACTAGACAATCCATTTTTCATCATGGGCTAATCAAACTCATTATCAATAGTGTTTTGGAAAGTAAAGAAAAAACTTGGGAATATTTCCTTTCTTGGTCCTGGTTTCAGAATAGTCAAGAAGGACAGTCTAATAGAAAACAAGCTGATAAAGGACAGACCTTAATCAGAAAGCTAAGACAAAAGATAAATGTTAAAGATGAAGACAGTAGTAAATTGGAGGAAGTTGCAGAGCCTGCAAGAAAACATTGTGAGTCTAAAAAGCATCTAAATGGCATTGAGAGCAAAGATTTACAGTTTGATAATAAGGAGGTTGAGCCTATTCAGGATGATGCACAAGTAGAGACACTTGTTGTTGAAAATATTGTACTTGTAGAGAAAGTTTCTGGTGATGAAGAGGATACTAAAGTCCAAAAACAAAGTCCAATCACAGTCTTGTCCGAGGATGAGACATAGCAGTTTGAGGAGGATAAACTTCCTATTATTAATGAAACTAAGGTTGGTGCTAAGAAGGAATTTCACAGCCAAAAGATGAGGTAGTAGTACCAAAGAAAAAGAAGATAAAAGTCATGGAATTTGCTTCAGTCACCCGTTAATCCAAATCTTTCAAAATGGTAGGGGAGCTTGCTCCTAGGTGGAGACCAAACACTAGACCCAGAAAAAAGCTCAGGCTGAATATGAAGAAATTATTAAACCCTAAATTGAATAAAATAGGAGTAACTATGATATATGACTCCTCCTCTGATGAAAAATTGGATGTTGATAAGAGTGACAGTAAAGGAAAAAGGCCAATGAAGTCAGAAGGAGAATCTGCCCTTTCTGAAACTAAAATGTCTGATGTATTTTTAGAGATACGAAGTCAAATGTTAAAGGAACAACAAGAAGGTAATATAGAGGTTTCTCACTCAAAAAACAAGCTAGTGGTTGATGAAAATGTTCCCTGTGAAGCTGAGACTAAATAAAACCTAAGTTTTCATGAAACTCCTACAGAATTGCTGCCAGAAGATGGAGAAATCTTTATGAGCCTAAACATCCCATGGATTCCCAATGAGATGCAAAGTATAGTAGGAAATAAAGCATTTGATTCAAAGAAAGAGAATTTACAGAGAACTTTAAAGTAGTATATACATCAAATGGAATATATGCAGGAGACAAATGATGGCTTGGTTATGTCCAATAGAAGACTCAGAGAAGATCTGGATGAGGTTAATAACCACTATCAAGAACTGATTGCAGTCTCAAAAGAGGCATTGAAAAGAAAAATAAATACAGAGTCACAATTTACAATGTTAAAACAAACCATCAAAGATCTACAGCAACAAAATGAATAACTCAATAGAAAGATGGCAGAGATGGAAGCAGAGCAACTGAAGGCTAGGAGAAAGGCCCAAGCCCTAGAAGGGATAGCCTTGTTAGCAGAGGCAGCTAAAGATCTATGAAGCTTGTTAACACAATCAGTTATTAGTTATGTTTTGAAGGATATTTCATATTTGTAATTATTATTTTGATAGAACTATTTTGATGAGTAGGCTGAAAAGCAGTTAGGGTTTAGTCCTTCACCGAATTTTGAAGGATAGTATTAATGTATGTCACAAAGAGGACTAAGGGTTTGATTTCTTGGTGACTGCATCTGAGGTTGTGACTATGGATGGGGTTGGGGCTATGGTTGGGGCTTGGGTGCCTCATTTCTGGATGAGAGCATGCACACATATGCAGTGTTGCTCGCCGATGGTGGAGGTGGTAAAGATGGGAGGGAATTCATCATGGAAGTGTTGGTGAACAATCCAGGACCTGTCACCTCCATGGACGGGGAGGCTATGTTTTCAATAGAGGTATCAATGGTGGGGATGGAATTGGATGGAGTGGTTGGCCCTTACAGGTCATGGTAAGTTAACTGGTCCACGGTCACAATCTTGCTATCATGGGGGGAACATCATGAGGTGGAAAATGATGGATGCCACAACCCTCATAGCATACATGTAGCTACATTTGAGGACAATGTTGTAATAAAATTGAACATCGATGACCTCTATGTCTATTAGAACTATATTACTAGCTAATGATATGGGGACATGCAGGAGAATTTATTGAGATCTAGTGGGGTGGTCGTCGTAAGTGCACAGTGTAGTGGTATATGGTTGAAGGGTAAGGGACTCAAGTTTCTACCAGACCAACATCAACATAACACAAGTGGATGCCCCTCCATCAACTATACAATGATGTACAACCAAATTCTGAATTCATACCAGAAACTGGAAGGAAATGGATAATGCCATTCTCAATTCTCCATTATCCAAAAAGAATGTGATAAATATAGAGTCGAAGGGATCTATGGAACCAAGTAAATCTAGTAATGATTTCCACTGTGGCAGGCATGTTTTGATCACCTCAAGAGTGGACCTCGTTGTTGGTGATTGGGCTAAGTTGTCAATGATGTTGTAGTTTACTACTGCTCTAGCACTGGCATTATTGGCTACACATCAAATGGGGAATCATGGACCTCTAGCTGCCCCATCCATAAGAGGTTAGGTATGTGGAGTGGCACATTGGTTGTGTTGGATGTAGATCTCATTGATGTGTCAATGGTTTTAGTGGTCGATCTATACTAATTTATCTCGAATATGGTCATTTGTCTCGAATATGGTCATGATGGCCAAGTCGACGCATGGGCTTGTTGAGTTGGTGCAAGTTGCACATAAAATGTTGTGGCCCCAAAATGGGCCACATCATATTGGAATAGTCAGATACTAGGTGCATTTGTGCAACACTAGGGGTGTTTCTCAGGTGTAGTGGAATTCTGGGAGGTGTCGCGCACTACTGCTGGTGCTGGGAGATGAATCCTTTGATGTCATCCATAGCATGGGATTCCCTCAGTGCATCATGGTGGGATGTTCTAGCACAGGGAGCATTTGGAATATTGGTGTAAAGATATCCAAATTGAGCATAGATCAAGGGAAATTGTTGGGAATTTGGGATGGCCTCTTCCTTGGTATGGGGACGTTCAGAGGCGATGTCTTTGGAAATGGAAAATAGTAAGGTTTTCAAGAACATATCAAGGAAGATACTATCATCAAATTTGAACTTACACATGCTACGACATTGTCACCCCTCATGGATTTGGTCGGTTACGTGTGTCGCACTGTTTTTGCGACAAGATAGTAGGATTTCCATGCCCTTGTCATAATGTATAGGGAGTTGGAAATATTGTAGGAACATGAAGGCTAAGGAGTTGAAATACGGGTAGGAGGATTGAGGCAGCTCGATGTACCATTTGGTTGTGGCACCTGTGAGGGTGCATTGGAACAACCTAAGTCTGATTGAATCGTCTATGATGATGTTTGAAGAGCACCATAGATGAAACGACATGATGTGTGTTATAGCGGATTTCACCACCCTAGGTGAATCACAATTTTTATGGACTTCCCTTGTCCTGCTGCAGACTCTTTAGACCCCATGGACCATCTTTTATCCTTTGATGTTTCTTTGATAATCCCTAAAACTATATAAAAAATGATATACGTGGCCTTTTACCCGATAACCGCGTACATACGCGGGTTTAACCCTGATAACCACATACATCGGGATGTGTGCATAATCCAAATCCTTTTGTAGTTTTTCCTTGACTTGGATCTGACTCATCCGACTCCTGGCCTTCCATATGCCTTGAGATCACTCGGATTCGACCCTTCATTATCCCTTGTGAAGCTATATAAGTAACCCCTTGGTACATTGAAGGCATAGATAGAGAGATTGAAGCAAAGAAACTATAGTCCATTGTTGCCAGAATTTATACTTGAGCAAGCTTGCCTTTTGCTAGTAAGCTTGCTATCGAGAGATGGAGGATTGAGGTGGTGGAGGCCCAAGTGGGGGATTTAATTTCTCTGATTTGCAGATGTGCCGTCAGAGGTTGTATCTATCTTGTAATCTCTGATTTATATTAATAAGAACTATATTTTCCTGTCCAATGATGTGTATTTGATTAATGTTGTATCCATTGGAATATGTCAAATGCTTTTACATTATTGATGATATATCCTAGAATAGATCTAACACCATGATATATAGTATGCTTGTATTGTTTACTTGTTGTTGAGGAAGTATTATATCAATTCAAGCTGAAGATTGGAAAGCTAAACGAGGATCTACTTCAACCGTCCAGAATAAGGTACAAGGTCTGATCCTTTAGTGTTAGAAATTTTATTTGTATTGCATATTGGGAAAGATTGATTTCTGGAGTCAAGTTTGTCTGTTGTGGTACCCCAAGCCATAGGAATTTCTCTTCGTAACAGAATTGGCGACTCCGCTGGGGATTTCCTAGTCATTTTTCCTTTGGGGGTTTTTATCGGTACAATGGGCTTGATATTCTTGACTTTCTCTCTGTTTCTCCCTATTTCTGTGTTGCATGTTATAGTATGTTCATCCATTGACACTCCCCTTTATTGGTTTGACCTTTGGCCTACTTTTTACCACTGCCTTCTTTGTATATGCAGGTTTTTGGCCAAAAGTCGCATACATACACGGATTTTTGGCCAAAATTCGCATATACACGCAGGTTTTTGGCCAAAATCCACGTATATACTCAAGTTTTTGGCCAAAAGTCATGTACATACGCAGCTTTTCTTTAAACAGTCGCATACATCCTCCCTTTTGGTTGAGTTTGATGGTGTGGGAAGTTGCTGGATGGGTTGTGAGTGTCGTTGGGTCTTCCTTGGGTTTGATGTTGTCTGTTAGATGCTTCTTTTGTGACCAGAGGCCACTTTTTCATTGATTTTTCTTTGAAAGTAGTTTTAGTCATTTTTCCGTTTTTTTTTTCCATTAGTGCATTATTCTTTTTGTCTTGGTGTCTTGCTGGGCTTGTCTTTTATACTTGCTGCAGAGACTGAGAGTTTTAGATGAATTTTATTGCATTTTTCATTCTTTAATATTGAAAAATACAAAGTAGTTGCATCTTAGATATGGATTTGAGGAAGTACTTGCATTGGATTTCTTGGATGAGAGTTGTGTTTAGGCTTTCATATAGGAAGGACTGCATTGGCATTTGGAAAGGAATATATATTTATGCATCTCATGTAGTGGCATACCGTATTTCTCATTTGACAAATATTGCACTTAGCATTGTTTGTTATGGTGTGCACTTTTATTTCATTGCTGAGTCTTCATATCACTAGTTGCACGGCCATTTCCCTTTGAGTAATTATAGCCAACTAAAATCAACGCTAAAGTAAAATGAACTACACTCTTTTCTTTTCTAGGGTGCACCAACAAGCGTAGGTTTTAGGATCTTGGAATAGTTCATTGTAAGTCAATTCTCCAAGATCACTAAACAACAACATGTAGGTGTCTGTCCAGGGAGTGTGTGAAATCCTTGGTATAACCATCGTTCTCAGGATCCTCCTCTCAAACGGGAGTTAAGCACGAGGCAGTGTGAGCGGTTATCGATTGGGATGACCCCTAGTCATAACTGAGTAGCACCGGATATATTTCCAGGATTGTATTCATATCTGGGGGCTCTTTCGAGAGTTTCAAGATTTTCTACCCTGCCCATACGATCAATACCACTTGCGACTGTCCACCTGATCTTTGATTATATTGAGGTGACCTTAGTGACCTTACCTAGGATATCGAGGGGGTACTTGTAGAGGTTATTCTGTAGGTGTCCCGGCCAAGTTGGGGTCGGATAACACAGTCGCTTTATGCGTTGAAGCTGAGGGCCACTATAATTGTTTACATACCTCCGCTTGTAGTGTATGGGAGTTTCAAGCCTCTCCTAGGCGAGACATACCTGCTGCATTCGAGAGCTCACATATCCTCCCTTTGCTTTGCTTGTATTTTGGCTGTATATTTTGTTAGGAGTATGCTCTTTGTGCGCTAGTTGGCCTTTGGGATCGTGGATACTTGAGTATATTTATGCTCTCTTGAGTTTGGGTCCTTTTATTTTTGGCATGCCTAGTATTCTATCACCCATCCTTGGTCTTAGTATGGACCCTAGTGTCATGACTTGGGGGCATCAAAACCCCTTACCTTACTCATAGATTTGAAGTGGTCACATTTCTCCCTCTACTCCATTTGTGGAGGATGATGACTCCTTTCTTTTGGTCTTTACACTGGTGGTCACCCTCATGGGGGTGGTAGTGGATGCGTGAATGTTGGGTCTACACCTTACTTTCCTTTTTATGTCCCATCGTTCACCACATTGTTCCCTTTGGGAGCAGTTGTCGTGATCATTCCTCCCTATATCCTATAGTTTGGATTCTTTATTGACTATTTTGGCTTGTTTGGATTAATATGGTTGTCACGCAGGGTCCAATTTTTCTACACTCTCTCTAAGGTTTCGACCCATTCGTGCCTATCACAGGTATTATGTATGAACTGGTATATAGGTTAGGATTTGACATCCACCTGCACTTATGCATTGCCTTATGACCATTCCATTTTAACCTTAGGTACGAACCCATTCCATGGTATCACGGAACCTTCATGCTGTTGTTAGAAGTGGTACTATGTGAATGGTAGAGCTTTCCTATACATGGGTGCCCTAGTTAGCTCCCTTTTGCATTTGGTACCCATGGTGCAAGTCCTCTCTTAGGTCCAGGAGTCCCTTTTAGTCCTGTCATGTCCTTGAGCAAGAGCTTCATACTCCTCTTGAACTTTATTCTGGCTATTTACTCGGGACTCCCCTTGTATCAAGTTGTGAATGCATTATCATGAGCTTTGCCTGCCTTATTGAACTTTATACCGGCTCCCCTGACATTGCGTTTCAGCCATATAGCCCAAGCTTGTCTCATGTCTATCCATGCAGAGCCATTTTTTATATATCCTTCGCATCTTGATTTCCCTTTTTACCGGGAGGGGATTTTCCCCCGAGTGTCAATATCCTACACATGTATCCTTGCATTGAGCATAGGTATGTGCCACTGCTTGGAACTAGTTTGTTTGTCCTGATGACACTCGTCTTCTCCTAGTTTGTAACTATAAAGCTAGTTTATTCTTTTTTCAAGCTTTTCAAATAACTGAAAAAGTCCAAAAAAATCAAAAAACCAAAAAGCCGAACAAGGAAAGATGTTATCTTTTGCAGCTGTCGAGTCGTGTCGCCTTCAAATAGAGCACTGTATATCATAGCCATTGGTTGGGTTATAGTTTGACTTTAGGAGCTGTACTCGTTTATCTGAGTTTATCTCCACCGACTGGTTAAGCTTCCAGTCCCTATGGAGCCTCTGTTGATGCCTCCTGTGTCACAGAGATGTCCCAGTTTTCATATCAAGTCTATGCTACCTTCATTCAGTCACCATACGCCGTTATTATCTTGTTAGAAGGAATTTGAAACCTGTGTCGGCCATTCCTCAGTTATCTTGACTTTGCATGTCAGCCATTCCCGGTACAATTACTGGTTCGTGCACCTTATGATCGAGTCCTTCCACATTAGACATATTTGTTGAGTACCTCATGTTGGATGATGGGGGATGCCTTAATGCCCTCCTTCCAGCTGATTTCATCCCATCTACTTCATATCATCTATTCTGGAATTGGAATCTAGAGTCCTTTTGAGTGCCTTGAGACTTGCAGTCATCAGTGGCAGGTTCTCTCGCCATCGACAGTTTCTTGGGAATACATCAATGTCCCCTAATCGATGGATTCTCTCAAGTGTTTGACCTCAACACATCTATTCACACTTGTTAGTTTGCACTCTAGTACATTGATTCCCATTTTCATTATCGGTGGCTAATCTCGCATCTGTTAATGGTATACATCAATGACCGGTAATCAGACGATGGACTACTATGTTCGACCTCGACACCTCTATTCACATAGTAGATCATGTACTCGTAGTGGTTGGTGTAGAAGAATTTCCAGACTGGTGGCATCTCTTATATGCTACCTCCTTGATCGTGCCAGTGTTCATGAGATTTCAGCTCTCGTGACTTGATACCAGTGTATGTCATATATTTCCAGCCACTATGGCGATCTTGATCTATTGTATATCTTTAGCTATTTTGGATATCATGGTCCTTTGTATATATTCCTCATGGATATTCTGATCTATGTATATTGTACGTGGCAATTACCACATATGTGATATCATGTATTATGCCTATTCATGGCCATTGTACTCTTATGTATCTGGGACTGCTATATGTACTTGCAATTATATGCAGAGTTGTATTATGGTACTATGTTGATTGGGTGGCTGGTCTTCCATTTGGGTACCTTCATCACTCCACTTCTGGGATGGATGTATAATGTATTTCGGCCATCGTATGACCCCTCTGACCTCACACATTAGGGGGCATCTGTTATAGCAGATTTCACCACCCTAGGTGAATCACACTTTGTATGGCCTTCCCCTGTCCTGCTGTAGACTCTTTAGACCCCATGGACCATCTTTTATCCTTTGATGTTTCCATGATCATCCCTAAAACTATATAAAAAATGATATATGCAGCCTTTTACCCGATAACTGCGTACATACAAGGGTTTAACCCCAATAACCGCATACATCGGGATGTGTGCATAATCCAAATCCTTTTGGAGTTTTTCCTTCACTTGGATCTGACTCATCCGACTCCTGGCCTTCCATATGCCTTGAGATCGCTCAGATTCAACCCTCCATTATCCCTTGTGAAGCTATATAAGGAACCCCTTGGTACATTGAAGGCATAGATAGAGAGATTGAAGCAAAGAAAATATAGTCCATTGTTGCTGGAATTTGTACTTGAGTCTGCATCCCTTTGTCCCTTGGAGCACTGTTGTGTTCTTCCCAAGCTTGCCTTTTGCTAGTAAGCTTGGTATCGAGAGATGGAGGATTGAGGTGGTGGAGGCCCAAGTGGGGGATTTAGTTTCTCCGATTTGCAGACGTGCCGTCAGAGGTTGTATCTATCTTGTAATCTTTGATTTATATTAATAAGAACTATCTTTTCCTGTCCAATGATGTGTATTTGATTAATGTTGTATCCAGTGGAATATGTCAAATGCTTTTACATTATTGATGATATATGCTAGAATAGATCTAACACCATGATATATAGTATGCTTGTATTGTTTACTTGTTGTTGAGGAAGTATTATATCAATTCAAGCTGAAGATTGGAAAGCTCAATGGGGATCTACTTCAACCGTCCGGAATAAGGTATGAGGTCTGATCCTTTAGTGTTAGACATTTTATTTCTATTGCATATTGGGAAAGATTGATTTCTGGAGTCAAGTCTATTTGTTGTGGTACCCCAAGCCATAGGAATTTCTCTCCATAACAGTGTGGTTTTGGGGGAACTCCCCTGCCTTTCTTTCAAACTTTGGAATGTCTGATGGGAGTTTGGTTGGCATGGGAGGCCAATGGGTTTGGTGGAATATTGGGTCGTTGGTTAACTTGGCCAAATCATGCAAGTTGAGGCGAGCCATGAATGGGATATTATACCCAAGGTTGGTGTGGGAGGGGCCGAAAATGGTACCAGGGTCTATAGGAACACGATTTCCATGAGTCACTGGGGACACTTGTAGTTGACTTCCCACAATGAGGATAGCCGAAATAGTCATGGAAGGGCCATTACCCATAGGGATGAAAGGCAGAATTGTGGGTATTGCATCAATCAATTTCGAACCGCCACTAATGGGTAGTATACTGACCACAACATGCAAAAAGGTATTGGCATGATTGGAAGGGATGTTGGTAGTGATGGGGGGTAGGGACGTAGGTCCATCGCTAGCCACCCCTCCAGAGAAGGGATTGGGGTTTGTACTAGCCATGGTATTAGACGGTGTAGTGGGAATCCAAGTCAAAGTTAGAGGTTGTGTGGCCTTCTGAAGGTGAAGAGGGTTTTCGAGAATTGTCTCGACGGTGTTGGTTTAATGGTCCAAGTCAGGGATGATTTTAAGGAACCATACTTATTTAAAATTTATGATAAATGTTGGTGAATCTTACCAATTCTTAAAACACCAACTATAAAATATTTGGCAATATTTTTCAAAAAATACATTAATTTCCAAGGATTTTATATCATTTATATAATAAATTGGTGATTTTGAGGGCGAAAAAAGTTTACCCCATCAAAATTGAGAGAAACAAGGCTTCAAAAATTACAAAATGGCGAATCTTTTTTTAGAGAAAACCCCCTAAAAATAGCCCATGGGCTAAATTTTTCCCCTGAAATTATCCCTAGTCCAAGCTAAGGGGATTCCCCCTTAGTCAAGAGGAGGAGCGTGGTGGATCAATGGTTTCTTTCTAGTAGTGACCAATCATGAAGATATGGAAAACATTTTAATGGCTTCCTAGTGGCTTACAGGTGGTTTCTTGACCACCAAGAATGCTAGAAGACAACGCTTGGATTTTTCGTCACAAGTATTACTAGTCAATCGGTAGGGGTCATTATCTTGTTTCACTTGGTAGGTCCTCTCATTGGATGTATACTTTGGGATTCCTATGGAAATCCTCATAATTAGTTTTAGGGAATATCCCAAGCACTTCCCATAGTTAAGGCGGTTGAGCTTATGTCGTCAAACCACAAAGTTTTGAATTAAGTAAAATGATTACTTTTTAAAGGATCGCTCAGGGTCATGAACTGGGTTTGGTTGAATTAAAATGGTGCTGTTATGTGCACTTTTGTGAATGAGTTTTATTTATTTTAAATTAATTTTTTTTCACTTATGTGGTAAGCAAGTGGTTCTGGTATTTTCTATACAGATCAAAACAATGGGTCATACAACTTGTAATATGTAAAACCAGTAAAATGAACAGAACTAAAGTGCATATTATATGGTAAAATGTAAATATATAATGTTTCTACCCTACTTTTGTATTCCTCTAATCCAGGAAGGAGTGATGGGCTCTCATCAAAGTGGGAAGAAGCCCACTCATAGATCCACATGTCACTCCTCAAATGCAAGGTTGCTCAACAGGGAGGACACGAACATTGTGAAACCCTCAATGGTTTCCACCCCCTTTAGGTTCCAAGACACTTGTTTTTAATGGACGAAAGCAGTTACAAACACAAGTTCGTATTACTACACTTGTTCAACCCTTCGTCTTATCTCAAAAGACCCCAGACAGTGATGATTGAGTAGAGGAGGAAGGGCTAGACAAGGAGGTTAATTCCCAATGTGTTAAGTTATGAAAACTGAAGCTCAACTTGTAGGAAATTAACAGAATAGTAAGAAGATTGACATTTAAATTATTAATCAAACACGTAGCCGAATGTAAAAATCATTTAACCAGTTAGGTAGGTTTGCATTTAAACATTTAGTTAGACAGGCGTTCGAATGCAAAAATAGATGAAAATAGCCAAATTGCTTCTATTTACTGGACATTAGTGACTGGGTCACATAGACAGTCCAAACAGTAGTGATTGGGTCATAAAGGGTCGTGACATTTTCCTAGGGGGGAGGTCACTCCTTTTCATCCTAAACAAGTGACTAGGTCGCACTTGTTGGGCCTGAATGGGTGACTCAGTCTAGCCAGTAGGCCTTAAACCAGTGACTACTTCCTGTAAGCTAGCACCTTTTGGGGAAAAATAGGGGATTGTGTAGCACTTGTAAGGCCAGAATAGGCAACTAGGTCGCCTCTTTCATCCTGAAACAGGAGACTCAACCTGAAAACAAGAATATTTAAAAATAGAGTCAGGTACGACTCATAGTAATGGGTACTAGGGCTTAATGGACTCGTATCGGCCCTCTGAGGGATCGCTCAGGTGTGGATATGAAATAAAAACAACAAAAACTTAAATAAAAGTAGGGATTCTGAGGGAGAAACCTAGCGGAGTCGTCAAACTGTAGATGGAAAAAATCCCTAGCAAAGTGCAGATGCACCTCCCTTTCATTTTTAGGACGAAAGGGTAGAGTATGTGTATAAAACAAAGAAAAACCTACAATAAACTGTTAGAAATAAACTAAGCATAAGAAAATAAACTATGAACTAAATAACAAAAAGCATGAATACCATTATACCTTGAATCCTTTTTGGAAGAGGGCCACCATGCCCAAACTCAAAAGATGCCTCTCCACAAGCAGGGTTGGTGTGGAGTATGACTCAACACACCAAGGTATGGGAAAATGGATGAAATGAGGTGAATTAGATGAATGGCTTGCGAGTGGTGGTCTCTCAAGGAATTCATGCGACTATAGTAATGGTGGTTAAGGAAATAATCATGAGTGATGGGGACCTCCACCCCTCCTTTTATAGTGTTTCTCACATTTTTAGGGTTTTAAGCCCCTTGTTAGAGTTTTGGGCCCTACCTAGGGTTTTAATCCCCCTTTGTCTTATTTTTAACTCCTTTTAAGGTTTTTAGGCCCTTTTAGCATTTTTAGCTTCTTTTTGTGGCTTTAGCACCTTTGTGAGCTACACTTGAGTGTGTATGAGTTGTATGTTAAATAGAGACTCTAGTGATCTATTTATACTAATCTCTACATGACTAAAACCCTACCAGGGCCAAACTCTACTAGGAGATTCTAGTAACCCTAGTGCCCTGGAACTACGGGGACTTTAAACCTTAGACAATCGGAGGGTTACCCACAATGACTTTACATGACTTGTTTACATTATTGATCCTCCTGATCAAAACATCGAGGAATGACAACACGACTCAACTACATTATAGATACATCCCAGAATAAATATCGGGTTACAATACATAATATACATACATGAATACATTATGAAGTTACAAATACATCAACACTCCATCTTAACTAGGAAGGTATTCTTTCGACACAATTCTCAGTACTGGTCTTCTTCTCTGTATCAGCTGGATCATCTCATCATCTGCATCTCAAGTCTTTTTAGTCTTCAATTCATATTCGTCTTCAAGTCATTTTTATCTTTAAGTCATCTTCATCTTTGAATCTGGGTCATCGCTCGATCTGGATCATCACAGGACATCATTACTAGATCTGGATCATCATCATTGGATCTGGATCACAAATTGATCTGGATCATCATCACTGGATCTGGATCATTACTCGATCTCGATCATCACTGGGCATCATCACTGGATTTGGATCATCACTCAATCTGGATCATCACTGCTAGATCATCATCATTGGTGCTATCTCATGATTCTTCTCATCACAGGAAGTTCTCCAGAGCTAGCCCTTTTTCATGATAGTTGTAGGCCTAGCCCCCATTTAGGTCTTCTTCAACACTTATATTTGACCTACTCGTCAGAAAGGCATAATACTCACATCCATCCAGGATGGAACACATCTTGCTCACAATGATGGAAGAGTTATGCACTTCCATCCAAGCTGTAACACATCCTGCTCAAAATGATGGAAGATTTCCTCACTTTCATCCAGGCCAGAACCACATCATGCTCACAATGATGGAAGAACTCTATTCTTCCACCCAGGCTGGAACCACATCCTGCTCACAATGATGAAATACTCTCATCCAAGATGGAACACATCCTTCTCACAACGATGAAATATTTCTACACTAACATTCATCCAGGTGGGCACACATCCTTTTCACAATGATGAAAAGGATATGCACTTACATCCATCTAGGTGGGAACACATCCTGCTTACAATGATGGAAGGGATCTGCACTTACATCCATCCAGGCGGGAACCCATCCTACTCACAATGATGGAAGGGCTCTACACTCACATCTAATCTTGTACGAAGCAATCCCATAGTCATATCAGAATGGCCCCCAGTCCTCCTCGACTGAGATACCTGGTAACTGACGAGGTACCTCTATTCTCCTAGAGAATAGCAGTTACCCTTACATCTGACCTGCTCGTTAACACTCACATCTGACATGGAAGGAACTTAATCCTTTAGCCATGACAGAATGGTTCATCCCTTACATCTGATCAGGTGGGAACACATCCCTTTATCACATCAGAATGGCTTCTCAGTCCTAGACTGAGTTTTCCTAGTACCTCACCAGGTAGCTCGATTCAAAGAATGGCAATTTCCCTTACATCTATCCTACTCAACAAAATGGCCAACACTCATATCTGAGATGGAAGGAAGAAATCCTCTCACCATGACAAAATGGGTCAGCCCTTATATCTGGCATACTCATAAGAATGGCTATGGATCTCAGCACTCATATCTGACATGGAAGGATCCAATCCTCTCACCATGACATAATGGCTCAACCCTTACATCTGTCCATGGAAGGAACAAATCCTCTCACCATGGCAGAAAGGCTATGGGACTCATCACTTTCCCTTGGAAGAAATATCGATCTAGAGAACACCAAGCCTCTCGTTTAAGTACTCAAACTTAACCCTAGCCAATGGCTTTGTCAAGACATTAGCTATCTGTTCCTTCATTGCAACATACTGGAGCTTCACTTCTCCCCTCTACACCATATCTCTGATATAGTGGTACTTGATCTCGATATGCTTCGACTTGTCATGGAACACTGGATTCTCTAACAACTTTATGCAACTTTGTTTGTTGCAATGTATACAAGTAGCATCCAACTGGAGATCAAATAAATCAAACAGTAGATTCTGTAGCCATACTACCTCACAACTAGCTGAACAACCTGCGACATAATCTGCTTCAGTTGTACTCAGTGCCACACAATATTGCTTCTTGCTAAACCAAGATATCACACATGATCCCATACTGAAGCAACACCTTGAAGTGCTCTTCCTATTGATGGCACTGCCTACCCAATTTGAATCAACATAACCATCCAGGTTAATCTTCTGATTCACATCATACTTGAGCCCATAATCAATTGTACCCCTCAGGTACCTCAGAATATGATTTGCAGCAATCAAGTGAACATTTATCGGATATGTCAAGAATTCGCTCAAGGTGTTCACAACAAAGCAAATGTCTGGTCTTATATTCGTCAGGTACATCAATGACCCAATCATCTGACAATACATCATAGCATCAATCGACTCTGATGAAGCATCACTCAATAGCTTCAGGTTTGATGCCATAGGTGTGGCCATAGACTTGCAGTCCATCATCCCAAACCTCTTCAGGATCTCTACTACATACTTCCCATTTCCAAGGAATATTCCATTTATACTCTACCACACCTCCATACCTAGAAAGTAATGCAACATCCCCAAGTCCTTCATTTCGAACTTAGTAGCAAGCTTTCTCTTCGTATCAACAATCAACTCATCAGGACCTGTTACAAACATATCATCTACATATAGTAGAAGCATCACTGGGTTGCCATCTTCAACCTTGTAGTAAAGGTTGGAATCTACTTTACTCTTGGTAAAGCCCAAACTAGATAGAAAGCTGTCAATTCTGTCGTACTAGGTCCTAGGTTCTTGCTTCAAACCGTATAGATATTTCTTCAATCTACATACATGAGACTCTCTGTCATGTGTCTCAAAACCAAGTGGTTGTTCTACATACACTTCCACTTCTACTACACCATTCAAGAAAGCAGTCTTGATATCCGTTTTGTGTATCTTCCATTTCATCATTATAACCAGAGCAAGTACCAATCTGATGGAAGTGTATTTGGCTATAGGTGAAAAGGTTTCTTCATAATCTATTCCTTCTTTCTAAGAGAAACCCCATGCCACAAATATTACTTTATATTTTTCAATGCTACCATTTACAGCATGCTTGATCTTGTAGATCCATTTGGAAGTTACAATTGACTTCCTCTCTGGTCTTGGGACAACATCCCAAACATCATTCTTCATGATTGATTGGTATTCTTTGATCATAGCATCCTTCCATTCTTTCTATTCTGCCACTTCTTCATAACTGGAAGGTTATTTATAAATGAAATCACATAGTAAAGCTACATACCCAGAGCAGGATTTGGTTCTCTTTCTTTCTTTGTGATTCTCTTCTGGAGCCCCATATCTTTCTGCACCTTGGATAAGTTCTTGTACCCAAGCAAGTTTCCTCTTATGAGGATTCTTCTCCAGAGGTGCATCTACAGGTCTTTGTGGTTCTTCAAATTCTCGATCTTCTTCTTGAGCTTCTTCGTTCATGGTTGTATCATGAATTTTGGTTGCTTCTGCTTCTACTTCTTCAGGTTCTTCAGTAGGTCTCTTTCTGGATTTTTTGTAAGCTATGTCATCATCAAATGTCACATCCCTGCTGATGTCAATCTTCTTGTACCATGGAAAATATATTCTGTAAGCCTTCAATCTTTCAGAGTATCTCACAAATATACCCTTCTTCCCTGAAGGATCTAATCTTTTTCTCTTCTCTTTTGGAATGTGTATGTACACAGGATAGACGAATATTTTGAGATGGCTGACTTTTGGTTTCTTTCCAGAGAAGACTTCTTCAGGAGTCTTGTTCTTGAGTACTCTATGTGGAGTAAAGTTTTGTACATACATAGCTATTCTGGGAGCTTTCTCCCAAATATGCATAGGAATATCTTGATCATGAAGCATGGCTCTTGCATCTTCCATGATAGTTCTGTTCTTCAATTCCGTAATCACATTCTGTTGTGGATTATAAGGCGTGGATAACTCCCTCTTAATCCCCGATTCTTTGCATAGATCTTTGAATTAATTCAAAGTGAATTATCTACCATTATCTGATCAAAAAGTATTGATCTTCTTTTCAGTGTGGTTCTCGATCAGGGCTTTGAATTCCTTGAATCTGCTGAATAGTTCATCTTTGTTCTTCATGAAGTAAACCCATGTCTTCCTCAAAAAATCATCAATAAAAGAAACATAGTATGCATACCCTCTTAGTGAGTTTGATGACATAGGACTGCATACATTGGAGTGGATGATTTCTAGGATTCCTTTGGCTTTGATTTCACTACTAGGAAATGTCTTCTTTGTATTCTTTCTTTTTGCACATCCTTTGCAGATCCCATCATGTTTTTCTTGGAATTCTAGAAGACCTTCAACAGCTTTGCTTGCAATAAGTAGTGCTCCATAATGCACATGTGCAAGACTTCTATGCCAAATCTCATTTGGCTCTATTGTGTCATGGATCAAGGCTTGTTCTAGATGGCCCTTCAATTTGTACAAACCTCCTTCTTGTTCTCCAATTACCACTACATCATTGATAGTCTTACCTCTTGGCCACATAATGACTTGACCATCTATGAATGCAACCCTCATTCCTTTTGCATCCAATGTTGATATGGAGAGAAGGTTCCTCTTGAGTCCTAGCACAAACAATACTTCTTTCATTGTTAGAGACTTTCCAGAGTCTAGTTTATAGGAATATTCCCCACTACCTTTGATTGGATATTGGTAGTCATCTCCTAGTTTCACCTTGTGAGGTGATTCATGTTCTAACAGTCTTACAAAGGATTCCTTAAATCCAGTCATATGTTTGGAAGGCCCACTATATATAAGCCAATTATCACTACCATGAGTAATGTTACCTGTGAGAGTGGAATTCAAAACATATTCATCCTCGCTTGAAGAATCTTCACTTTCATATATAGTTCTTTTCTTGGATGGTTCATCATCCTCTACAACATGAGCATGATGTCTTCTTTTTTTCCCCTTCTTCTTAAGAGCGTGGACCTTGTTCTTAGGACAATATTTTGCAAAGTGTCCTATTTCATCACATGTATAACATCTTAATCTAGATGGGTCCTTTCTATTGTTATCTCTATGATGAGGATTCTTACCTTTGAAGTGATGAGGTTTTCTTCTGCCTTTCTTAGAGTGAATTGTGAGAGCTTGATCTTCACTTCCCATCTTCTCTTCTCAAGATGCTATCCATTCTTCTTCTTGATAACATTCTTCCCATAGTCTACTGAATTTGACTAACTTCTTTCGAGCACAGAGTCCTTGGATTAAAGAATCCCATGACTGTTATAGCTGATTTTACCACTCGAGGTGAATCACACTTGTATGGCCTTCCCTTGTCCCTCTGCAGACTCTTTGGACCCCCTGGACTATTTTTTGTGCTTTGATGTTTCCTTGACCATCCCCATAAAAATGTGAAATTCATATACACGACTTTTAAACCCCTAATCATGTATATACGCGGGTTTGACCCCTAAAATTGTGTACATTGGGATGTGTGCAAAATCCAAATCCTTTTGGAGTTTTCCTTAATATGGATCCGACTCACTTGACTCCTGGCCTTCCATATGCCTTGAGATTGCTCAAATTCGACCTTTCATTACCCCTTTGAAAATCTATATAAGGAACTCTTTGGTTCATTAAAGGCATATGAGAGAATTGAGAGCAAAAAAACTATAGTCCATTGTTGTCGGAATTTGTGCTTGAGTCTGCATCCCTTTGTACCTTGGAGCACTTTTGTGTTCTTCCAAATCTTAACTTTTACTTGTGAGCTTGCTATCGAGAGATGGAGGATTGAGGTGGTGGAGGCCCAAGTGGGGGATTCAGTTTCCCCGATTCGTAGACGTGCTGACAGAGGTTGTATCCATTGTAATCTCTGATTTTATATTAATAGAAATATCTTTTCTTGTTCAATAATGTATGTTTTAATGAATATTTTATCCATGGATGATTTCAAAGGCTTATACATTGTTGATTATATATGCTAGAATAGATCTAACACCAATATATATAGTATGCTTGTCTTGTTTACTTATTGTTGAGGAAGTGATTTATCAATTCAAGCTAAAGTTGAAAAGCTCAACGGGGATCTACTTCAACCGTCCAGAATAAAGTACGAGGTATGATCCTTTAGTGTTAGATATTTAATTTCTATTGCATGTTGGAAATGATTGATTTCTGGAGTCAAGTTGTCTGTTGTAGTACCCCAATACATAGGAATTTCTCTCTGTAATAGAATTGGCGACTCCGCTGGGGAGTTCCTATTAGTTGTCCTTTGGGGGTTTTCTATCAGCGTTCAATAACTTTGAATTGCTCTTTTTCTCTTGTTTCTGTGTTGGGTCTGGGGGCATGTTTTCCTGGTAGTGTCTGACTGGTGTAAATTTTGTCTCAGCTTGTCTGTTTGCCTTTATTTTTGTGCACCTTTCTTCCTGTATGCAAGTTTTTAACTCACAGTCATGTATATACGTGGGTTTCTCTGCTATTTCCACGTACACATGCGGGTTTACTGTGAACAATCCTGTATGCCCTTAGTTTTTCCTTCTAGAGGAATATGGATGGTTGCTGGGTGAAGTTTGATGATTGCTGAGTCTCCTTTGATACTGCTAGAGTTTGTATAAACCTCTATTTCGGACCAGAGACATTTTTTTAGGGTAAATTTTCTTTTTTGAAGAATGGTCTTGTCATTGCATTTTTTATTTTTTGTTTTGGGATTAGTGCATTAGATTTATTTTACCTTATTACTTTGCTTAAGTGCTGCTTGAGGGTGCTTGCAGAGTCTGGGGGTTCTAGAACCATTCTTTTGCTTAATGTCTCATTTTTATTTCAAAAAATCCAAAAATATTTGCTTATCATCATGCATTGCATCTTACATTTTACATAGTACTTGCATTATATTTGCTTTGGAGTTTTAGTTAGGATTTCATATAGGAAATCTTGCATTTATCATTTGAAGAAAAAGTGTGCATTACATGTAGTAGCATACCCTGTTTTTCATGGACAAAATGCATTTGCATTGATTGTTAGGTGTGCATTTTACTTCATGTTGTGTCATAACACCATTAGTTGCATGGACATAAACCTCTTGTGAGTAATAAATCCAATTAAAATGAACTCTTAAATTAAAATGAACTACAATATTTTATTTGATAGGGTTCACCGACAAGATTAGGTTTTAGGGTCTTGGAATAGTTCATTGTGAGTAAATTCTCTAGGACCACTAAACAACAACATGTATATGTCTGTCTAGGTGAGTGTGTGAAATTCCTTGGTATAACTAGTGTTTCTTAGGATCCTCCTCTCAAAAGGGAGTTAAGCATGAGGTAGTGTGAGAGGTTATTGATTGGGATGACCCCTAGTCATAACTGAGTAGTACCGAAGATATTTCGAGGATTGTATTCATATCTAGGGGCTCTTTCAAGAGTTTCGAGCTTTGTTGCCCTGCCCATATGGTCAATCCTACCTGTGACTATCTGCCTAAGCATTGCTTATATTGAGGTGACCTTAGTGGCATTACCAAGGATATCGAGGGGGTACTCTACAGGGGTTATTCTGCGGGTGTCCCGGCCAGGTTGGGGTAAGACAGCGCAGTCGCTTTATGTGTTGAAGCTAAGGGCCACAATAATTGGTTACATACCTCTGCTTGTTGTGTATGGGAGTCTCAAGCCTCTCCTAGGCAATACATACCTGCTTCATTCGGGAGCTCACTTATCCTACCCTTGATTGCTTGTTGTTGGCTTTAGATTTTATTGGCGATTACGCTGTGCACGTTAGCTTGCCTAGGGTTTACATAGATAGAGAGTCTTTTATATTTTTTTGAGTCATTGTGGATTCAGGTGCGGCTCCTCGCCGCTCTCGTCATTTAGCATGACCTCCACCTTCTACATCTCCTCCTCCTTTGGGAGAGAGAAATAGACAGTCTAGGAGGACTACTTTGAACATTGATTCACACATAATGGGAGACCATGTTGAAGGTATTGCTGAACCACCTTCTCCCATTCAAGTGGAAGATGGGGAGTTTACTCCTACCTATGATCCTTCACTTGATTTCAATGAGTTAGGTCCTGTGATTTCTGAGATAGGTACTTTTCATGATAGACCTACTCATACTAGTGTTAATCCACCATTGACGCATCACTGGTATGGAATGCTGGAAGATGACGAGACTCATTTCGAACCCGCGAGCACCAGTTATGGTAGTTATTGTATGTCTATTTTCCCGACACACAATTTGTCATTTCATGTCGAGTATGAGCTTGATCTTAATGCTATGCCTAGGGGAACTCTCATTTCTTACCATGCAAAGAGGTTTGGGAGCACAAGACACATTGCACCTTCCATCTTGGAGGTGGAAGCTACATCATATTCCTCCTAGGTCTAGTGTTAGTGATCCTATTAGGATACCAGATCCGAGACGAGTGAATATAGGGAATAACACGTACATAATTACGTAGGTCCCTCCGTCCTCTATCCCTAGTTCTTCGAATGTTCACCCTCCACCTTATTCACGTGGTCCTTTGCGCTGAAACGTTGCTATGAGTCATGTCCATACTACTGTTACTTGACCAGTTGTGTCTCAAATTCATGTACCACCTGTTGTTTCAGGAGGTTATGTTCACACTTCTAGAGGTCATGTTACTACTTTCAGACCATATATTCCTACTTCCAGAATGTTTATTCTTAAGGTTAGCTGAGATTCCGCAGTGAGGATTCATGGCATCTAATGGAGAATCTGCGGTGAGAAGATTTATTGTCGACGTTTCGAGCCAAGCGTGGTTCATCTTCAGGACAAGGAGATGCCTGGAGATTGTTCCTCTTTCATTGGATTATTAATACAGAGAACGTTACTTTCACTTGACAAGGCCGACAAGGTTTGTTTTGGTCGACAAGGTTTGTTTTATCCAAGGTTTAAATTAGGGTTAATAATTTTAAGGATAATATCTTACTAAGTAGATTTAATTTTAGGGTTTTGTTACAAATTCTTAAATTATTAATTTTTTAAGGTTAATAAACTTAGAATTTTTTGTATTAAAACTATTTGTACGAATTTTTAAAATGTTTTTTTAACCTAATAATTAAAATTTTAATTTTAAAACATTGTTAAGTTAATTCCTTGTTATTTAACTATTATGAAAAGTTTTTAATAAAATATTTAATTATACTAAAATATTTAAATTGTAATACAATATTATAATTCTTTAAAATAATTGAGTAAGGAATTAAATTTATTTTGCAAAAGTTTTAATTTTAATTAATTTTAAATTTTTTAAACTTTTAATCTAATTATTTTCTTATAAAAGTTTAATAATTAGGTTTTTTAGGGTAAATTTTTAAAGGTTTAATAATTAGGTTTTTTAGGTAAATTTTAGGGCAAAAAGTTAATTTCAAATATTTATTTTAATTTTTAATTTTTTTAATTGTAAGGTTTTTATTAATTTTCAAGCTTTATTAAATTTAAGTTTTTAGGTTTTTTAAGTTTTTTTAAAAAGGTTTTAATTCTTATTTAGCTTGGTTAGGTTTGGCAACCATGATCGGCTAATGGACAGGTCGTCATCTCTGTTTAAGCATTTAGGGTTTTTTCACTATCTTAATAGCCTCTCTAATTCTCCTCTTTGACCAGTTATCGACTTGGGCTAACACCTACATCTCCTCGATTTTAATAGGGTGTTTTGTGTTATGGGAGTGTTCCGCTAAGGCTGACTTGTGGGTTCTATTAAGGTGAATATCTGCATAGTGTTCTTTAACCCTAGTACGAATGGACCGCCCTGTTTCACCAATGTAGGATTTCCTGCATTCACAAGGAATGAGATAAACCCCCTTTTTAAGACTTGGGTCAACAGGATCTTTTACTGACCTAAGTAACTTTCTAAAACTGAGTCAATATTCTTATTTTTCAGGTGTTTGGCTATTTTATCTGTAGTCCCTTGAATGTAAGGGAGAAATGCCTTATGATCCCCAACTTTCTTCTCTTTAGAAGAGGCCTTAGCTCTGTTTTTGTGGGTTTCGCCCTGTTTCACCAATGTAGGATTTCTCGCATTCACAAGGAATGAGATAAACCCCCTTTTTAAGACTTGGGTCAACAGGATCTTTTACTGACCTAAGTAACTTTCTAAAACTGAGTCAATATTCTTCTTTTTCAGGTGTTTGGCTATTTTATATGTAGTCCCTTGAATGTAAGGGAGAAATGCCTTATGATCCCCAACTTTCTTCTCTTTAGAAGAGGCCTTAGCTCTGTTTTCGTGGGTTTTTGTAGCTCTTTCAAGGGCTTTGTTGATTTGAGTTAGGTTATATCCATTACTCAGAAAAACATTGCGCAGGTGTTCTTGCTCGGATTCTAGGTGATCATTATCAGAGATCCCTAGGGCTCTAGTGAAAAGGGTGTTAAGAACCCCCAACTTCTGGTTTGGATGATGGTGTGAGAGGGCATGAAGATATTGTTCTATGTGAGTTTTCTTCTTGTAAACCTTGTGGGCTATGCCTCCCTCTTGTGTCCTGATGACTAGTGTATCCAGAAAAGGAATTTCATTGTTTTCTTCAAACTCTTTTGTGATTCTGCAAGGAATTTTGCGAGCCTATAGGTTGGTGAGCCTATGGTGTCTACTATGGGTCGGAGAGGAACTCCAGGCTTGTGGATTTTGGGAAGACCATATATTCTTGGAACTAAGGGATCGGAGACAATGAGTTTTTTTCTTTATCTCCTCATCCAGGGAGGATTTCTTTATGGCTTCATTAACTCCTTTTATGATCTGATTCAAGGGGTTCTTGTTAAGTTTCTTGTAACAACCACTAGAATCCAAGTGAGATTTCATCTTAGCAATGTAGTCTTCTTTGTTGAGAATCACCGTAGCTCCTCCTTTATTGGCTTTCAAGATAACAATCTGGTCATTCTTTTTGAGTTCTCTGAGGGCTTTGCTTTCTTCCCTGGAAATGTTGGGTCTGGGTGGTTTTGCTACTTTCAGAGCGTATATTCCTACTTACAAAGTGTCTCATGGGACATCTCATGCAATGAATTATGGACCATATTATGGGAAATAGTATGGATAGGGTTCTTCACCTTATGGGTGCGGGTATCAACAACCCGCTTACTCTCCAAATTACAGCTTTGTAGCTCCAAATAGTCAAGGTACACCACACTATGGTGCTTCCATGCCACCGTATATGGGTCAAATGGGAGGAGGGAAATATGGCCAAGGCCATGGTGGTTATGGTAATCAGACCTATATGAATCAAAACTATCAAGGAGTGGTCCATCGACCTAATCATCCTAGGATCGCTTTCCTCTCAACATTGAATCTTCCTTACTTGTCAAGATTGATGAAAGATCCTGTAGCTCATGAACCAGTTTGGTCGGCTGTCTCTACTAAGCTTCCCTTGGACATAACAAAATTTGAGGGAAAACCAGGAGAGGATCCGAGAAAACATGTTACTACCTTCCACCTATGGTTCTCTTCGAATTCCTTACACCAGGATTCAATCCGTTTAAGGATATTTCAACGCACCCTTACAGGACTTGCTGCAAAATGGTATATAGAGCTACCTAGGGGATCATTCGCTTTGTTCGATGACCTAGCGATGAATTTTCTTAACCACTTCTAGCTACCAATCCATTGTGATGTTGGTGTAGAACTCTTGTCAACATTTTGGAAGGATAAAGCCACACATATCTTGGATCATATCCAAGAGTGGCGTAGATGGAAGAGGTTGATTAAAGCCTTTATACTGCTGGAATTCCTCCTCGAAAGGTTCCTTAATTTGTTATTGCCATAGATAGCGAAGGATGTTTCTACATTCGGAGTGAAAAATGAGAAACAAGCCATTTTGTGGGCGCAGTAACTGGATTTGATTTATGCTCAATCCGGTTTGTTATATGAGATTATTCCCAATGCTCTGCATTCTAGTTTCGGCCCCAAAGATAAACCTAGACCAAATTTCGATGGAATTGTTGCTTGTACGAGTGCTAAACCTATAGATTCGGTTGCAAAACAAGTTAGTCAATTTTCAATCAACCAATCTGCTTTGGGACAAGCCACGGCTTCATCTCAACCCACCCAAATAGCGAGTGTGCTTTTAGTGAAATTGTTGGACCAGAAGGGTAACCAACAGCCCAAACGAAATAAAAAGAAGGGTAAGAATAATCATAAGGGTGGGAATAGGAATGAAAATGCTAATAATGGCAAGAATTCCTGTGATGCTGGGGGGATAAGCATGCTAAACGTAAAGTTAAATTTCCTTGCAAGTTGTGTAAGGAAGATCACCTCACTTACTTATGCCCTCGTATCGATGAAGCCTCAAGATTCTTGGCACAGGGCCCAACTGTGCTAACTAACCTTTTACCTCACAATCAAAATATGAACTTGAGGACCCATGATCAGTCTAGTGGTGATTAAGATCCTCCAGAGGGTAGTGGTTGTGGTTGCATTAACATGGTACGTGCTATGAAAGTTGTGACCCATGCAAAGGACTATGGTTCGTCACAACCCGACCTAGGTAAGGAACCTGATCCACCAGGAACTCCTTTGCATATTGAAAAACCTATGGATAATCCTGAAGATGAACCCCACATTCTTAAGGGAGTCCTTCAGCATTGGGGGAACAATCCTAATTACTGAGCCACCCAGAACGATTTTGTTGTCGAGGATTTGGGCCACACTCCTTGTGCGATGTCTGCATTAGAAGTGCTTTAGAATTGTCCTTCACAAAGGAAGGATTTGCTATCTTCCCTTGGTGTGAATGATGATAATTCTTCCTCTGTGATTAAATTTGAAACCACAGGACTTTAGCCTCACTTTCCTTACTATGTGTCTCTTTTGATTTATGTAGAATGTCTTAACAAGACCATCAAGTGCACTGTAATTGACGAAGGTGCTACTACTTCTGTGATGTCTTTATCATGTTGGAAGGGTTAGGTTCCCCTGAGTTGTCTAAGTCTGTGACCATGTTAACTCCATTTGATGGGCGATCATTTAGGCCACACAGGATCCTTCATTCCCTTAAGTTCCATTTGGGAGGGAAGACCGTTGCGATAGAGTTTGAGGTGGTTGATGCGCCCATTGACTACAATCTCTTGCTAGGTAGAAATTGGATGTATAGTATGCAAGCCGTAGCTTCGTCCCTATTCCGCGTTGTATGCTTTCCATTTGATGGGAAGATAGTTACGATTGATCAAACGTCATTCAAGAATCCACCGGTTACCGCATATTTAAGAGCTTCGATCCCAATCATTGACCACTCCCAGTTGGCAACTGGGAGTGTGGGTGTGGGAATGTATCCATCCCTCATGGGAAGTTTTAGTTTTCCTGTGCCTATCCTTATGATAGGGTCTAGCTCCGGTGAGGATTCAACATATATGAGATCAATGTCTTTTCGCATGAGTCATATGGAAGATCCTTGGATTCTTCCTAAACTGAGCACTTCAAGTGATCCCATCATGACGGACGTGCCATTACCTGCAACTATGGCAACTTATCAAGCTAATCTTTGGTGTGTTGCAGAGCCTAGTCCTTCCTCTTCATGGATGGAGGAGGAGGACCCTTATGTGCTTCCTACCTGGGAAGTAAAGTCCTCTCACATGCACAACTACCTTGATAGTGTTTTTCCTTCAGATGAAGCGATTGTTGAGGCCATGTCAGGATTTGTGACACAATGGGAAGAGCTCCATCATAGATCTTACTTTCTTCCTGAGCTTGACCACTTGGAGCATGAGGACTTTAGGGAGGTTCTTAGTGAGAGAATTGGTAGTCCAATGGTTGATGGGAACATGGCAAACATATCTTCAACGATTCCTATCAATATCTCTCGCGATCCTGGTAGGATAGAGAATGTCTATGTTGGGGCAGAATGTTCCCATGTTGAGATTCTAGAATACACCGAGTTGTTTAAAGAATTATGTGATATATTTTCTTGGTCTTACAATGAGATGCCAGGTATCAACCCTCGCATTGTCGAACATGAGATTAATACTTATCCCAACACTAAGCTTGTTCAACAACATTTGCATGCGGTAAATCCTAGGAAAGCACCCGCGATTAAGGCAGAGATAGAGAAACTGTTGAAAACCAGTTTTATCTATCCCGTTCCCTTGATGGAGTGGGTTTCAAACCCCGTTTTGGTGGATAAGAAGTAGGGATCAATCTGCATATGTACTGATTTCCGTGATTTGAATTGTGCATGTCCTAAGGACAATTTCCCCACACCATTTATTGATTATATTTTGAACGAGTGTGCGGGTAGCGAGGTTTTACCTTTATGGATGGATTTTCTGGGTATAATCAGATACAAATTAAACCTAGGGACTGTTAAATTTTCATATGCTTAGCTAAGACATTAGTATTTCATTTCATTTTTCATAACAAAAAGCATATAAACAGGATCACTGAGAGATAGACAAGCACAACCATACAAAAGGAACACAAAGATTTATCCTGGGAAAACCCTAAAGGGAAAAACCCAGCAAAAGATTCCTCAATATAGATTCCCCAAAAAGGTAAAAGATAAAACCAACAAGGAGATCAAAGCCTGATCCTCCTCCTTCTCCAGCTACTTCTCTTCTCCACTAATGCGCTATACAAGTGAGAGTGTGTGTCTCAAATGAGGAGCACTACACCTCTATTTATATTCATCCATTCACTTAAGTTAACTCATTTGACATGTCGGCTTAAGTTAACTCATGTAGGCTCAAGTTACACATGTAGGCTCAAGTAACCACACTGGGGTGCTGATGACCCACCTTTACAATTAGAGGGGACTACCTCATGACTCTTATTAGTTATTCTGATTAGGAGCATTGGTTGGTGTGGTGGTTGTGGTGGCTAAACCCAGGGATTCTAGGAGTTATAATTTTGCATTGAAGGTTGAGAGGGGTTCCATTGAGAATAAGATGAAGGGAATTGTTTATTCAAGTTTTGCATACTATTCCAATTATTCATGTTATTAAAAAATGGAAATGAGTCTAGAGTCATACCTTGGTTTTGAGGCTGCCAAGGCTTCCTTTGTGCAATGAAGTAGGCTGGTTCCACCTCTAGAGTTGGTGGCTACAGAATAGCCTTCACTTGGGGAAGTGATGGGCATTATTTTGTGTCATGGTTAAACTTTCACAACTAACACACTTCTACCTTGTCAAGTGGGCGCTCCTTTAGAGGGTGGTTCTTTCTACATTGAAGACAGAAGACACCTAATGTGAGATCCTCTATTGCCTATTTTTGCTTTTCCTTCAGGACGTCAATTTCCAAGGAGATAGAGCTCATCATTTCTGTTTTGAAATTTTCAAGGAGGTTTCCTATCTCTACACGGGTGTCTCCTCCATTAGATTACTTCTGAGTTCTGTTGAAGACATCACATTCTAGCTTATCCCATTTGTCCCACCTATTATTCCTGGAAGATCTCATGGTGTACCTTTTACATAATTCCACCATTTTCTCGAAAGACTCCTTGGAGGTATCCCCCTTTCCTAATAGGTTTAACATATCTACGAAATCATCCCTAATCCCGTGAAGCAGGATTATCTTAAGCACATATAACTCCATGTTCATCTATCGAGCTCTTTGCAAATTGTATAAAATCCTCTCTACAAAATCTTCCAGACATTCATCTCCATTCTGCACCATTTTAAACAATTCTTCTCCCTTTTCCTTGGTGTTGCAATATTCCTGATATTTCTCAAGGAACACTTGTTTCATCCTGTCCCAATTAGTAACAGTTCCACCTCCTAGGCTCATGAACCAACGTAATGCATTGTCCTTCAGAGTTGTAGGGAAGAGCTTCAGCTTTTGTGCATCGATGATGTGGTCATAGCTATGACAGAGGATATCAAACTCGAAAATAAATTCATTTGGATCTTCTGCTGCTTTTCCATGAAAGTGAGGAACCACAGATTGTGATATATTTTTCATAAGGGTTGTTCATTCTAGCTGTTGAATTGGGAATTGAAGTGTATCCACCGTCCCTTCAAGCAAGGAATGATCTTCATGATGATGGTTTTCTCCCATTGCCTCTTCCTCGTCAGATTCATGTCTGTTACTCATCCCTTCTTACGTTTTCTCCTCTTTGTTCTTCTCTTCTTCATTCCATTGATCAACCAATTTCTGATGGAATTGCGTCCACTCCTCTTTAGTTACAACTTTTCCGTTAATGTGATACATTGGACCTCGATCAGCAGATCCTGCTGTACCAACTTTTTCCTCCTTTGTAGGGGTATTTGAGGATGTTGTAGCTACTTATGTGTTCTCCACTATGGATCCTAATGCTGGCACCCCAGTATTGATAAGACTTCTTCTGATAGGTATGTATTGATAGCAAGCCCTGGTAGAAGAATTGGTTTTGTCAACTAGATCATCAATGAATGTTCTTTTTCCCAATTGTGGACCTCGACCACAACCTCGACCACCTACACTGTTAGTATTTTGTGGGGTTTTGGTAGTTGTAATATGATCACACTTTACCCTTCTTGTATTCATACAACCCAAATCATTCCAATGAAAAACTAAAAGAGACTGAATAGAAACAATTATAGGATGCAACTATGCTAGTGTTTAATATTTACCCTCCCCGGCAACGACGCCAAAATGTTGGGCACCCAATATGCAAGTTAATTACAGCTCACATACAAAGAGTGCAATATTTATTGTCAACCCATGGATGTCTTGTATTTCAAGAATAACATGCACAATATATGCTTAAACAATAAATTTCTATAAATGAATATTCCAATTCTTTGTTCATCTATGCTCATCCCAAGAATCCACTTAATCTAGTTTACCTTCTAAAGAATATAGTCACAATTACCTTTTGTTGTTCTGTTGCACCTGCAACAATTTCCCAAAATTCTAAAAAAATTTAGGACCCTCCTGTACTTTGATTTGCTTGGTTTTTCTTCTCGGTTTTGGTCTATGATGTTTTGGAAGGTTTTACAGCACTTTGATTTGCTATCAATCGATCTATTTTAATCCTTTAATGCTTTTAAATGATCCCTTCCATTATCAAGCTCATCATTGCTTTTGCATGTCTTTGAAGTCATTTTACATCGGGAGTTGAGTCATTTGTTCTTCCCGCAGTTGCGGAGGTTGCCTACTTTGTATTTCACCGTTGCGGGTGAGTTTCAGTTCTCTGACATTTCGGGTGGTTTTCTATTCTTCATCGGAAGGATTGAGTTCTCCCTCGTCTGACGTTGCGGACAGATCTTCTTTCCGAGCGTCCGCCATTACGGATCATGTTGGGCTTTGAATTTATCTTATCTTCCGATCTGCGCTTTGAATTGTCTTCCGGCTGCGTATCGGAGCCCATTAGCTTCGCACTTTCTGCCGTTGCAGATGGAGTTCAACTTGTGAATGCCCGCCGTTATGGAGGAGTCCAAGTTCTTGGCTTTCGATGTAGGTTCCCGCCAGCGCCTGATCTTTCGTTTACGTGCTCTATCCACCGTTGCGGGTGAATTGATGCTGGGAACTATCCGTCGTTGCGGAAGGTCTATGACTCTCGCCGCCCTTTCTTTTTTTCACTTTCGTTCCCCGCCTAATCACTGTGATTCACGCGTTCTATTAACCATTGTGGGTGAGTTGGTGCTGGGGATCGTCCGCCGTTGCGGACGGTCTGGGGTTCTAGCCGCCCGACTCAAGTTTGGTTTCGCGGCCGATTTAGAGCTCTCGCACGTGCGACTTGTTTATATATACGGGGGGCAGGGCTTTGGATTTTTTATTGTTATTTTGGGCCTGAGCTGTCATTGTCTTCTCCGTGCTGTCGACCCTATGAACTTTGTGGAGCTCCGTGCTTGTACCCGCATCCAGGTGTCAGTTGGAAGCTCAATTGTTGTCGCCTCACCAACTGGGCATTACTGCCAGGTAGAATCGTTACCACCTTACCTAGTACTATTCAAGGTTTTGATTGGGTGATGTTACTAGGGCTTGGGGTATTACTAGGGTTGTGTATACATTTCCTGTCCTGCCCGAATACTGAGTTTTCCCCGCGGCTAGGTGCCATAATTGCTTTTCTTGTGTTTTGTGCCCGCATATTGAGATAATGTCCAGTTGGGGTAGCTGTTTGCAGTTAGAAATAGGGGTAGTCGTTTCTTTTATAGAGCCCACGCATTTTATTTGTTTACCTCGGCCGTTTAGTTTCGCCCTGCGTGTAGAGAAGGAAGGCGCGGTGCAGGTGGCCATTATGCCGCCTGTACCTGTAATAATGAGGTCCAGGAAGTAGTTTCGATGGGGGTTTTACTAATGATTTGTTAATTTTCCTCTGTTGATCAGTTTCCCTAATTTTTTTTCCCATTTTCAAGCCCTAACCTCTGCCCGCGCCGCGCAAGTCGTCATTTTCGGCTGTCTGAAAACCTAGGGATTTGACGCTGTAGTGTTTACTATTTGAATATAGTATGGATGGTGGTGCTGGTGGGAGCACCGTGTGCAAACAATGGTTTTTGATGCCCACAGTATCTAGCCGCACCGATGTAACTACCATTCCACGAGCTGCGTAGGCTTTTGTAGTTTGTAACCTTGATAAAGCCATGTCGTAGAAGTGTTTAGTATTGTGGACAGTTACTTTTGCTCCTTGCATTTAAGATTTATACATTTGTTGTATGATTTGTTATCATGAAAATGGCATATTGTGAATTAATGTAGATTTTAATGGCAGCCCAATTAGGATTGATCAGGTTTTAATATGATGCAGCATTAGGACATTGCTCACTATATTGCAGTAGTGGACTGAAACCTATTTCATGCTGGTAGTCTTGATAGATAGGACATAGCTGGGTTGTGCATACATGCATTGGTTGCTTTTTCTTGCTTGCACATTAACATGGGATAATAACACATTGCACAATAGTGCCTGCTAGTTCAATTCTTTAGCCTGAAAGGCTTATGTTTGAAGTTCATTTACAGTCATGATACACTTAAGAAAGAATAAACTGATGCACAATGTTCGCAAATTTGAATTTTTTAATGTTATAATGTATACATGGCAGGAAGAAGCCAAACTTACAATGTCCAAGAGGCAGAAAAAGAAGGCTCCTATGGTCGAAGAACAATCAGCAATAGAGGTCGTCCCACAGATAGAATACATATACAAGGACACCCAATGTGTCTCTGGCGTTGAGCCTGAGTATACATGGGGTGAGATATACAGGCTGATTTCCCATAGGGAAGTCCCAGGCATGGGTCTAGAAGAGGAAACCATTTATGCCAATATCAAAAAATCCTCCATCGTGAAGGTGGCTACCACACCAGAGTTGTTCCCATGCTCTGAGGTGATGAGATGGATTCTACCGCACACAAACAACAACACCATGCTTATAGGAAATGTCGAGGGTTAGGGCTATGCTGCATTCAGCCCTGGATATGTGGCATTGGCTTACCACCTTCCAGAGCCTCAAGTATTTCTATCTAATGCTTGGCTGGATAACCTCAGGATGGATTTGGTGGAAACCCTAAGGAGAATGCTTTTGCCGAGAAAGCTCTATAGACACAGAACAACAGAGGATTATGATACATCGACTTTAACAACCTCGTATAGATTATTGCTCTGATGCTAAATCAGATCTTTGGTAGGGCCAATGGCAAACTATTCAAATTTGAGTGGATACCCCTTATATTCCATGTGGCTACAGAAGGAACAGTCTTCAACTGGGATAGCTTAGTATCAAGTAGTCTCTCTTCTTGTGTAGCTGCAGCCTTTGGAGGAGGAGAAGCCCAGAAAAAATCTGAAATCTATATGAGTTCCATTTTGATAGACTGTATACTATGCCACCAACCTTTTCCCGGGCTCAAATGTGTCTGGGATAGAGATAGGATTCCTATATATGTAGATTACAAACCATTGGGGGCTCATCAGTACCACAGTTATTACAAAGAAGTCTGTGAGCATTTTATTATGCCACTATACACGCAGATCTTCTGGAAGGAATGTGACTGCATGTCTGCAGAGGCTATGCAGGTAATAGAGGAGCATGGAGATTATTTTTTGACAGAAAATGGTATGTATCTTAGAATGTATGGAGGATCAAAGACACCTTATCTGCTGCCAAAGTATGCAACAGATTATATAATCCATAAAGAGGCGGTTAGAAAGGTGTTTATTGACGGGGTTGGTCATTTCTTGTTCCAGCACAAGAATACTGCATATCCCCCTTTACCATTCAAGCTGGGTAGCTGTAAATTCACCAATGTGAAACAAGCTGCAGAATTTATTGAGGAACTAGGGAAGTTCCATTTTGGGGAAATGCCTTTCCGGCGCAATGACACTTATGGCAGAGTGGTTGAGCACTGTAAGAAGCATAAAGTGTTCTAGGAGTACACCCACCATTTTGATAGTGATGAATCTATTTTCCGGAATGCCCCGAACATGGCGGCACTTAGCAGAATATTCAAACCAAAGCACCCCACCAAAGGTGGGAAAGGGGTAGAACAGGCCAAAGCTGAACAAGCCAGAGCTGAAGAAGGAGCCAGAAGGATAAGGGAGGAGGCTCAGAGGCTTGAAAATGAGGCTGCAGAGTGAATGCATAAAGGAGAAGAAGAGAAAAGGAAAGCTGCCCAAGAAGCAGCTGAACTAGAAAGAGAAGCAGCCAGAGAAACATAAGAGGCAGCTAGGCAAGCAGCCGAAGAAGCACAGAGAAAACTAGATGAAGAACTCCGAGAGCAGGAGGCTGAAAAAATAAAGTTAACACAACAGTCAGCCTCTGAAACACCAGCAGGGCAGAGTCAAGAAGAGGAAAACCCTGAGGAGCAGACCCTTCAAGTACCTACTAGCATCACTCCCGTGACTCTAATACTCCAGCTAGTTCCCTTCGTCCAGAAGAAAGGGGAAGAAGTCCTGGTCTTCAGCACTGTCTATTACGACAGGGCCACCAAAAGAATCATGAGGAGGACGGAGAAGAAGGTGGAAGCCAAAGATCTATCAGGGAAGATGGTCACAGATACTGCAGTCATGCTTGGGACTGACAAAGATCCTATGCTCACAATAAGAGCCGGGGCTGCACTAATTGATGCTTCCACTGATAATATAAACAAGGTAATGATTGAGCTAGCATCGAAAAAGAAGACCACTGCTCAGCTAAAAGACACACCGAGGCAAGAAAGAAATGAGGGTAATAGTCTAAAAAGGAAGTATGAGCATGTGCTAAGGGAAATGGAATCCAGAAAGGGTGAAGTCCATGTGCTTCAAGTGGAGTTGCAAACCAAAGAGGCAGCACAAGAGGCTCTAGAAAATGTACAACGGGAAGTCCAAAATCTGAAAAATGAGAAGGAACAGTTGAGGGCAAAAGTGGTAGACCTAGAGGCACAGCAGAATATCATCTATGAGTCCAATACCAAATACGTCAAAGAGCTGAAGGAGCAGCTGGCCTCTCTGACTATTGAACTGAAGATAGTCAAGGAACAGCAAGTCGATCTGCAGCCATTTAAAGAACATACCCTGGCTCAGAAAGCTAAAGTGATACACCTGCAGACTTCTCTGGAAGAAGAAAGATGCCAAGTCCTCCAGATTGATAGCCGACTGGAAGAAATTTTGGACACCGCTGCTTATTTTGTTGACAGGTCTCAAGAAATCCTCAAAATACTGACTACAAGGATAGCAAGTGCAGAGAATAATGAGGAAGTTCTAGCAGAACTACCCTCCAAGGATAAACAAGCCCTCAAACAAGAGTATGATCTGATAGAATTCGCTATCAATACTGCAGAAGACTTCAAGAAGACGGTCAAGAAGACAAAGGGAGCTTGCATAGAATTCTTCAGGAGAGCCCTAGTTACCTACAACCGATGCCAGGTAGAAGCCGAGAAGAGGCTATATGGGTTCCCAGATCATGATTCGTTTGTAGAAATATTGCAGAAAGGACAGCAGGATGAAGAAGCAAAAGTATAGCACATCAAAGCCGTCAATGACCAAATTCTGAGAAATGAGATAGGTCATACAGCCATTAGTGTGCAGCTCTTAGAAGACCAGGTGCGATTAAATACAGCCAGGGTGGAAGCCATCAAAAACCAGGCCGAGACGTTTGAGCTAAACATCCAGTTCTTAGAGCCTAGCTCGTTTGAAGGTCTCGCTGCTGAAGCAGCAACATGGAAAAAATTCCTAGAAAACCAAGCAGGACCCTCCTCATAGGGGACCAGCCAGCTTTGTATTAATTTAATAATTTGTAAAAGTTGTTTTGGGAAAATGAAGCGTTGGGAAGCCCAAAGGTCACTTTGGGCAGCCCAACCATTTTTTGCTTTTTGTATAAAAGTAGGAAAGGTAGATAAGGAAAAGGGATTTTTCCCCAGTAAGACTGGAAGGTTATTGTAAGAAGAACTACTTCCTTTTGCAATAAAATATTACAGTTTTCCTGTTGAAAGAAGATTGGTGGGATTTCAAATGTGTGGCCATGGATAGTCGAAAGGTGAACTACTTTGTTTTTCAGCATTGTATCCATGAATCGTGAGATCGTTCTAACTTTACGACCTATGTCTTTGTTTAATGATTTCTGATTTATTTCCTGAAATAACCACCATGAGTAAAGTATGCTTGTCATAAACAATTAGCTATCTGGTTGTGAAATATCTTTCACTGTTCATGTGTGTAAAAGTTAATATCAGCTATCTGTAATTGCTTTTATTATGCGTGCACATCCACATTACTCCTTCATATAAATCACAATTGAGCTCCCCGGGGATAGGATAGAATAGATAGATATAGATAGGTAGTCAGCTAATCTCATTTTAACATGTGTGATTCAAATGCATGGTGAGCCCAAGACGAGAGGTAAGAACCTGCGCATCACATTGTGAATGCTCCTTGCATCCTTCACCACCCTGCATAATTAGTTAGATGTTTTTCAATTCATATTTAAGTCAAAAATACAAATTCCGGTGGACCGGGACGCAACTGGTAAACCCTTGTTGTTACTTTGACCTACGGTAGCCGGACCATAAAACCGGACGGATTCCCTATACCAAACAGTCAACGGGCTAGTTGGGAACGTTGATTGGGGAGAATCCCTTACTGTTGCCGCCTGTGAATTTCCAGGCCCCAACAGTTTTGGCGCTAGAAGGAGGGCCGTCAGTATAGGCTGGCCGTGGAACTTAATTTCCTAAGACTATCCTACCAGCAGATGTTTGAAGCTTTCAACCTAACCCAAGTGTTCATAGTTGCTGATATCATCCTTGAAGGATTGTTTTTCCCAGTGATTTATCTATTTACCTTTGCTAATGGCTGGTAATCAACCCAATCCTTTGCCGACCTGGAGAGCCAAGTCACATTTGAACCTGACTCCTATTTTGCATAATTTACCTCAAGCCTTTGACAAGCTCTTGCCTCAGTTTGACCCTGAGGAAAGGATTGTTGTAGAGGATCACCTCCAAAGTTTTTACCTAGCATTAGAAGGGCTAAGGGCTGGGGAGTATGAAGATGTGGTCTGCAGATTGTTCCCTCACACTCTGAAAGGAGCAGAAGCATCTTGGTATTTCAGTCTGCCCGCTAACTCCATTCCTGACTGGGACACCTTTGAAAGAGTTTTCAGAAGTAAATACACAACTCAGAAGACGCATGCCTCATTGATGAAAGGGCTTGGTTTGTTAAGAAAAGAGAGGAATGAAAAGGTACATAATTTCACTCAGAGATTTTCATTGTACTTCAAATTTTTTTTTGCTGTAGACAGACCTTCAGACAAATTTTTAATTGAGTATTATACCTCAGCCCTAGGTCCTGAGCTGGCCATGTTTTCCAAAATGAAATTCAAGCCTACATTGCTGGAAACTTATGAAGAGGCCGAAAGAGTAGAGGCAGAAAGTGAGAGTATAGAGGATTACCCTGATTCATGTGAAGGGAAGACCACTGTAAGAACAAGCTCACTGCTGTTGAAATCTAGAGAAGATCAAACACATAATTATCATGAAATGATGAGAGTGCTTCAGAAAATGTCCAACCGAATTGTAGATCTGGAAAAGGAGAGGGAAATTCAGAAAACTAATAAGCTACCCTATCCAAAAGGGGAAGATAACAACCAATGGCAAGTCTTACCTCCTAATTTGGCATCAATAAACATAACAGAAATAGGAGGGGATAATTTCTGCACTTTTCATCAACAACCTCATTCTGAAAAGAAGTGTCCTCAATGGTTACATTCAATGACGTTGGTGATGAATAAGTTGTTGGACCCAGAATTGACTAGGGATAGGGGTGAGGAAGAAGAGGAGAAACATATTACAAGAAAACCAGAGGATGATAATATGTTCTCATGGAATGGTATTTCGCTGTTTAACACAGAAGAAGACGTTCTCAATGCTCAATATACTCCTACAACCACTAAAGATGAAATCCTGGCCATTAACAACAATGCAAGAATCTCAAAGGTTCAATATTTGCAAGAGGAAGTAAAAGGGCAGGCTGACATGAAAGCTAAAGATGGCATACCTAAAGACATTCCTGGAAAACGGGAGATAGAGCCACTCATTGAACTGCCAAACCAGTGGAGGATGATGAGGAAAGAAAAGCTGGTAAACTTAAAGAGGAGTTACCCACAAAAAACCAACCTGTCGAAGAAAAGATTGAGTTGATCAAGACAAAGAAAACCAGTGCTCCACCCTTCCTTGTGACTCTTGAGATTTTAAATCATAAGGTGCATAATTGTTTGGTGGATTTTGGATCTTCCATGAATGTTATGCCTGTGGAAGTTTGCAAAAAGCTTGATGGGCCACTAAAACCTACTATATGGGATGTCACTCAACTTGAAAAAACTAGTGTCAAAGTAGTAGGGGAAATGGAGGACGTTCTGATTCGATTATCTGCAAATAAAAGGACGTGTCAGTACATTGACATCATAGTAGCAGACATACCTGATGGTTATGGAATGATCCTGAATCGAGATTGGACAGCAAGACTAAATGGGTACTTTGCTTCAGATTGGTCTCACTTGTGGTTACCTCAGAAGGGTAGCCCAAACATGATTAAGATTTTGAGAGAGCCATATATGAAGCACAATGTCACTAAGCTAGGGGAAGGAAATGAATCTGTTGATTCTGTTTTGGGAAACTGTCTGACGAAGTGTAAGCTGAGACATCACACTTCAAGAAAGGCTATTCCTATTATGGACACTCTGCCTGAGCTCCTCCAACTCCCTCAGGCTGAAAGAAATGACTGCAGGATCTTAGATATGGGTTCCATTTCAATAACAACACAATTAGACCATGATTAGGCAATCCGTGTCTAAATCCAACTCATTCCTTGGTTTTTAGATTTATAATTTTTCAGGAATGAGCAAAATTTTGGTTTTCTTTTGTACATAAATAAATTATTTTGTTGCTTATACTGTTTTCTTATTCTATTGCTTTGATGCTGTTTTCTTTATATCTTTGCTAGTTTTCCTTTTGATTTTGAATAAGAGGCAAACTTTTGGTTGCAATGGAAACATCAGGGTTCTGTATTAACTATAATCTTGAGTGAAAGACTCTGCTTAAAAGTATAGAATGTCTTCTAGTAACCATATTCCTAACTGGCAGAGCATTCATTTGAAGTCTTACTTAATCCCTCTAAATAACTCAAGAGTGAAAAAGGTCTGAAGTACTATTTCGAGGCTCCATCTATTTCACATCTTAAATACCCAAGGGAGTGACAGAAAGGAAGTAGAGTGGAAAATTTTATCATATATAAATGATCCCAGGCCATAAATTAAGAAAAGGCTAAACGATATTAAGAGTCAAAGCTCCTGAAAGAAACAAGACCTATCAAAGACAAGCTCGAAAAAGCATTAATCTCAAAGCATAAAGTACCAAATGGCCACAAGATCTTCTCCGTCCGTGAACTGAAATATAAAATATATCATTCACAAAAAAGGACACTATGGGATAGAGGATCCTGAATTAAAATTCAGTAAGAAAGGCCTGCAGGAAGACTCATATCAAAAGAACTAAAGTTCAGAAGGCACAAAAGTGCAAATTGGCATGGGAATGAGAAACAAAAGGATAATGCTGTCGCTCTCTGTCACAATCCTGTGGTCTAAGCTGTACCTACCAAAGGGCAGGTAAAATAAACCTCATCCATTTGGCCTCAAAAGAGTTATTTAGACCTGAAACACCACTGATGTTACCTTTTCCCGAAAAGATGGACTTCTTCTAAGTAATTTAATGCATAAGTTGGCCTACTTAGGGATACAGACATCTAGAAGATTTCGATTTTATTCAAACAGTCTTAAGCTGGGAAAGAGAGTTATTTCAGAGATCTGGGGTTCACCAGGTAGTCACCAATTGTTGCACCTGCAACAATTTCCCAAAATTCTAAAAAATTTTAGGACCCTCCTCTACTTTGATTTGCTTGGTTTTTCTACTCGGTTTTGGTCTATGATGTTTTGGAAGGTTTTACAGCACTTTGATTTGCTATCAATCGATCTGTTTTACTCCTTTAATGCTTTTAAATGATCCCTTCCATTATCAAGCTCATCGTTGCTTTTGCATGTCTTTGAAGTCATTTTACATCGGGAGTTGAGTCATTTGTTCTTCCCGCAGTTGCGGTGGTTGCCTACTTTGTATTTCACCGTTGCGGGTGAGTTTCGGTTCTCTGACGTTTCGGGTGGTTTTCTATTCTTCATCGGAAGGATTGAGTTCTCCCTCGTCCGATGTTGCGGACAGGTCTTCTTTCCGAGCATCCTACCTAGCAACAAAAATGCAGGCGTCCTAGACAAGAGATGATTTCCGTGGGCGTAGAGGAGAACGTATAGAAACTTGACAGTTGCACACAATTGAGTCTGATGGCTACCACCGTGAAAATGACAAATCATGGGCCTCCATGACATCATCAAAACTTCACTAGCGGTGCCCCTCTTCACTCTTTGGACAACCCTCACCACCAAGACCCGGTTCCGGTTGATATCTACTATGGTGTGCCTCTCAAAATAACTTATCAGAAGAAGGTAACATAAATTTAATGGGTGAGCTCGTTGCAAGATCGCTAGAATTTTTAAAACTATGTGGACATAAAATATGAGAAAGAAGACATTGCTGGATTTCAATGATGTCTCAGAGTTCTTATTGGAATGAAATATTGACCCCTTATTATTGAAGTGCAATGGCTATTTTACTGTAATCACATTATTTATATCATGATAAAGGACATGGGTGTTCTGAAATAAATTTTTTTTTATTATCAAAGTGATAAGTATACTATAGTTCAGGATGGAGAGATACTATTTTTCTTTCCTTCCACCCACTGGATGGAATAACAACAACCTTCCCTAGTAACAGTAGCATGATTCTTATTTAAACAAAATTTCAATAAGATGAAATAGTTTCTTGTAGAAACGAATTCTTCCAAATCAAGCTGACCCATTATAAATTGATAATATTCTTTCAAGAATTGAGGTACACGGATTTTGCATTGCTTATCTTTTAACCCATTAAACTGGCATCTACTATCTGTAAATTGTATAGTAATTAGATAATAACAAGTTTAAACTAGCATTCAACAACTTTCTTCCCTTTTTTAACTATATGTCTTTTATTATTGAGTAGTTTGCGGCATATCATTTAACTTTAAGAGGGTTTTATGGACAATGGATTATCTACCAAATTACTTATTTGTAGAGCTATAACAATCAAGTAATTTAAAAAAGAATCACCTTACTTAACAGGGTAAATATGGTATATATGCAACACAAACTTTGTGGAGCAATGGAAATGATGAACCATTGGTTATGAGGTTTTGAACCTAATCATAGAAACCATGTTAAGAACTCAGCCACACCGTCAACCTAATCAAAACATGGAACATAGCTCTAAAAAGACAAGCACACAACCCTCTACAAGATGTCATCCAACCACCATAATGGTGTGGTACGAGCAACTTCCACGAGGTGAAAAAGCACCCTCTCCACATCCCAAACAACAACCACAATGAACGATAAATGCCAAACGAGCAGACCACAACCATGGATAGAATGGTTTTCTCATCGAGGTTTCCTTCAAGCACTTATGGGGTTTTACATTTTTAAATAGAAACCCTAATTTGGTTTTCCTTAATGGAGCGATGAAACCCCTGAAATATTCTTTGGGTTTTATGTTTTTACATAGAAACCCTAATTTGGTTTCCCTAATAAAGCAATGAAAACCCTAAAATCTTCTTCTTCCATGCAACTTACACTTAACATTTTATGATTACATTGGTAATAATCTAGCTAAGGGGGGGTTATTCAGAGAAGGTGCGATGGATAATGGAGATATAATATTTGTTGGCTAGTTAGGACACCCTAACTTTGAAGATAAGGAGGGAAATGAGCTTTTTGTACGTCATATTCCTACCTTTTTCGAAACATTTCCACTAGTTATGGTAGACAAAGAAGGAATTGTGAAAGTCGACGTTCCTTTTAGGAGGGCATAATCAGAGTATAGTGTTGAACAACTAGGTGTAACTGTTGAGATCTATTGTGGTGGACTTGACATGGTTAGTTTTGGTGATACTGCTATAGTAAAAACATATGCTAGACGTGCTCAATTAGGTGAAAATTTTGAATTAGATCGTGCTACTCTAAAATCCAATGGTGTTATTTGTAGTAGTCCAAGGGGTTCATTTACTTTCGGTCATGCTACATTTGCTCTCCTTTTCTTTTCTGGAAAAATTTGGCATGGCACTACAACCCTATTCATGGATTTTTTTGCTGGTATTGACCCGGATTTGGATGCTTGAGTAGAATTTGGAGCATTCCAAAAACTAGATCCAATTACTAAGAGACAAGTGGTATGATATTGCTCTTATTTATTCTCTAATCAACATTAGTACGAAAGTTATATCCATAATTTTAAATTACAATCGAATCTATGGAAGCATTGGTTTATACATTCCTATTGGTATCGACCCTAGGGCTAATATTTTTCACTATTTTCTTCCAAGAACCACCCAAAGTTCCGGGTAGAGGGGGGGAATAATTTTGCTTCTCCAAATCTTCATTCTTTCTCTCCCATGAAAGAGAGAATGACCGTACCTATAGGGGAAGGTCATTCTCTCTAGTATTCCTCATGATCCTCAAAGGGATCCCTAACTTGTTCACAGGGTTTCCAAAGGCAGTATATAGGGCATAACCAGTAAACCTCAGAAGTAAACAAGATATGGAAATGGTGACTAAGGTTACAATTTCCATTATTATGTGATCCAATATCATGGTATATTTACGATAGAATAACAAATTTAACAAATCTCAACCAATACAATAGTTTCTATGACTACACAGACCATTGATAATTCCAAAACCAAGCCAAGAGAAACTAGTGTAGGAATGTCCTTAAAACCGCTTAATTCATAATATGGTAAAGTCGCTCATGGATGGGGAACTACTCCTCTTATGGGTTTTGCAATGGCTCTATTTGCAACATTCCTATATATTATCTTGGAAATTTATAATTCTTCCGTTTATTGGTCGGGATTCCAGTTAGTTGGTGCTATGAGAACTCCAAATCCGTCAGACGAGGTCTTGAAGGAAAAAAGGAACCGAGGGATCCAAAATCGGACCAAATAGGGGCTTTGAGATCTTAGTTTATCTTGTTCCAATAGTTTGATCGTGTAATTACTTCTGTCTAAGGATTTTTGGAATATGGGTGTGCGACTTGTTGAAATTGATCCATATTTATAGTGCAGAAGACCGATATGTTATCTTCATCAAGATGGTCCTACCTCGTTGGTTATTTAATTGATAGATTGTTGAATATCAAGAGCACGAGGTCTATTATAGATATGTTCCACAAAGATTTGAACTATGGTTTGTACCTATCACTTTCTCGTCACCGGGATTCCAATAAAGAAATTGAAAGAGGTATTTCCTATAATAAATGGAAGGATCTATTCCCTTTCATAATTATGTTCACTATGATCAAAGAATAATATAGTATTTGATTTCTCTTAGTTAGCATATTTCATCGAGTGACCGAAGATTAAAAGGCTATTACCCAAAGAACCTTTTGGGGATTTGATAAAATCATCGAGGTATAATTCAAAATCAGAGGTTTGGAATGATTCATCTATTGAGATCTCAATAAGATAATTCCTATCAATTGTCTATATTGGTTCTTTTTTAGGGAACTGATATCACACAAATAGGGTAAAAGATCGTTTAAAAGGCTTATAGTGATTTATCATAGTGATGAGCTGACTTGAAATTTTGGCACTATGGAGTCTTCTAATAGAAATGTTGGATTGTTTAGAATCATCCTCATTTCCCCAACCGGTTAGGCAAAGAACCATCAAGTATCTTGATATTTTCTCCAATTTAGATATTCGTGTCCAAAAGCATTCAAGTGTGTTCTTGTTTAATCTGTATGAAGGGAAATTATCATGTACGATTTTTAGAGGAGGGATTTCAGTTTACCTATCTTAATAAAGTATACGAACGGTTCGAAGAGCGTCTTGAGATTCAGGCGATTGATGATGATATTTTAAGTAAATATGTTCCTCCTCATGTCAATATATTTTATTGCCTAGGGGGGATCACACTTACCTGTATTTTAGTACAAGTAGCTACTGGTTCTGCTATGAATTTTTACTATCGTTTGACCGTTACAAAATCTTTTGCCTCTATTCAATACCTAATGATCGAATTTAACTTTGGTTGGATAATCCTATCAATCCATCGATGGTTGACAAGTATGATGGTTCTAATGATGATTCTACAAATATTTCGTGTTTATCTCACAGGTGGATTCAAAAAACCCCGTGAATTAACTTGGGTCACAAGTGTAATTTTAGCTATGATGACTGTATCTTTCGGTGTAATTGGTTATTCTTTTCCCTGTGATCAAATTGGTTATTGGACAATGAAAATTGTGACCGATGCGCTCGAGGCTATTCATGTAATAGGATATCCTTTGGTAGAGTTATTGCGCGGAAGTGTTAGTGTGGGTCAATCTGCCTTGACTCATTTTTATAGTTTACACACTTTCATATTACCCCTTCTTAATGTTGTATTTATGCCAATGCACTTTCTAATGATCAATAAGCAGGATATTCCAGGTCCTTTATAGAGAGGAAAGATAGGTTGGAAATAACTATTCATAACTTATTGTTATGAGTAACAACGATAATATCTCATCATCGGGAATATCCATAGAAAATAGAAAATAGGGTCCTTAGATTTCTCCTTTCGATTTTGGATTATTATTTGTCCAATACAAACAATTAATTGGAGTAGATTCTCAGATGGAGAAGATGGATTATGGGAGTGTGTGACTTGAACTATTGATTAGGCCATGCAGACTTTCTCTGATCTACCACATAATTATTTCTAGTAAAATGTGTCTCTCTCCCAATTTCCTTATAAAAAATAGGAAGTTTAACACTTGGGTGGAAAGGCATCTGTCAAATTGTACCGTTCCAAGAGAATTCTTTCTATGATCGAATCGAGACCAGGAAGGGCTCCGTGAGATCCGTTCAATGGGGTAATATTTTCATATAATAAATAATTGGACCATATGACTTTACTTATCCTTTTCATAGTATGAAAATGCATCCATTGCAATGGGAAAACTGTCGGAGCGAAAGAAGGGATCTAAGGAAGGAGAGAGGTTGAATCAATAACAAGTCAATACCTTGGACTAAGATGGTCCAAAAAGCATATCGATCATGATTGAATTTGTGAGCTTAATTGGGTAATGAGAATTTAAATAATAATAATAAAAAAATAATAAAATTTATATAAATTAATTAAATAAATGTTAATAATTTTTTCTTCACTAACATCACCATCATCTCATCTTAAATTTAATAATAATATTATAAAATTAAAATATAAAAAAATTATTTTACTCATTTAAAACTCAAATTTTTCAAGTATGATTTCGAAGGTTCAATATAAACATAATCAGCTTATATATCTGAGATTTCTAAATAATAATAATAATAATATTTCTGAATATTAATAATAATCATAATTCTAAATATTAACGTTTTATGATTTCAAAATTCAAATGCCTGCCTATATGATTTCAAAATTCAAGAAGTTACCCCAAATTTCTAAATATTGATAATAATAATTATAAATATTAACGGTGTCTGTCATGCCAGCCTGTAAGATTTCAAAATTCAAATGCCAGCCTATATGATTTCAAAATTCAAGAAATTAACCCAGCCTATATGATTATAATAACGGTACCTGACATGCCAGCCTGTACGATTTCAAATTTCAAGAAGCTACCTTTGTCAGGTAATATGTGACAGCGGATTTCAAAATTTTAATAAGCGGATTTAAAATATTTCATATGCGATTTGAAAGATTATCATTGTGTTCGATTAGAACTGGACGCCTTCATGTTTAGCTTTTGTTGGAAGAAAAAATAGAGAGGTGAAGATAATTGGCCAGAGCCACGCTGAGCCGAGCCAGAGCACAGAAGGAAAGATAATTTGCCAGGGGTTTGGCCACAGCTAGGGTTTGGTCAAAAGAGAGGCCGCGAGGGATTTGGCAGGGTTTGGCCAAAGCCACACCAAAAGATTGGGCAGATCCACGGCGAGGCGAGCAGTTAGGGCTTCACTGGAGCTACGGCAGAAAGAATAGTGGAGCGGAGCGGAGCCAGAGCCGAGAAGGGAAGAGGGTTTGGCCAGAGGGGAGCGGAGCAGTTAGGGCTTCACCAGAGCCACGCCAGAACCACGCTGTTAGGGACTGGCCAGATGCACGCCTGTGCCGATGAGAGAAGACGATCTACCAGGGACTGGGAAGGGAAGAGGATTTTCTTGAGCCGAGTCGAGGAAGTAGAAAAAGTTGCTATAGGAGTCTTTCTAGTAAAAGGTGGATTGATAGTCCAAAGAAACCTATAAATCTCATCCCAACGTTGGAATGTTTGAATGGACACCATTCTTAGAGAGCAATTTCCTTGTAATATCGAAACTAGTGAGACATAAGGCTTGTGCTGCAGGACTTCAAACATAAACGACGAAAGCTATTCAGAATTTGAAGTTGCTCCTGGTGCTTGATACAACACTTAAATTGACAATTTAAGTGCTTTGAAGCTTAAATAATGAGGCTCTGAATTTTTCCTGTTTCTACTTGTTTATATTTATCGGATTTCAGTTCTAGTCGTCGAACTCCTGAATTCTTTGGCTAATTACTATTTGCTTCTTCAACAGGAAAAATGAAAAATGAAATCACTTACTACTTAAATATTCGAAAATAAGAAAACTGAAATGGGAGGAAAATTAGGAAGAACAGAAGATTATTGGAATTCAATGGAGCGTATAATGAAATCACTGAATATGGAACACTAAATTGGGAGGAAGACTAAAAGAACAGAAGATTCTTGGAATTTAGTGGAGCGTATAATCAAATCACAAAACTAATTTCAACCAGGTTCAACCTTTCCCTAAAAACATGAGGGGTAATGCCTTTGAAAGAATGATGTATGCAATATTGCTCGTTTGGATTAACTCAACTCACAGAATTGCCCGAACCCTGACAACTCTCTGAAGCTTTGCAATGCGTACTCGTGTTTCTTCTTCTCATCCTTAAAATAACTTTTTATTTCAACAAAGTTCCAATAATTCATTTGAACTGAATTTAAAACCAAGGTAGTGAGTCCCTGCACTGATTTTAATTTGTGTTACTTTAAATCGTAATCGAATCACAGACCTGGTATGCAACTCTTCTTGTTTGGGTTTAATTATATATTTGTTACAACAAAAAGTTATAATGTCTTACTCATGGCCATAATATATGTGCGTTAATATAGTATTGTTTGAATTAATTACACTTAATGTACAGATTGATTTCCTAGAACGTTGAAGAGAATTCTATTCTTAGAATAAAATGGAAATTACAGTTTGGTAAAATAGGAAATATACTTCTTCCAAATATAGTCCTTTAATTTTTACAATGAAAATATAATACTTAATTTCTATAATTGATAATTGATGTTTTGTGACAATGATACCATCGAAACCTTCAAAGAGGAGGCTAAGATTATTTTGTACTGGAAACATACCTAGAGACTCTTAGAGACATCATAACAGCTTTCAAATGAGCAAACCCAGGCAGGGAACACGCCATAAATCTTGAAAAATAGAGAGAGGAAAAATAGTTAACTATGTGAATGGTAAGAAAAAAAAAATCTGCAATACACACACACACACACACACACAACGAGAGAGAGAGAGAGAGAGAGAGAGAGAGAGAAGTTGCTTTGAAGCCACAATCTGAACGCTGGTCCTCTCCCTGGATTATATACGCTGTGCAAAAAGACAATAAAACATTGGTAAATTCATAATAAGAATGAGAAAATAACAGTTTAAATAATACAGAGTGAGAACATTACATATAATCGGGAAACACTTACTTTAAGATGCCTGCATAGTAGAATGTTGTTGCGTGGCTTTAATTGGGATCTCTCTTGATATACCAAGTTTAGCTTTGCCCTCCATAGATGGAACCCTCACAGAGGGGAACCTAATTCCAAACAAAACCAATAGCGGAATAGAAGAGTCAAGAGAAGGCTCTATTTTGTGCTTTGCGTAGTGTATGCTTGTTTTGAGTTGGCCAACCATATGAACAGGTGTCAACGGTAATTGTATGACCTCCATAAATGTATCTACCAGTTCACAACACTGACATCAAGACTTACACGATATCGACGATGGTGTTAAAACACAGTGAGAGTGTGCTATTATGGTCATGCATACTATAAATATATATAGTGCAAACTTCACAATAGATTCACGGAATGCGAGGGGCAACGATGCACACATTATATGAAAAAGTCTAGGCAAATTCTTCAAGTGTCCCTGCTTTTGAAAATCCATGTGTTGAAAAAAAACTTTTCTTCTTTGCATGTCGAGCAAAATGGCTAGTTGGGCAAACAAAGAACTTGTGCAATTCCGCGTTACAAGCCAATCCATGTGTTGAAATCAAATATTTCTACTTGCAAGAGCAGGTGGACCAGGTGGCAATGCCCTCGTTTTATTGTTGCAGTACATGTTTCTTTTAGATGCAATCACTAATATGTATGCTAAGTTAATTAAGAGTCAACACCAATAATACTATCATCACATGTTGAACTTGTTTTAATATAGAGTAAAGTGTATTTTTTAATGTATTATTTGTATTTTTTAATATAGAGTAAAGTTATTTATGGTTTATAAAGTACGATAATTGCGTCGAGAGGTGCTCTACAACCCAGTATGGGGGAGATCTTGTAAAGTTATGTAACGTTCATCATGTAACATTCCTCTTGTAAATGTTAGCCATAAAAACTAAAATTTTTAATTATCCTCCAAAATAAATGTGGGCCACAAAAACAACCTAATATGGGGGAGATGTTGTAATGTTCATACCTAACAAAACAATAAAAAATAAAAAACTTAATAAATATCCTAAAAAAAACGTGGGGAGATGCTGTAATGTTCCTACTTAACAAAATAATAAAAAATAAAAAATTGAAATATCCACAAAAAAATGTTGGTTAAAACCATGTGCAAAGTCTCCTAAACAACTCATGGTTTTATTGTACATGGTTTAGGAGGGCCTTGCAAATGGTTTTAAAACCATGTGGAGGGCCTCCTAAACAACTCATGTTTTTACTGTACATGGTTTAGGAGGTCGTTTCAAATGGTTTTGAGACCATGTGCAAGACCTTCTAAACAACCCATGGTTTTAGGAGGGCCTTGCACATGGTTTTAAAACCATGTATGTGGGAGATGATGTAATGTTCTTTCCTGTCAAAATTAAAAAAATAATATAAAATATCATATGTCTGCCATAAATAGTATTAAATGTTAATAATAAAAATATTATATGTCTTCCTTAAATACAAAGATGCGTCTTTTGGTCTGAATCACACCAAAGCTGATAGTTGAGTGCAATACTTAAGAAGAGGTTTGCACCTTTTGCTCCTCCAAATATTTGATCCCTCTTGACTCTTGATAGAGGCTGGTATTAATTACAATGACTTATGGTATCAAAACATTGTTTGCTTGTAAAAATGAGTAGTTTTAGACTCTTTATCATTATTGAGGGGACGAGTCTATGTTCTTGTGGTTTTATGATAAAAAAATTATAGCTTACTATTAGATTCTGCTAGATTATTTAGAGAAATTGTGTGATATTAGTAATAATTTGGTTAGAAGAAAAAAAGACGGGGGATTTATATTGTTTCTCCTTAACCAATTAACAGAAAATGTAATAGCGGTACAAGCAGGGAAGCTCCCGTTCACTTCTAGCTAGTTTCTCATTTTGATTGCACTAGTTTCTTGGATGGAGCCCAAGGATTACCAGGGAATGGATGTCTAGGTTGACAAAGTATGTAGAGGGGCACGATATTAGAACCTCTGGTACGTAAAGTAAGTGGAATGTATGTTTAAAGGAATGCTTCATACATATTTGGTTGTATTGGGAGGCATTGCAGGTTGCAACCATGAAGATCCCATGCTTATCAGAAGAAGTGGCGATAAAGTATCGACACATTATCTGGTTTGTAATGGGGATGCATGCCATTCATGTATAGGCATGAAGGGACTCAAACAAGTAGTGGTTGGCCACACTCTACAAACTTACTGATGCAGAGCTGGATGCCATCGTGGATGGTTGGCCTGTGGAGTGGTGAGAACCAGTCGACAAAAATGAGGTATTAGACATTACGATAGGTCCATCAGCTGATGCTCTGATGGATACTGTGCCCGACCAATACAATGATAAAGAGTTGGATGAAGCATCGACAAGAACCCCAATTGATTCGAAAATGGATCGGGGGTTTGAGGAATCTAGAACAAAGAGGCGACAAGAGAAAGGTGATGCCAACGGCACACCTCCAATGGAAGATTCACAGGTCAACCGTATTATTGCGGCTATCACAACGACTACTACTGTGAGTGAAGTGCAGTTGAAGAAACATTCTACTGAAGGATTTGGAGAGGTAAACACTCGAGTGAGTTCTTTAGTTGATGCAATTTTGTAAAAGGTTCCCAAAGAATTTTTTTTTGCGGAAGGTAGGAGATATAAGCACAGGGAAGCGGGTCTGCAATGTACAGATTCTGCCACATGCAATTGAGCTAACAGTGAGGATGTCAACGCCTCACTCCAGCAATTTTAGGAGCTCGCATTGGATTTCAATGAACTGTTAACTCAGACATTGGTTAAATTGCAGAGGGTTGTGAGTGAAGAATTGTTTGACCGAGAACAAATCATCGGCGATCACCTTTTAAATTCACAAGAGCGGGAAGAAGTAGCCAAGACAGAGATCATGGATTTAAAGAAGGCACAGGACAGGCTCATCGTCGAGAAGGTACAACTATGGGACTACAGGGCTAGGTTAGAGAAAACAGTTGCCAACGTGTATCGAGAAGTCTCAATTATGGAGGAGGACCTTGATGCAATAGCCAAAGCATATAAGTTAGGCCAGATCATCGTAGGATTCAAGAAAGACATCGTGGATTTGCAGGTACTGTTGAACCCTAGTACGTCGCTAGAGGTAGTTGATGCGTGCAAAAGCGCCATCGAAGATGCAGCATCGCAACTTGAATATAGGGAAAAAGAAGCTAAGGAAATTACGGATGCAACCACACAATTTTGGGGAAGCGTGGTCTAGGACGAGTAGTTGGAGCAAGTAAACACACAACTACAGGAAGCTGAAGTTCAGTTGGCTATGCTAAGGAAGTCACTTTGAGCAATGAATTCGATACTACAGGTGAATAAAACGATGGAGTTGAAGGCTCTGCAACAACGTGTCACCAAGGGAAGGGAACAGAAACAATGTCAAACAACGCAGCTCGAAGAATTCTAGGATATCAGCCATCAATTGGTGCTTAAGGCATTAAATGCACTTCAGACGATGTAGGACACTCAGAAGGAAGTAATCGCTAAGATCATAGATCATCCATCTAAACAGGATGTTGCAGATTGTGTAGACATCAACAATAGGGTGAAGGTTATGGTGGAAGAAGTAAAGCAATAGTACAAGGATTTCAAAACCAAGACGATAGAGTACACTGCTTCTAGTTGACGTGGCTTGAGGGCGAGCCACAAGATTGTGTTGGGGTCCTGTTGGCAGGAAGTTTTGGAGATAGTTAGTGGCACACCATCGAGGATGATGCGCAAGGAGAAAGATGGAGTGCAAGGAAGTTTGTTCATAGTTTGGCCATACTTTGTCACCTTTTGTATATTTTGGTCATTATTTTGTAGATTTTGGTCCAAGTAGCTAGGAAGTTGATTTAAGTGGACTATGTTGTAAAAGGAACAAGCCTATAAATAGATCTAGGAGTTGTAATATTGACATAATTTGGGAGGGATCTTCTTGAAATATTTTGAGCACTTAGAGAACTCATCTGTGATCTGTCTTTGATGCGAGATCTAAATTGTGGAGTTGTTTTGAGAACCTGTAGTTTTGATGCGAAGTTAATATGACATGACAAATATTTGATGCAAGAACTGTGTCTTTTGCATCTTTCTGTTTTTTTACTTTCTGTGATGTGATATGAATGGATGAATACTGCAAAATGATGCTTCTTTCTGAATGATGTGATGCTTTCATGTTTTAAATAATGTTATGTTGGTATATCTATTTATGCATCGATTCTCCTGCTGCGATCTGAATATGTTGATCTAATGAGTGATGATATGAATTTATGATAAATGAAGCAATGCTTGATCTTTGAAGTAATGGTGATATAGTTGAAGAATTGATTCGCAAACCCTCCTTCTTAATGTGGAAACGTGGTTCCCATAATTCTCCCTTGAACATCTTGGGAGTGACCTCATCATCTCTACAAGTGTTACTGGACTGGGTCACACTTGTCTGGGCCGGTGCTTAGGGAGATCCCTGCGTTAAGTGAGTCGACAGAGAGTGAACCCCTGTCGACAGATTTGTGTCAATAGGAAATATCTAGTCTCTTGACCAGACAGAATAATATTGACTAAAATTTCTTGCATCCCTTTCAACATATTTCTCACAAAATTTATGAACTCATCCTTCTCATCCGTATCTAGGTGGAATCTCACTTCCACAGAATCAACTTACCCTTCTTCAGAGGCCTTCCTTCTAGAATTAGAATTGAATTTTGGGCTCATTTAAAGAATATCAAGCACAGGTATGGATGAACATGCTCCGATAACACTATAATATCCATGATCTGATATTCATATCAGAATACTAACTCTGCTATAATTATTAATTGAGGTGTGCAAACAGATTTTGGTAGTAACATTAACAACTTTAGCTGTGAGGGAAAATATGGTAATTACTGATGAAGTTGTGGTAATTTCATTTTCTTGAAAGTAATTAACTTATATTCAACCTTTGTGACCATTTCTCAAATCTGTTGCTAAAATCCTTAATTGAAGCAAATATTGAAGGATAAAAATCATCAACATACAATGAAGTTTCATTAACTTGAATCCATCATTGAAGTAATTAACTTGAATCCAAATCAAAATTATTTGAGAAAACATAGATTTTTTTTATTATTTTATTAAATATGTGGGTTCTTACCTCATTGAACTTTCAAGAAGAAGATAGGGGATTTATATTTTAATTTTTTCAGAACCTAATTGAAATTTTGTTTCAAGAAAAAGACAGGGGATTTATATTTTAATTTTTTCAAGGATAATAATAAATGAGAGTTAAAAGCTTAAAGTATAATTGATGGTATTTGGATCTCCTTTATTTCATAAATGTATTTATATAAGTGAAAAAGACTGAAAAGAACAAAGTTATGATGGGGATACTAGGGCTACCAATCATCCTTCTTCTTTTCAAGAAGAATGGGAAAACCACCCTTCATGCTCGCAGTAAAGCTATGGATGAGATTTGGATTTCTCGGAGCCTAATATTCAACTAGGCATTGCAATATGAACATAGAAACCACAGTTGCCGCAACATATTTCATCTAAATAAATGCCATATCTTTGCATAGACAGACCTGTGCGCCACCTTGGAAGACTTTGAATTTGAAGGGACTCTACGAGATAAAATGCACATCCTTGTTCAACCATCTTTCTATTTTGAATTCAAGCCAGTCGGTACCCCAGATGGAATCCCTACGACCAATGGCGTACAGGTGGTAAGTCCTTCGAGTGCCTCTATGCACGATAGTCCCATCAAGAAGAATGGAATTGTGAAGTGAGTGCTTGGAATCCAAGAGGACCAGTGGATAAAGTCTCATCGATTCATAAATTGATGTGTGTAGGTAATGCATGATCTGAAAATCCTCGTGGGTAAATAACTATGCTTTTTCATCCCGTTTGGATTCAGCTTTGATGACCATGAGACATGCAATTTATTTGTGTACTTATTCCAAGATGCCTACAAAATGTTTACATGTTCCATAATCTATATATTTACATATGACGATTTTAATACGAACTAAACATACAAACTTTAATGAAATGAATTTCTATTTACCTGTGAATAATGAATTTATATTTACCTATGATTCATCTTGCCAGAATATTTCTATTGCGCTCCTTGACACCTGTAGAAGCCTTAGATTATTCATTAGATTCCATGAAGGCATAGAAGAGTTGGGATGTTTGTTCAAGAAAATCCTAATGAGATTCAGGGACTTCATCATCATTATACTGTGTTCCAAGAGAGAAGCTTCAGTATCAACAAGTTGTAACCTTCTCATTTGAATACTGTCAAATGCATCATATTCATGATAATCAACAAGCACCATTCTATTTACCCGCATGGTAATTATGTATCCAGTCGTCAATACTTACATAATATTGCTACAATAAATCACCAATAATGATTATTTTTGTCCAATGCCAAAGTTGATGGCCTAAGACCTCTCAGCAACATCTCTTATCCAACTTTCATAGTTTGTCATACATATTTGTATCGTTCCAATCGTCTACTTCTACAGCTTCCATGGGACACTTGCAAGTCATGCATATCCTTTGAAACACAACTGTGTAGGTCCACCAGACACTTAGTTTGTACATATGAAAACCCAAATTCCTTGAGCCAAAAAGACATTGCAGGATAGGCTATTATAGGATCATAATTTCGGGAGGGTTGTTTTTAATTGGAAATTGAAATTCTGCATCCCGCACCCCAAAAGTTACGGGAACTATGTTGCGGGGATGGAAATTATGGAAACTTGTTTGCAGAATCGATATTGTAGAAACAACACTGTAGGGAAGAATTTAGCGTACAGCTAAGTTTATAGGTTCTGCTAAACTAGAACCTAACTATTCCTGGGAGAGCCGACGTGAATCGGTTTACTGGTTCAAAATTTGAGTTTTTGAATACAGTATTCCTGTTCTCTCGGCATCAAAAACCATTTCTACAAGTGATATTTTCTATTGAATGTAAAAAATACATATGATTATGAGTTATTTTTATAAGTTTCCCATGTGTTTCCTCACAAAAGTTTCTTTTGAGGACCGAATTATTTTTTATCTGAAACCAATTCGTAGGGGGGGACGTTCTTTCCTGCAATGAACCTGTAGCGCACTGAAACAAATACACTGTGAACCTCCCGCCGCACAGCAAACCCAACAGTGCTTCTAGCCAAGCCATAAATCTTGACAACGTTCTAAACAAAACGCCTGTCATTAGAAGTACCTACAAGCATTAACGTTTGAAGCATAACCATGAAAGCACCCAGGAGGACGGATCTTCGCCAGCCCGAGTCACATGAGCCGAAGTGATAGAGGGAGCTTCTCCCACGCGCAAGGAGCCTTGAATGTGCTGAAGAGGTGAGATGTCACAATGAGTGTCCAGGAGACCGACACGTGCTCTTTGTGGTGGCCGAAAAGAGGGACGGTTGTCGCTTGAAATATCACCCGCATCCGGGATGCGTTCTCGAAGTATTACTTTAGGGCTTTCTTTGTATTTTGAACTGTATTGGACTGATATTTTGATATCATAGGTATGTATCAGTTATCTTTGAATCTTAATGAATATCAATGACCATTTTTCTTTTTTTGAAAAAAGTGTGCTTGGTTGGTTTGTGATAGAATTAGGTGATGGTTTAGCATTTATGGTTTTCTCATTGAAATTCTTGCCACTAGTCATTTAGAACAAAGTATTACTTTAGCGCCTTCTCTATACTTTGAATTGTATTGGAGTGATATTTTGTTTTTTAGATGTTGTATTTGTAGAAGGTCGTGTGCTTGTGGTCTCATAGTATTACTTTGGGGCTTTCTTTGTATTTTGAACTGTATTGGAGTGATATTTTGATATCCTATTCTCCTTATAGAAGTGGTTCTTTCCCCTATAGAGAGCCTAGCTATGACTGGGCTCTTGTTGTACAAACGCAAAATCAATAACATGGGAGACCACAGACTTCCTAAGTTAGCTTTTAATTCCAAAACCACCTAAGGCTCAAGAGAGGTTGGTATAAAGATACCAGTGCCTGGCTAAACCACTGGGAGATCGACAAAAATGTTGCATTGCAAAATATTAATAACATTAAAAATATTGTTACTTCCAAGTTTAAAGAGAAATTGTGGTGAGAGAAGTATTTAGAGGCTTAAAAAAAAGTAAATAAATGAACGTGTAATAAAGGTCCATACTACTAATGTCATGTATCTAAGTGATGTTGGAGATACAAAGACTATAAAATGGATGAAGGTGCTAGTGAAAATATATGCATGACTCTGCCTACTCATGTGGAGACAGAAAATGCAGTGGCTAATGTCAAATGCTAAGATAAATAAGACTAAATATATGGAAGACAACAAATAATATGAGAGCTAGTGGAAAATGAGTACAAATGTGATTGGAGTAGGCATATATATGTCCCAAATCTTTCCAAAGAATAAAGAGGGCCACATAGAGAGTAATGTGCGATGGTATTATGTCTCGGGATTGCTATCGTGCATAGTGATAATGAGTTTGGGTAGAACAAGAAGATGAGAAATGTTATTGCAATGAAAGAAGATAGTGCATGTATGTCGACTGGCGGTAAAAAAGGAAAGCTACATTTTCTTGTAAGACCTTTCTTTGTTAGTAGGATTGCTACATGATGTTCTTGAAATTGGTCAAGAAACAAAAAAAGGTATGCATGAATTATAAACATCTAGTAAATTTCTAGGTGCACCTCACCTATGATGTAGGTTTGCTTTTTGATACTTAGAGTAGTTCTTTGTGGATTATTTGCATTTTGACATCGAATTCACCATGTTGGGAAACTAAGTGAGTGGTTGTGTGAGTTGCTAAGTGTGGTTTCCCAATTTGTATTTTCTTTTCCCCCCTATATTTTAAAACATTACTTGTTGTGGGTTGTATCACTATTGGAGTGTTGTTTCCACTGATATCTTATATAAAAAATTTCAACCGCTAGAGCAACTGAAGGTACCTTCCCATTGATTGTTAATTTCCAATATCCTCCAAAAGATAATTGCATATGCACATTATAGTACATGCCATATGCGCATTGTAGTTAAAGAAATTGGGCAATGGCGCAAGATTGCCAATTATTGGTTCAAAGAGCTTGCATCCAGAACAAGCTTGGCTAGAGAACAGAGTTGGGGTGCTTTTGCTTTGAAAGAGGCCCATCCATTTGGATTTCTTATCGACTCCAAATCATGAAAACTTAGCTCAATATTGAAAAATTTGTTGGCTACCCCAAGGCTATGACACATCAAGATGATGGTGTAGTAGTGCATTAAGGCAATGGTAGGTGGTGGTTTCCTAAGAAATGGTCTAGGCCCATGGAAAAATTGAAGATAAAGAAACATAACATGTTTCAAATTAATATTAAATCGTCCATAACATTAATCGATTTGAAACAAAGTCGTGGAATAAAAACTTAGACACAAAAATATATCTACCTCAAAAAAATGCCAAATAGGAGGTCAAATGTTCTAATTGGTGGATAAAACAACATTGCTTATGCGGTTGGTTGAATAAAGCTATTTGTTTTTCTTTTGATGAAGACCTAGGGTTAAAAACATTGATTTGGGTGTTTCTTAATGAAAAAAAAAGTAGCAAGCACGTGCATAGAGTCTCGACAAGCTGAAGGAAAGGACTAGTAAAAAGAGTGCCTCAAGTCATGTAAACTTTTCCAAAGAAAATCATAAAAAAAATACATTATAATGAGGGAAAATTCATAATCAGTCAATTCAAAACCAACACCAAATGCCACTAATTAGAATGGTGAAATACTATTTTTACAAAGAATCTAGAAAGATTGTTGTATTGAGGGAAGTTGTATTTATTTTATCTAGTTGAACACATATGTCATGGATCATGTATATTTGTAATAAATTAAATTGATATTTTGAATTTTAATAATTAAGAAAAAACTAATGTATGTATAAAATAAATATACTATGTAGTATGATTTAATAAGAGTTTTATTTCCTCGAATGGGGTGATTTTAAGGCAATTTTAAGGCAATGCCATCTGAATGATTATGATGTGATTGAGAGAGGTTCAGGGGTGAATATCGATGTTTTGGAGCATTCAATTTAACTCTCCTCCACGCATTCAAGCATACCTCACCACCCTTAGGATTAACTATGCCTTAATGATGCATAACCTCAACACTATTATGATGATAGGGTCATTAATGGCCTCCAAATGCATGATAAGGAAGAATCTCGAGCCTCACTTCTTCATTTTAGGAGGCAATATTTAAGCAACGAAAGGCGATTATTAAGGGGACGAACTACGGGCTCTTGGTGAAGAAGGTCCAACCATGGTCAGGGAACGTCTACGTGCCTCTAGTCTCTAAGGAAACTACCACTGGGGCCATAGTAGAGAGAAAAATTCCAGTGCAATAGTTAGGCATCTGGCTTCAATGATATGCACTCTTTACGACATAAGGAATGATAGTCATAGTTTCAGTTACGACACTCAAACTAGGGTTCAAGACCTTGCCTTCAGGGTTGAGGTGGTTGTACACTAGTGCACGACCATAGCTGCAATTCTTAATCTTCTTCCCCCAAACTTCATGGAGGACATTGAGATACAGTTGCACTCCAAAGGACTCTACAGAGTCACCATGGGCACAGAACTAGAGCCGAATGCACTAGTAGAAAGAACAAAATATTGGGATAATCTTGATGAAGCAAATGGATTTCTATGTCTCTAAATTTCAAAGGATCTTCTCTTCCACCTCATTGGATTGAAGAATCCCAAGGATATATGGGAACAACTTACTACTCTGTTTGCTAAGTAAGATGAATCGAGAATCTATCAGCTGGAGAATGAGTTGATATATCTAAACCCAGGAAACTTTGAAACCATGAATGACTTCTTTACCAAGTTTAAGCACTTGGTGCTCCAATTGAAGCAGTGTAAAGTTGAGAAGGAATATGATCAACTCATCCTTGCCATATTTTCGAAACCCTGCCCATATTACTCTGTTTTTGTGTCCACCTTTCATACCAGAAAGCTTACAATTCTGAATTGGAAGATGTCGACCCTCAATGCATTCATTGAGTCTCTCACCAATGAGCATGACAAGCTTATTCAAATGGGAATCATCAAATCCTCTAAATATCAAGCCTTGTTTTCTGGAGGACCCAAAGCTTCAAATGTCAAAGGGAAGCAAAAGAATGAGAAAACAAATTCTGACCCTCCCAATCCAATGGAGAAAAACTCGTAGCTGGATGATCCCTAAGGCTCAATAAAGAACAGGCGAAAAGGAAAAGAAAATACAAAATGTTCTTATTGTGGAAGAGGATTTCATCCTGAAATCTTTTGCATGAAGAGACAACTTGATCAAATGACTCTTCTCCTTGAGAAGAACAACATCAAACTTCCTAAAGGTGCAAGGAAGAAGGATAATCAAGATCAATACAAATCAGCCCGAAAGAGGATATGCTCTCATGGTTAATGTTTCGAAGCCTAGAAATCTGCTCACTGAATCTGGTGCTTTGAACCATATGGTAGCATGCAAAGAATCCTTCACAATGCTAGACTTCGATAGTTGCATCTCCATCCATGTTATAGAGAGAAAATTCCTATGGCTTGGGTGCACTACAACATACAACTTGACACCAGAAATCAATCTTTCCCAATATGCAAGAGAAACCAAACATCTAACACTAAGGGATATTGCATCGTACCTTGTTCCGAATGGTTGAAGTAGATCCACATTGAGCTTTTCCAATTCATGCTTGCATTAGCAATTTGCTCTCAACAATAGAAAACAAGATAAGCATTCTCTATAATAATGTGTTAGACCTACTCTAGCATATATATATATTCAACAATGTATAAGAAATTAAATACATCCATGGATTCAATATTCATATTCAAATACACATACTTGGACAGGAAAAGATATTTCTATTAATAAAATTAGAGATTACAATAGTGACAATCTCTGTTGGCACATCTATGAACCAGAGAAACCGAGTCCTTCACCTGGGCCTCCACCACCTCAATCCCAGTGACAATGCAGCACCATGAAAGGTCCTCAAGAAAACAGCCTAGTCTATGGAGTCTGAGGAAGAGCAACTTCCTGGCTATCATCCAAAATAGAAGAGAAGGCATCATTATCTAGTTTGAGAACCTATCTGATATGGATCCTTTTGTATAGTTGATTGGACTTTTCGCCATACTTGGACATAAATTCTGTGTTACTGCATGGGAAGTGGAACTCACTCTTAAAGTTGTCTATGCTAGATGGAGAGCCTCAAGAATGTTTCAAGATGCCAAACAGAACAGATTGGATACCACAAATGGATCAGCCATTTTTGGGCACCATCCTATGGTTTGAAGAAAAGGGGACAAGGAATAATTAAAAAAACAACATCAAGTAGGTCAAAAAGGACATTTACTTCCAGAACTATAAATGGTTGACTAAAGCAGCCAAGTGTATGGAGTCCAAGGAAGATCAACTTCCTAGTTAGCATCTGAAATAGAAGAGGAGTATCCATCATTATCTGGTCTGATACCTATCTGAAATGGATCCTTTTGAACAATGAATAGTTGAACAGAAGGGGGGAGAATGCTTTCAGATTGGATTTTCTGCCTTTCTTGGGCATAAATCCTATGTTTTCTGCGTAGGAACTCACACTCTTAAAGTTGTCTATGATAGATAGAGAGGCTGAAGAATGCTTCAAGATGCTAAACTTAATAGACTGGTTACCACAAATGGATCATCCATTGCAGGACACCATCCTATATGCTGAAGAAAAGGAGACAATGAATAATTATTAAAAAAATAATATCAAGTGGGTCAAAAAAGATGTTTGCCTTCAGAACTATAGATATTAGATGGTTCACTTAATCAGCTTGATACACATGAAGTCGTCATTGACTCAAACCAATGGTTTAATGAAGATGATCAGTGTATCACCGTCCAAAAAGGGGGAGTTATGATCCATATCTGACTTTAGAAATGGAATCCATGTGCATTCCTAGGTTAGTGTTAAGATTGATGGCAATAACTTATAAGACATTGACATCAATAAAGCAAGCTTGGGACCAACATAATGGACCCACTATGATGGTGACAGGCACATGATGCTAAGTTGGCATGTAATTGATTCAGTTAGCAAATTCAACCATAAGTATCTTATATCAGCATGAAGGATGCATTGCGAGTTCATACAGAGTGATCGGATCAATTTCTTTGATTAATATTGAGAACTCTGATAATATCCATCCTGAAATCTAGATGTAGATAATGTTCATTGGGTCTTTACCCTAGATTCATTGATTATATTTCAAATTATTATGTCTCATGTGAGTCCTGTAACAGTCATGTGAGTTAGGACTGGCTCTAGAGAGTAGACTGATAATTGCTTTTCTAATAATTGTTTCAAATTTTGATATGTTTGCTTAAAACTGAAGTTCCTTATGCAATAAAGCTTACACAAGGAATAAATTCATATCAGTCTGACTTTATTGGGATACTAAGAAGTTTACATGATAAAACATGGCGGGACTCAGCAGAAGATTCAAACCAAAGCACCCCACCAAAGGTGGGAAAGGGGCAGAACAGGCCAAAGCTGAACAAGCCAGATCTGAATAAGGAGCCAGAAGGATAAGGGAGGAGGATCATAGGCTTGAAAATGAGGCTGCAGAGTGGATGCAGAAAGGAGAAGAAGAGAAAATGAAAGCTTCCTAAGAAGCAGCTGAACTAGCAAGAGAAGCAGCCAGGGAAATAGAAGAGGCAGCTAGGCAAGCAGCCGAAGAAGCACAGAGAAAACTAGATGAAGAACTCCAAGAGCAGGAGGCTGAAAAAATAAATTTAACACAACAGTCAGCCTCTGAAACACCAGCAGGGCAGAGTCAGGAAGAGGAAAACCCTGAGGAGAAGACCCTTCAAGTACCTACTAGCATCACTCCCATGACTCCAATACTCCAGCTAGTTCCCTTCGTCCAGAAGAAAGGGGAAGAAGTCTCGGACTTCAGCACTGTCTATTACGACAAAGCCACCAAAAGAATCACGAGGAGGACGGAGAAGAAGGTGGAAGGCAAAGATCTATCAGGGAATATGGTCACAGATACTGCAGTCATGCTTGGGACTGACAAAGATCCTATGCTCACAATAAGATCCGGGGCTGCACTAATTGATGCTTCCACTGATAATATAAACAAGGTAATGATTGAGCTAGTGTCCGAAAAGAAGACCACTGCTCAGCTAAAAGACACGTCGAGGCAAGAAAGAAATGAGGGTAATAGACTAAAAAGGAAGTATGAGCATCTGCTAAGGGAAATGGAATCCACAAAGGGTGAATTCCATGTGCTTCAAGTGGAGTTGCAAACCAAAGAGGCAGCACAAGAGGCTCTAGAAAATGTACAACAGGAAGTCCAAAATCTGAAAAATGAGAAGGAACAGTTGAGGGAAAAAGTGGTAGACCTAGAGGCATAGCCGAATATCATCTATGAGTCCAATACCGAATATGTCAAAGAGTTGAAGGAGCAGCTGGACTCTCTAGCTACTGAACTGAAGACAGTCAATGAACAGCAAGTCGATCTGCAGCCGTTTAAAGAACATATCCTGGCTCAGAAATCTAAAGTGATACACCTACAGACTACTCTAGAAGAAGAAAGATGCCAGGTCCTCCAGATTGATAGCCGACTGGAAGAAATTTTGGACACCGCTTCTTATTTTGTTGGCAGGTCTCAATAAATCCTCGAAATACTGACTACAAGGATAGCAAGGGTAGAGAATAATGAGGAAGTTTCAGTAGAACTACCCTCCAAGGATAAACAAGCCCTCAAATGAGACTACGATCTAATAGAATTCGCTGTCAATACTGCAGAAGACTTCAAGAAGACGGTCAAGAAGACAAAGGGAGCTTGCACAGAATTCTTTAGGAGAGCCCTAGTTAGCTACAACCGATTCTAGGTAGAAGATGAGCAGAGGCTATATGAGTTCCCAGATCATGATTCGTTTGTAGAAATATTGCAGAAAGGACAGCAGGATGAAGAAGCAAAAGTACATCACATCAAAGCCATCGATGACCAATTTCTAAGAAATGAGATAGGTCATACAGCCGTTAGTGTGCAGCTCTTAGAAGACCAGGTGCGATTAAATAGAGCCAGGGTGGAGGCCATCAGAAACCAGGCCGAGAAGTTTGAGCTAAACATCCAGTTCTTAGAGCCTAGCTCATTTGAAGGTCTCGCTGCTGAAGCAGCAGCATGGAAAAAATTCCTAGAAAACCAAGCAGGACCCTCCTCATAGGGGACCAGCCAGCTTTGTATTAATTTAATAATTTGTAAAATCTGTTTTGGGAAAATGAAGCGTTGGGAAGCCAAAAGGTCACTTTGGGCAGCCCAACCATTTTTTGCTTTTTGTATAATAGGAAAGGTAGATAAGGAAAAGGGCTTTTTCCCCAGTAAGACTGGAAAGTTATTGTAAGAAGAACTACTTCCTTTTGCAATAAAATATTACAGTTTGCATGTTGAAAGAAGATTGGTGGGATTTCAAATGTGTGGCCATGGATAGTCGAAAGATGAACTACTTTGTTTTTCAGCATTGTATCCATGAATCATGAGATCGTTCTAACTTTACGACCTATGTCTTTGTTTAATGATTTCTGATTTATTTCCTGAAATAACCACCATGAGTAATGTATGCTTGTCATAAACAATTAGCTATCTGCTTGTGAAATATCTTTCGTTGTTCATGTGTGTAAAAGTTAATATCATCTATCTGTAATTTCTTTTATTATGCGTGCACATCCACATTACTCCATATAAATCACAATTGAGCTCCCCGGGGATAGGATAGAATAGATAGATAGATAGGCATATAGATAGGTAGTCAGCTAATCTCATTTTATCATGTTTGATTCAGATGCATGGTGAGCCCAAGACGAGAGGTAAGAACCTGCGCATCACATTGTGAATGCTCCTTGCATCCTTCACCACCCTGCATAGTTAGTTAGATATTTTTCAATTCATATTTAAGTCAAAAATACAAATTCCGGTGGACCGGGCCGCAACCGGTAAACCCTTGTTGTTACTTTGACCTACGGTAGTCGGACCATAAAACCGGATGGATTCCCTATACCAAACAGTCAACGGGCTAGTTGGGAATGTTGATTGGGGAGAATCCCTTACTATTGCCGCCTGCGAATTTCCAGGTCCCAACATGTTCTTGATCTAGAAATTGAAAGACTCATGAAATCACATCTAGATCACTCTTGTAGAAAATGAGATCCTATTTACCAAATCATTTAATGATTAACCCAACTATATTAATCCGATTATTCTAGAAAGCCAAAAAGACATGAATTGAGTGCTAGTTTAGGAATTCAAAGTACAGAAATTGAGTTCAACTAGACTATGAATTCAAAGTACAGGAATGAAATTATGCAACCATAAAAGCAAAGAAAAAACAACAAGGATTCATGGAAACAACAACTAAAATATCTAAGGATGAACAGAGCTATTATAGCTACCATGCAATTTGCATAAGGAATAATTACCTACCCAGTCGACTGTCACACCATGCCACTATAGATTTCCAAAAGATGCAATTAATAACACATTGTAAATCCATAACTATTACATCTTCCTATAAAGAAATAAAATTAACATAACATCACATGATAGAATAATTAAAATTCCTAAATTAACTTAGCAAGCCATGTCAGAAGGCAGGCCCATCCTTGAGACAGAGATCCTAGATATAACACACATTAAAACCCTTAGATCTGAAGTAACTCCTTGTACTAAAAAGGAATATTTATTACAAAACTCTTAGTCACAGCTAATACAATGAATTGGTTATGGGTTCCACCCCTGGCTCAAAACAATTCTCCATATTTATACAATGTAAATTATAACATCCTATCCCTATTATTCGGCATCCATGAAGATCTCTGATCTTCAGGTGCCCTAAATTACAATAGCTGTTACAACCGTGGCAGGATGAAAATCTAGGAAATTTAGGGAAACTGTTAATTGACCCAGAAATAATGATATCCTTAGATCACAACTATACACAAGTAGCAGCGCACTGTTGACCTCCAAATCTCCCACATTATGTTGCAACTATCTTTGTACAACTTTGCCTGGAATAATATACTACGACCACATTTCTTGGGCAATGGTAGGATGGATGGCGATCAGCTAGAGCGATGAATGTCCATCCTTTTCGTAGCATGTTCATCCCGCTATACCTGCAGTCTCTATATCTCAAAATACCTTTATAAACCATCATATGTTAGCATATTGAAAGATATAAATACTTAATTACCACAATCATAAGTATTAATAAAATAAGACAATAACCAATCATACCTTGGTGGCTGGAAGAGTAGAGTGAGGGAAAAAAATCTATTTGGCATACTCAATGGGGTAGGATAGGGCAAAAAGAGGTGAATACGGATGGTAAAAAAGGGGATATTTATGGGCCCAACAATCCTAAAAATGTGGAAGTTTTTGGGAAATAGTTGGAGCAACAACAATTGAAGACTGGCTGGTGAACATAGATCTCTGGAAAACACTAACTTTCAAAATCAAACTTGCTTTATGGTATTCTGTTTAATCCACTCTTCCCAAACTTCTCAAGATTTCTTTAAGATGTCTAGACCTTTCTAGAATGCACTATTTAGAACTTTAACTTGATTATAGTCCACTAGGATAAGGGAGCTAGGTTATCAAAGTTCCTATAACTCTTCAGAGGCAAATATATGGGGTTCACATACTTCTGCATTTGGATTGCTTATAACTCGAACACCACATGATCATAATAGAATGTGGATGGACATATTTGTTTGTTCCTCATTCCCGTTCCTTTTGCATTCTTTTGATGCTTTTGGTCCCTTTTGTCCTTTTGAGTATTCCCAGATTGCTTCTTTCATTTGAAACTTGTTTTAGGTTCTTCCATCTATAGTGTCCTTTTGTGTGAGAGATAGTTTACTTTCATCTCACAGACAGAAAAGAACCTAAGCAATCTTATCCATTACTGATTTGATTCAGTATGTCTTTTGATGTATGCTTTCTTTTTGGGAGATTTGACTCTTTTAAACCTTTTGGATTTGATTTATGGCATGGGATCATTTTAAATACTGTACACCTATCCACTATACTTCATTTCTATTGCTCCTTTTCTGTTAGCTTCCTAGGACAGATCTTAAAGTGAATTGGATGGAGCCCTAAAATAATATTCTAGACTCTTCGTACCTTAGTAATTTAATAGGGGTTAAACAGGACTTCAATGTGTTCATATCCTACTTTTCAGATAGTCTATCAACTTAAAGAATCATAATTATGATACATGTATATTTAGTAAGGAGTCTTTAATTCAAAATATTTGCAATTTTCCCAAAATTCTAGTGTCCTCCAAACGTCAAAGGTTGTGCTGGATTATTTGAAAACTAAAAATAAACAAAATAAACAAACTGAAATAAATCAGACTCTAAGAAAGAAAATGTAAATAAGGAAAACCAACTACGGAATAAATGAAGCAAAAACCAAAGGTTTATTTCTGTACAAAAAACTTCAAAAGCATCAACTAAAAAAGGTTTGAGAACCAAACCATTGACTGGCAGATTCTCTTCCTGCCCTTGCAAATCCTGTAACTTGTATGTCGAGGGGCCTAGATTTTCTGCAATCTAAAAAGGGCCTGTTAACCCAACAATTCCCCACTAAGCTCTCAATGGCCTACACCACTAAAGGACACCATATCACGACCCTCATATTCCTCCATTAGACCCCCACATGCTCAAAATAGCCTAGGGATGAAGAAAAAGGACTAAAAAACCCAAAAGGGATCCCAAAATAGCCTCCTAGGAGCTAAAGCCCTTACAAAGGGGCTAAAACCCTAAAAGGGGCTAAAGTTAGGGCGAAAGGGGCTAAAATCCCAAAAAAGGGGCTAAATTCTTGACCAAGGGCTTAAAACCCTAAAACCCCTTGGAAAAGATATAAAAGGAGGGTGGGGGGTCACTCTCAAAACACTTCTTCCATTGCCTATTGTTATGCTGCCCGTGGTTGCTTTAAGACCTTTGCCTCTCAAACCACCCACACTCCCTCTCCTCCATCTCCATCCCCATTGAGCAATTGCTCCCCAACCATGAGAGGTGCTTCCACAAGCTTGGGCATGGTGGCCCATTTCCACCAGAGAAGGTATACCACATTTTATTTCTATTTCTTATTTGTTTAATATGCTTTTCTTTCTAACCCTTGTCCCCATTTGCAGATTTTGTTTTTTTTTAACATTGTTTTGCGGGTTTTATCATAGCTTAGGATTTTTTTGCAGGTTTTGAAGTCGGAACACTAACCCATGTTTGTAGAGGGGTTCATCAACATTGCTTTGATTTATTTCTGTCATTAGCTTAGCCTTAGTTTAGTTTACTGTTCTGTCATTTCTGTTTCTGTTTTATTTTCTGCATTTCCATTTTTGTAGTCTTTATCCACACAGGAACCTACCCTTCTATCCTATAGATAGAAGGGAGCCATTCCTGCCCTTGTAGTAAGGAGAAATCCCCACTACAGAACTGGCGACCATACCAAGTCTATCCCACATGATCCCTGGCTCAAAATTTTTATTTTCAAGTTTTTAAAATTTTGCCCTAGTTTTTCATAAATTTCATGTTAAATCCATCTTAGATTCTGTTTATTTCCTATTTTAAGTACTATTGAAGCCTCTGCTAGTGCAAACCGAGTCAAGTTGACCACAGTACCAGTTAGTGTCAGCTAGATCTGACTCTGTCTCACAAAAAACCCCCAATCTGGAGCAGGACTCTCTCATCTGAGCAAAAGGTGAAACTGAGGCACACTTAATGGGAAAACAGGTGCACCCATGGTTCACTTAATCCCCCGATAAGTGAAAATTTGGCCCAGAAACTCAGTCTGAGACTATTTTTGCATTCTGCACGACCCCCTCATCCATTTCTCAAAAAATCCCGCGGCCCCCTCGCCAGATTTGGTAAAAAATGTGCAGCCTGTCAAACAGAACTTTAATTTGAGTTTAATAGACAATAAATTTTAGTTTCAAAGGACTGTTAGTGCAGCCTAGCTGCCTCTTTCCACCACACCAGTTTAATTTCAGTTTCTGTTTTTATTTTCAGCAAATTATTTCATGAACAATGTGTAAATGTTAAGTAAAAGTTAAGGGCTTAATAAAATGAACCTAGCCTAACTAAAATCAACCTAAAATCAACCTTCTTGCTTCCCCTTCCTCCTCTACCCAGTCATCACCCTTCTGGGTATTCTGGGATACAACAAAGGGTAAGCTCATATAGATCTAGGCACTCCACCATATTATTCCAAACCATTAAAACCGGGTGACCTAGAAGGTAGAGGGGGTAGAGAAGGAGGGCTTCTCACAGTGCTAAGCGTCCTCCCTGTTGACCAATTTAGCATCTCGGAGGTGACCTAAGGATCTATAGATGGGCTTAGTCCGATTGTGTTGAGATCCCAGCACCTTCTCTTGGTTGAAGATGAATATCAGTGGGAGGTAGACATCTAGTTAGGCCCAGCAAACATTCAGGGTTAATCACTATACTTATTCACAATTTCTATTTATTTATGTTGGAATACAAAAACACCATGACATGGACTCTACCATGATGAATTCATAAACCATTTGCAGCAACCAAATACTAGAAAAACAAACAAACAAATACACCATACCAACTAATTAACCCAACTCAGTTCATGACGATGATTGAGCCTTAAAATTTACCAAATTTACACTAAGTACAAACAACTATGTAGTATTTGAGGACATAAGTCCCTGATTGCTTCAACTATGGGAAGTACTTGGGATCTACCCAGAAAGTCATCGTGAGGAGTACCACAGGAACCCTAAAGTAGTTGGACGTTGAGACGAATTGCCAAGCGAAACAGGCAACGACCCCTTCCGATTGAGTAGAAGCACTTGTGAGGAACAATCCAAGCGTTGTCTTCTGGTAGTCTTGGTGGCTGAGAGACCACCTTCATCCAATAGGAATCCACTGAAACCGAGGTCCAAATCCCATTCCCACTAGTTTCATTCATCAAATCAAACACAATTGATCCTCCATGCTCTTCCTCATGCCTAAGGGGCAAACCACCACCATTCAAAACACTCGATTGGAACTGTCAAATCCATCCTCAGTGATATCCCACACCATCATAGGGCCACACAGCCTTTGATTTTGATTCAGACCCATATTAGTTTGAACTAGACCTCCACACCACACCATCAAGCCCCATGGCTAGTGCAAACCCAGATCCATTTTTCGGCTTAACCTTAGCAAGTTGACCCATTTCCACATCACAAACTATCACCCACAACTTGGTAAGTGGCCCAATCATAGTCATGTGTACTTTCATTAGTCAGCTGCCACCATCTATAGTGACCAGCCAAGCTAGCCCACTTACAGCACACGGGGGCAGTGGCCCCTCCACACACACTGCCCCTCCTGCCACACAGTGGGGCAGTGGACTATCCACTTACATTGCCCCTATGGTCATACATGGGGGAAATGCCCCCGCCACTTATAATCTCCCACCCACAACACTTGGGGGCATTGGTCCATCCTCAATGGCGCCACCACAAGCACCCCCATCCTTGCAGATGCATTATGCGCCTATAAACGCCACCCCCATCACAGCCCCATCCCATCCCACATCAACTTGGGGTTGAATATGCCCTTCATGGCTCATCTCAACTTGCTTGATTTAGATACATTAACGAATGACCCCATCTGCCACCAAGAATTTTGGCCACCTATGCCAACTAAGATGGCATCAGACATCCCCAAGTTTGAAGGCAAAGTAGGGGAATGTCCCCAAAACCACATAATGACATTCCATCTATGGTGCTCATCCAACAACATCGTAGAGGACTCCATCAGGTTGAGGCTATTCCAATGCACCCTCATAGGTGCCGCGACCAAATGGTACATTGAGCTACCATAGGCTAAATATCTAAACTTCAAATTCATAGCCTTAATGTTCCTATAGTATTTCCAACTCCCTGTCAGATATGATGAGGGAGTGGATATCCTACTATCCTACCGTCAAAGCACTGCCACTCACATAACTGACCATATCCATGAGTGGTAGCGACGCCGTATCCTATGAAAAATCCAACTGGACAGCAAGATCTTCTTGGATTGGTTCCTTAAGACCTTTCTCCTGCCCATCGTAAAGGATGTCGCATCTGAACATCCCCAATTTTAAGAAGAGGCCATACTAAAGGCCCAACAATTTGACTTGATCTACTCTCAATCTGGATACACGTACACTGTCATTCCAGACGCTCCCCATCTGAGTACCTCCTACCACGATGCACCGGGGGCATCCCACGCTGCGGACGACATCATAGGTTAAGTCTCCCAACAACCACAGCATCGACCAACACCACCTGCCATTACACCAAAACCAAGCAACACTGCTAGTGTTGCTTACCAAAACCAAACCCCAGACTATGCTAGAATGATGTCGCAGTCTAGAGCAACAACTTCTTATGCACAACCTGTGCCATTGCATCAGGCTTAGGCCATGGCTTGGAAAACATAGCAGTATGTGGGGAAAATTCCCACATTTGTGGCACCACCACCCCCACAAATCTACTATGCACCGCCAGTGCAATGAGTGCAAGCCCCTGCACCCGCTCCACCTGCTCCATTGGGATAAATGTTCACATAGCAAAATCGTTCCAACTAGCATGCCCCCAACAATCAACAATGGAAATCTAGGAATAACTGGCCCCACAACCAAGGAAATAACCAACTTTAGGGAGGCGGTCAACAACCGAACACTCCCAACATTGCTACGGCAAATTGGCCATCCCAAAATCCCCCACCACAAAATGCACCAAGACGGAACGCCTCGTTGCACACAAACCAACCATGTACACTCTATGATGTGTATGGGAATTGCATGTTTGAGTGTTCCTTCATGTCTCTCGCTAAGAAGGCCATTCAAAACGAGGTCCAATAGGCTACCAATACTGCCAATCAAGCCCAACCCAACTAGGCACCACAAGGACCTCCTCCCATGGTGCTTCAAAACCCAATACCAGTCCAAGGATTGGTGGCAATCGCAACCCCTTCCCAACCCAAACCCAATGCTCCAAGGGCACCTCCCATGGTTGAAACAGGTGTACACCACCTGCTAGCCATACCAACTGAAGAGGTCAACTTGTAAACCAGATGGAATTAGTACGGTACCACCACTGAACCTGTTGAATAATCAACAACATCCACATCTAAGACAGACAACCTGCCTCTTTGGTTACCCCCCTTCCTATGCCCCCCCATACATAGAGTGGCCAACAATGCCATAGCTAGAGCTGTAGTCAGCTATAGCATTGTGAATGATTTGGCCCAAACGCCAACCTCCATGTCTGCTCTTGAGGTACTCAAAATGTGCCCAATGCAGTGGAAAGCCTTGCTAGCCTCCCTAGGGGCAGTAGACCCCTCTGACTCCAAATTAATATCCTTTGACACAAAGAGTGGAGAACCGCGCATGCCCTCGACCATTGCCTTCCAAATCTTGGTGTCCATTCGAAATTTGGTTGTGCATATGTGCATAGTGGATGAGCGGGCATCGACATGTGTTATGTCTACCTTGGTTTGGTAGAAACTTGGATCACCAATTCTGCAACTGTCCTCCACAACTCTGCAGGCTTATGATGGAAATCCCACTTTAGCCCAAGGAATCCTCCCACATGTCCCCATCATGTTATCCAGGAAGACAGTGCTGATTGACATAGAATTCGTTAATGCTCAACTGGACTACAACCTCCTCCTTGGAAGGAGTTACATGTATGCCATGCAAGCAATCGCATCAACTTTATTTTTCCTCATGATGTTCCCCCATGAAGGGAATATTGTGACAGTTGACCAACTCACCTATCATGATCCGCAAGGGTTAACAATACCTACCAACGGTATCCCTACTATCACCACCATTGAGCCACAAGGAACGACCATACACGCCCATGTCATCCCTATAATTAACACTATGGTTGAAAACACACCAGTATCCCCACCATTGAATTTGGGCCCTAGGTTGTTTACCGATCCCACCATGATGGCTCATTTCCCATTAGTGTCTCCACCACTGACACAAAATGAAATTGTGGACTTGTGCACGGTCTCATCTAGCACCGTTGCACCCAAAAAACAATCGCAGCCACAACCCCAACAACAAGCACAACATCGTCCATAGCCACAACATCAACAGCGGCCGCAACACCACCTGCAGCAGCAGCAATACATGTAGCCACAATCACAACCACATCCCCACATGCAACTAGCAGGGAGTTATGTTGGCTCATCCCCAATCCATATGATTCCCTTCCTCTTTCCCCCACCTAGTGTCATTAGCAAGCCAGTCATGGCCACCTTAATCCTACCCAACTTTATGTTGGGAATCCTGGTGTGGTATCTTGATCCACCGGGTCAACCAGCAATGCCCCAGGTTGTTTTAACCTCAGTCCAACACATCGCGGTCGAGTCTCACCCTCTACATGGTCCGCACAAGCCAATCACTGCACCTGCACCTGCACCACCCCAACCGAAAAGGGCTAGGGGGAAGAATTCCAAAGCCATCGTAGAACCACAACAAGTCCCACCTTGTGCCATCTACAAACAACAGGGCCATACAACTCAGAATTGCCCTAAAATCCTTGTGATCCGTGCACATCTAGATGCCATGGATACAAACGAAAACATCCTCGTAGTTGAACTCCCAACCATGCCGATAGCTAGGAACAAGGCATTGAGGACAAACCATGCTTGCACCCTTTGCGGCTTGTATGGACATTACTCCCACCATTGGCAATACCTGCCCAAAGTTTGAATGTCTCTCGCAGACCTCCTTCAACATTCCCTTGAGTCTGAGATCACCTTGATCGAAGAAGTTCACCCACCACCTCCTTCGTTAGACATCACGTCCATCTACATGATGTCCATTTCTGCAGACCCTCTTGTCTCCACCATCACCGATGGTCCATCAGACCTGTCTCTTCTATTGTTTCCCCAGCCACAGCTGCAACCTTAGTTGCACCCGCAACCTTAGTTGCAACCTCAACCTCAATTATTAGGGAAACAATGGGTTTCATTCCCACTCAACATGATTGTTGGGCAATAGGGTAGACCCAGGTTTTATACCTTTTACTTCGCACCAACAAAAGACCCACAGTGTTGGCCCTTTCAGCAACAACCTGCGAACAGGTTGCAGTCTCACCCGAAACAGCTATGGGGTGCCACAGAATCAGGTTTCTGCAAGCAGAAGAGGGATATTACTATACCTTTAGCCTTTAATAACTTATAATCAACTAACACAGTGCTTCAGCATTCACATATATATCTTCGCAGTTAGATAAACAAACAGTGACTTGCTTAACCCTTACTGGGAATTCACAGCGAAGGTAGTATTTTAGCAGCAATCTTACTTATTAGATATATTTATTTATGAATGCATAAAAGAACATAACAAAAATAACACAAAGAACCACAACACCAAATATAACATGGTTCACCCCTAGTGTAGGGGCTACATCCACAAAACTGTGTTTTATTTAACTTCTTTACAAAACCACAGTTCTGATCTGCGCACTCAGCTGTAGATCCCTTCAAGTCCTTAAAGTCGCGCACATAGGTGCAGGCCTCTACGCACACAGCTGGAGATATTCTTAATCACTTACAAACCCTCTGCGCACATAGATGCAGAGGTCATCCACGCACACAGCTGGGACTTAACCTTCTCTTACCAAAATAGCCTTAGTTTCGCATCAACTCCTTTTACATCCAAAGCCTAACCTTACTTCTTTACACAAGTGTCTATTTATACAACGCACTAATACAAAACCATGGACTTAAACCATGGGCACCTCGAACCCTAAACCCTGGACTTAAACCATGGGTTTATTACAAAAATAGGACTTTGACTCAACCCCGACACCCCTAAGACTATTTTGAGTTGTAACTCCGCTTACAAACTTCTACGAAAACCATGGAGTTACCAAACTCAAGGGTTTTTTAGGTCGGAGCCCCAACAATGATCCTTTTCCTTTTTCTTTTCCTTTTCATTTTCCTACCATCCGATATTGTGAGTAAGTTTGCCTTGGAAACCATCAATCTACAGGATTTCACACTGGGATATCCTGTGTGGTACCTTAAACCACCTACCATATCTCTAAGGCCCAAGGATGTGTTGACTCATGTCCATCCAATTGAGATGATGTGGCACCTACCTCTAGGTCCATTAAAGAATCCTCCCATCTCCAGGCCTTCCCCTCTTCCTCCAACAGAGATTGGGGGCAAGGCCACAAAAGCCACAACCAATACCACTTTCATGATATCTAGCACCAGTTTCCATTTCACCTCATTGGCTGTGGAAGATGCACCTGATCTATCCTGGCACCACTTACGCGATGACAAAAATATATGTAAAAATACCTTCGGTTTTACCCCATTCCCTTTAAACCATAGTATGGAATCGGTTCTTCCCATAAAAGAATAGATTCCATCACCTCGCCTTGCCAATGACCTTCATCTTGGCAAGGGGCCATACCTCTTCGTTGACTCTGATGGAAAACTCTTGGAGAACCCCTGCAATGGGCTCTACATGAAAAACGTTTATGCTTAAACATCACCAATGAGTCACTTCATTTTATTTTCTTGTTTTCCAATGTTTTTCAGCACAATTAAGGGGCAGCACCATCAGCTACTAATCCAAAGGCAGTCGGAACCGGTTCAAGACACCTCTGACACCTCCAAGCTCAAAATTATATCTCTTTATGAGACCATCGTCTTATGTTTAATAAATTAATTTTGGACCATTTCTCACAAGTCTCCTCGATTTACAAGCCATGACATGACGATGCAAGTGTCCACAGACCTATTCTTGCATCACACTTCCTGACTGCAACTCACACAATTTTTCAGGACACCGCCCATTAAGGAATGTAATTTTAGCTTTTATTTTGTATTTTTAACACATATATTATCTTTTCTTTTTACCACAACTTACGAAGACCTCTGGACCACTTTCCACAAAACAATTTCTTTTCTTGCACATATTTTGAATATAAGTGCCCCCGAATTTGCACTCACGTCACATGTATTCAAGTTCGTCAACCACAACACACACACACATGCTCTCCTAACCTCTATTTAAGAGCGACTACAGTTTGCGTGCATCTGCCGCACCGACTTGCAAACCTTTGTCGCGATCTATCCCACGCATGTATTGGTATGTTTGAGAGCCTTCTATTCCGTCCATACTGTGTGGATGACCTTTGGACCTTTGTCCACCATCCCAACATGAGGCACCGCTCATGCCACCACAATCGCTTGACCACATTGGAGTTTCATTTCAGGTCTTTTCTGACTCCTTAAAACAATGAAAAGATTGTCGAGTGCAACTGCTTCCTTTCCCGCTCGCTAAAGTATAGGAAATGGCATCTACATTGTCTTGTTTATCTCCTTTTGTGGACCATGTAGACCATCTCATGAAAAGGACCTCCATGGCACACTCAAGTCAAGACCATTCCCTTCTGCATACTTTTATGCTTTCTCACGTAGAGGGGCCGGACTTTACAAAAAAGCTCACCACTAGTTGTCATTAAGCTCTTTTCCATCCATCTTAACAAGAAAAGATCGTCGAGCAAACATGGTTTCATTCATGCTCGTAAAAGTATTTGAATGACCGTCCAATCAGTACAAGTTTAGCCTTTTTTGGCCTGATTGGACTACCAACAGTAAAGAAGTCTCTCATCTTCTACAGGATGGGAAAGCTCTCCTATGTATACTTTTATCCTTTTTCGAGCACAGGAGACTACCAACGAAAAAGATCCCCCACTGGAGTCCTCTTCGTGCTTTCAGACTCTCTAAAAGTGAAAGCACCATCGAGCATTTACCTTCTCGGGCTCTCCAAAAATCCATGAGATCATACCATAATGGTGTCCCTAGACACCTCCCCATAGAAAATAGTTTGGCAACATTCCCCCATTGAGTCACCTTTATTCATAGTACTCTCCAATGTGTCTTCCTTGGATCTCACCAATATCAAAAGAGTATACCTCATCCAATTATTTCCCATCTGCAGTGACATCCCCGGAATTATAGCTATGATCCCATTCCCATGAGTCAGTTTCATTTGCTTCCTGGTCTTCCCTACCATCATACTGTAAACAAAGGAATCTTGAGTCTCCCACACTCCCCCTGCCCCTATTCAGTTCTTTCCCTTCCCTCCCCTCCCCACAATTCAGTGATTCAATTCGCATATTGATTCACACCTTTCAGTTATCTCCCTTGAGCTCCTAGTCAAGGAAACATCATTTCCTTGACTAGGGGCAGGTCTCTCTCTGTCGATGCCAACACACATATTTTAGAGGATAGATCCAGAGGTCCTTGTACCTTGGTTTCATTGACATCATTGATGAGTTCCTTGGACCACTTGAGAGGAGTCCTTAGTTCCTCTCGAGATGGTTGTTTCTCACATGCTCGACTTCAACTCCATCTTTGCACCATTGAGATTCATGCAGGGTTTGTTCCACCTAGTACTTGGTTGAATACCCCAGATGTCACTCAACTCTAGCACATTAGTGATTCCAATTGAGGGAGCTAAACAGGTTATGTCCCTTATGATTTTCGGGTTGCGTTGGAGACAGTGATATGAAGCCCCAACAATGCTTCAATATACCTTTATGATTGATGCGGCATACTTGTACCACAAAGACTCTGACTCTCAATCAGCAAGTCCGCATAGCTATGTACCATTCCAGATCTAGCAGACTTTCAGTCATGAAGATATAGCATTCCATGAGAATTCCATGGGTCCAATATAGCAGATCAGTATTGTATTCCAGCCTCACATGGAGGCAACCATTATTGTACCATCAGTTATATATGATCGGCTCTTGTATTTTAGAGCATAGATCAAATTATTATTTTGACATTGTCACGAGCATTGGGATGCCTGCCTCATCCATATACATGTCACAAATTTATTGTATCTCACCCATTTATGGGAACCATATTAATACAAAAACCAAAAGCCACCATGCCCCAGCCCCAGAAGCACCACCTCTACACAATAAAATCCTATGACCTCCATCAGCCATATGTTGAGCTCCTGCCCTCAAACATCAGGGGGAAATTTGTTAACCCAAAAATCCCCCACTAAGCTCTCAATGGCCTACACCACCCAAGGACACCATCTCATGACCCTAATATCCCTTGATTAGACCCCCACACCCTCAAAATAGTCTAAGGATGAAGAAAAAGGACTAAAAACCCCAAAAAGGAGCCCAAAATAGCCTCCTAGGAGCTAAAGCCCTCAAAAAGGGGCTAAAACCCTAAAAGGGGCTAAAGTTAGCGCAAAAGGGGCTAAATCCTTGACCAAGGGTTTAAAAACCTAAAACCCCTTGGAAAAGCTATAAAAGGAGGGTGGGGTGTCACTCTCAAAACACTTCTGCCATTGCCTATTGTTATGCTACCCATGGATGCTTTGATACCTTTGCCTCTCAAACCACCCACACTCCCTCTCCTCCATATCCATACCCATTGAGCCATTGCTCCCTAACCAAGAGAGGCGCTTCCACAAGCTTGGGCATGGTGGCCCATTTCCACCAGAGAAGGTATACCATGTTTTATTTCTGTTTCTTAGTTGTTTAATATGATTTGCTTTCTAAACCTTGTCCCCATTTGCAGGTTTTGTTTTTTTTAACATTGTTTTGCAGGTTTTATCATAGCTTAGGATTTGTTTGTAGGTTTTGAAGGCGGAACCCTAACCTGTGTTTGTAGAGGGGTTCATCAATAGTGCTTCTATTTCTTTCTGTCATTATCTTAGCCTTAGTTTAGTTTATTGTTCTGTCATTTCCATTTCTGTTTTATTTTCTACATTTCCATTTTTACAGCCTTTATCCACGCAGGAACCTACCTTTATATCCTATAGATAGAAGGGAGCCATTCCTGCCCCTGTAGGAAGGAGAAATCCCTACTACAGGGCCTATCCATAAATGATGAAACTTAGTGTGCTTACCCTTTTCATCATGCGGGTGATCCCACTTTAGAACCAAATCTCCTACTTCAAACTCTTTAATCTCGGGTTTTGTTTGTCAAACCATATTTTGAGAATCTCTTGTTGGTGATTAAAAATTTCGTTGGACTTGGATCTAGAATCTTCTAATTTTAGCACAATATTGGTTCAGGATAGCAATACTTCGATCTTAGATCCTCTAGAATCTTGGACTAGTTAAGAGGAAAGCAACAAAATGGTAGGGGGCAGGATAGCTTCCTTTCCATAAACTAAGGTATAAGGTGACAAACCTAAGGAGTTCTTGGGTGTGACCCGATCATCCCAAAGTCCATTCGGCAGAGCTATATGCCATCTTCTTTGATTCTCTATTACATTCTTCTTTAAAATCCTAATGAGATTTTTACTAGTAGATTCAGCTAACCCATTACCTTGTGGATAATAGTTAGTGGGATAATGTAATTTAATTCCTTTCTTATTTACAAATGCAGTAAGTTGAATTGATGAAAATAAAATTTGCTATCAAAAACCATGGAAATTGGAACCCCAAACCTGGTCATAATATTATCTTGTAATAAATCCATAACCACATCTTTGTTTACTTTTCATAATGGTATTGCCTCACCGATCTGGTAAAATAATTTGTGGCCATGAGGATGTACTTGTGTTGAAGTGAAGAATTTGGATTAATCTTTTTGATAATATAAATTCCCCATTACTCAAATGGTTCAGAAATAATAACTGGTTGCAAGGGCCCAGCCACTTTCGCTTGTCTTCCACCACTCCTATGGCATGTATCACACGTGCGGACATAAGCATGAGCATATTTAAACACAATCGTACAATAGTATCCAGCCCTTAGGATTTTGTGTGCTATAATATCCCCTGAGAAATGACCTCCTGCGAGGCCATCATGCAATTCCTTAACCACCTTGGCTACATTTTCCCATTCCAAGCATATAAGAAACACTCCATCATAACTTTTTTCTAAACAACACTCCATTGATTATCTGATAAGATACAGACTTTAAGTGCAATTCCCTCCTCTGCTAGGAATTCTAGTGTTGAGGAAAATACCCCTATTGGAGGTAGTGTACCAAATCTCTATACCAAGATTCTGGGGCAATGAATAAGGGACACACATCTATCATATGTAGTTCAGTCTCATTTTCCCAACCATTTTCTTCATTACCCTGAATTTCAACCATTATTTTACAAAGTCCTTGTCCTTTGATGATAATTGCTTGTCTGAATTCCACATCATACTCCTACAAGGTTGTGACCCAATTTCCTCTTCTCTCCTCTCACTCTTTCTATACAAAAGGATTCCATATTCCTAGGTGAGGTACAATAACTTTAGTTCTATTCTTCAGTATATATGGTCTGAATTGCTTTATCGCTTTAAAAAATGCATATTCTTATTTATCAACAGTGGGATAATTCAACTTAGCACCTTGGAATCCAATGCTCATGAACGATATGGGGTACTTGTCTCCCCCTTCTTATTTCTGCGTAAGCACTACTGCTAACGAGTTGTCTAAATAAAAAGTGTATAAGATGAAACCTTTCTCGAAATTTGGACTTTTAAGAGAGGGAGAATGAGCTATTGCTGCTTTAATCTTGTTGAATGAACCTTTCTCTAAATAGGTCCATTTGAACTAAGCACTTTGCTTAATCATTTGTATCAAATGTTTGACTATCTAATCAAAATTGGGCACAAACCTTCACACAAAGTTTATGGTCCACATAAAAGATTGCATTTATTTCTTGTTGTGGGGAAAATGTATCTGGGATATAGCTTTAATCCTCTTTGGGTCTATGGAGATCCCCTTATTAGAAATTATATGACCTAAAAGCTTTCCTTCTAATACAACAAACAAACATTTCTTTGTATTTAAAGAAATACCATATTTTCGGCAACGTTCGAAAATTTGTTTTAAATGAAACATCTGTTCTTCTCTTTTCTTTGAAAATATTGTAACGTCATCCAAATAAACTAGCATGCTACGGCCAATCATCCCATGGAAAGATATGTCCATGGCCCTTTGCAAATTTTCTCCAACCTTGATAAGTATAAAAGGAATCCTTCTATATGCAAAAGTCCCTCATTTATTTCTAAAAGTGGTCCTTAGTCTTTCACCTTCTGCTACCAACACTTGGTTGTAGCCTGGGAAACCATCTAGCAAAGAGAATAATTATTATCCTGATACCATCTGCAATATCAGTTCCGTGGGTGGGACAGGGTAGTTATCGTTATTAGAGGCACAATTCAAGTTTATGAAGTCCACACAAATTCTAATCTCCCCTTATGTTTTTTTTTTCAGTACCAAAATTGAAACCCATTCCGAGTGTCTAACTCTGAAAATAGTTCCAGCAGCATGCATTTTCTTTACTTCGCTTTGAATCAAAGGTTATAATTTAAGATGCATATTTCTCAAAGGCTATTGAAATGGCTTGAGTCTTTCCTTAAATAGAACCACATGTTGTATAATGCATGTATCATGCGTCTTACGATCTTCATATGTCCAAGAAAATCCATATTTATATTGTTTAATAAAGCTAATGAATTTGGTTCTTTCCTTGGGTGAGCGACACTTTCCTAAGTTTAAATATTTTGGATCAGCTTCTGACCCCAAGTTTAACAACTCAAATTTCATAGATGAACTATTTGTTTTGACGTTTGTTGGTCTTCTAAACTTGTTATTTAGATCAAACATCACTTCCAAAGTTCTAACTCCCTTCGGTATAAAATTTCCACTTCGAAGGTTTGCTTGATGTTCTTTGTCATCGATTACGGTTCCCTTGAAATTCTCATCATTTGTTAGAAATTATAAGATATGCAGGTCGTCATCGAATACTCTTATATTAGTGTTGTTTTCTATTACAACAAGCCTAAAAATTAATTCAATGGAACATCAATTATTAGTTGGAACAATCTTGGAAGCTGATGTGTCCAATAACTCTGTTGTTGCACTTTTTAGCCTAGGAATTGAAACTATATTAAATGCATCAATTCATTATAAAATCCCAATTTTTTTTTGATAAACTTTAATATGCGGTGATAAACAATGGATTGTATTTCAAACTTGCTTAACAATAATTTCAGAATGTCCATAGAATTTTAAATTTTGTATCTTGAATTCAATTTTCCTTATTTAATCATTGTATTAATGCTTCATACTCGGCTCTGTTATTTGTGCATTCAATTTCTAATCTATAAGAAAGAAATTTTTTATTGTTTTCTGGATCCATCAGGATACAGCTAGCTCCTAATGCTTCCTGAGTTTTTGAACCATCAAAATATAATACCCAAAACCTAACTGCTAATTCTACTGAACTATTTTTTCTTTCTACATCTGGGACTAAGCTAACTATGTTACAATCAATTTTATGAGCCTCTGAAAACTGAAGGATATTGGGCTATGTATCTGATACATTATTGGCATTCTTGGCATGGTAATTTCCCTATTCCAATTCAATGAAATAATTTCCCAAAATAGAGTGTGAAAAATTTATTGGCTCATTTTCCCCTTCCAATAGGATCACAGTGTGTCTCAAACGTGGTTCCCTCATTACTTTTATATGATTCTGATAACCTTGATAAGGAAACCACAAATGAGACCAGTTAGTTGAAAAATATCCATCTAGTTTTGCAAACCAGTCTCAGCTAGAAATCAGTCTGTATGCCTTAGGGATGTCTACTAACATAATGTCTATAAATTGGCACACCCTTTCGTTAGCAGCTAAACATATCAGCACATTTCCATTTCTCCTACCACCTTCATTGTTGTCATGTCCAATTGTATAATACTACCATTATATTCCTTGGGTTGGCCATTTATCCTTTTACGCACCCACATTGGCATAACATTTGCATATGCCCCAGACTTTACCAAACAGTTGTGCACATTATGATTAAAAATTTCAAATGTAAGCAGAAATGGTAATGTTCTAGATTTGTACTTTCCCTTGATATTAGCTTCACTGATTTCTTCTTTCGACTGAATAACTTCTTTGGGTTTACTGGTTGGTGGATCCAAGGATTCCAAAAGTTTCTCCTTCTGCTGGGGTAGATTGCACATCTCAAATAAAGAAATATTATCCTTAGTTTTGTTGATGTATTCTATTATATCATACCCCATATTATAGTCTGCTAGTATTTTATTAACACCTTCTACTTTACTTTCACCATCCTTCATGGGATTACTGACAGTTGGAACATTTTTCCTTGTTATTACCAAATTAAGTATAAGTTGATTTTGAGTGTTATTTCTAACTTTCTTCTTATTTTCTTGATATCTTTTAATTTTGTGTAGTAATGTGTTATCTTCAATTAGTGTACCTTTTCTCCTAGTTGTGACATTCACATCTGATAGTTGTATCTCTTCATTAGGTTCTTCATCTTCTAAACCCAGCATAGGTGCACAATCCCACAAGACCATGGTAGTCTCCTCAGGTTCTTCCCCTGATTCGTGAACCTTTTCATCTTCAACCTCAGGATCTATTAACTTAGAGTATAATAATTGATTCATAACCAATTCCATGGAATTAATCCACTGCGGGAAATTCTTCTCAGAGCGAGGTTTTTTATGAAATGTGCAGAAATTATCCATTCCAACTTTTGTGAGATTCATAACAAGAGGACTGTGTGTGGGTGACTGAGAGGGACCACTTTCCTCTCTTTTCTTGAATAATGGCTTATATTGTTTTATTCCTGAATGTTCCTATTTGTCTTTCTCTAAGTCAACAATAGTGTTGGATAACTTTTGTACCACTTTGACCACACTTTCTAACTCATGAGAACGCTCATCTTTGGGTCTGGTAAACAAAAAATATTTTTGACCATTGAGGGATCTTGTCTCTGACTCCATAGAATGTTTTTTACACTTTCAAGTTAAGCTTATATCTTCTCAACTTCATCATAAATTTCTGCTAAGGATGCTTTCACTGATCATTTGACAAACATTGATATATCATAGCCAAGAGCTGAAGTGTAGTACTCAATCAGAGTTTCTTCACGGGTTTTATGTTTGAGCTGAAATTTTTTAAGTGAGCAACAAACCTTTGACTAAAGTATCTCACGTTTTATTTATTTTCCCTTTTAAGAGCCAACCATTCTTTCATTAGAGCAGCAGTAGTTCCTTGGCTACAAAACTTGTTTCTAAACAGTATTTTGAAAGTGTCCCAGTTTGTGATTGAATTGGCCTGTAAACCAAAATACCTTGATGCTGATTTACCTTTGAGAGTATGAGGAAACATCCTACATACCACATCCTCATGTTCAACTTCTAAAGCTTCCAAGTCCATGGAAAAACCATGTAGATTATCATCCAGTTATGTGCCTTCCCCCGAATCAAATCTAGGCAAAGACTTTTCATAATTCTGCGGAAAAGCATGCACTGGCGAAGCCATGTTCAATGGTGTTCTATCCCTCCAAGATGGTATAGGTGGATTAGGCTGATTTGTATTAGGATTTGGAGGTCCATTTTCGGCCATGATTTGTTTAGGAGACTGAGCTGGGGATTGGGGAAAAGGTTGACATAGAGAACCGTATGGGGATTCAGGTCCTAGCTGATCAAGAGGTTGGTCAATTTCTTGTAAATATAGATCTACCAACTCTTCAAAATTTCCTACTAAGACCGAATTTCTTGTCTAAAATAAATCTCCTCTACGAGGTGGAATCCTTGGTAAGTCTAGAATATTCAGCAATCCTCCAATATTCTTTGCATATGATCTTGTAACTCTCCTTAAATAATTTACTATTTCAAAATAAACATGATAAAGGTGTTCTTGGTTTCTGACTTGAGTTTAATTCTTCCTTCGCAAATGGAGACTTTGGGATAACTAGTTTCTAAACTGTCATCGGTAGAATGTTCTCGAGAAAACAAATTTCCTCGGTTATCCATGCACTGATGTCCCTCTTTCTAGTGCCAAATTGTTGATTCCTAGAAAGTATCATGTATCGACAGTAGGTATTCTCCCCAATAAACGTTCCCAATTAGTTCGTTTATTTTTTGGTGTGGGGAATTCGTCCGGTTAGCGGCCTGGCTACTATACAATTAAATGAGAGCTTGATTCTTATTTTACTAGTTGCGTCTTGGTCCACTATTTATGTGTTTTTTTATTGTTTTGTAAATGATATGCAAGTTCTTAAATTAAATGTAGATGATCAGTAAGAAAAGGTTTCATAATGTGATGTGTAGGTTCTTACCTCCTATCTTATCCCCTTTGTTCCTAAATAACAGAAAACAAATAATAGCTATGCTAAGCTAATTCTATCTAACATATCCCCATGGAGCAAGATGATTATTTGAATGAGTAATGTACTATATTTTATGCACAAAGAATTTTACAGATAGCTGATATAATTCAAAATACATAAACACAGTATAAAAATAACATAGAGATACCTCAATGTTTGTTAAAACATTCATTACTCATATGCTGCATAAGCTTCATGATAATGAAAGGGAATCATGCACAATTTAGAAATAGTTCATAAGTGAAATGATCTCATAGAGTTATAGAGTAAGCTAAAACATAAATAGTTCTATATTCATCCATCTACACAGCATGCATTTGAAACTTTGGCAAGTCCTTCTCCACTAGAAATTTAGTCCTTATTTATTATAAAAATAAGTAGTTCTTCTTATAAGAATTATTTCACATAAGATCGCTAGAATATTGCTCTCTCCATTTGAATCTACTTCTATTTATACATTTGCACAATGACTCTTGGTTCTCCTGCCCTTTGGGCTTCCTCAACATTTGGTTACAAAAGATTTGTCTTCTAGTGTGCACACTAAGGAAGATTATAAATACAAAATATTACAATTATATTCCCATGTGTCAATAAAACAAAAACACTTTAAGTGAGATCAGTCAACTCAATAATGAATTGTTTCCAAGTGACAGCATCCAAAACAATCATCTCAAAATCTGCTAGTTCCGGGAATCAGACTCTGGCCTCATGTTTGGACGTCTGAGTCTTTATGTTAGACATCCTTCCTGGAATTACTAGAAGCAGATCTTCTAAAAGGAATTTTCTTACTACAGCTTGAACCATTGCACTTTTGATCACCATATTAACTGAATGCCAAGTTCATCCTCCCTCAATCTATCATGCAACTGCTTCAAGTATTCTTCATGGGCTGGGAGCTCATCTAGCCTCCTTTTGGATGATGTCTGGTATGATAAGTGACTGCAAGAACATGGAAAATGTCTTAGTAATTACATCATTAAAAAACGTATGAGCTCAAACGAGATAAATCACTAAGATATGCTAGTGAAACCAATTTAAAACAAACATTAGTATGTTATCGGATAAATATACTCAATCATAATCAAGCTAGATCTCCCTAGTCCAAGTGGATCTAGAACAAATCAAATACATAATACAATCTACTTTGCTAGATCAATCATAAATTCAAGCTCACAAATAGACCGCTTACCTATAATATGCAAATCCTCTTCTCTCTTTGTTGATCCAAGCTCCAGAATCTTCAGATATTCAGCTGCAAAACCCTGTCAAGCAAGTGGAAACAAACAAACAATATATGCATATCAAAACATATAATTGATCTAAGATTAAAGTTAAGGAATAAATCTCTAAACATTATTAACACGACAATTTTTATGGAAATATATTTGTGTTAATTTAATCAAGGAGATACATAGAATTACATAAAGAAGGAATGTCACAACCTAGCCTTAACACTGCAACTTTCCATCAAACTATCCAAGCCAAAGCCTCCAAAGGATGATAGGGATCACCTAGAAATTCCACCAACATAAGAGTACCATAGTCCTTCCTCCCTTCCAAATGGAGAGAGGGTTTAGTTTATAACACTAAAGGGATAGATCAGGTTGAGTATTAGGAGGATGGATCAAAGGGATATTTCCTATAGGTTAGGAACTGAATTCCACCTTACTTCGATAATAGGGATAGAGATCCACCTCATCCACCTTCTATAAGGGTCTCAAAGCTCTATTTTTTCCCTCAAAACACCACCGACACACTTCCCAAAAAGGGAAAAAGCACCATCGGTGCACCTAGTAGTGGGAGAAAGAGTATCGAAATTGACACACCTAGCATGGAGGGAAAAAATGCCTTCGGCACACCTATCATGAAGGATAAGAGAGACATCCTTCCTAGAGAGGGAAAAAAGGCATAAAAACCTCAGCATCAACCCAATTTAGCAGAGAGAAATTCGAGGATTAGGAAAAGGGTTAAGACATGGATGAAGAGTGTAATATTTTGGTGTAACAGAATGCCCCCCCAAAGCATGAAGTTAGAGGAATGCGAAAGGTGAATGATTTGTAAAGTGAAGAAATCTAAGGCAAGGATGTTGGATGGAAGTTGTTGGGGTACCAATGAATCAAATCTCAAATGACTCAAAACATGGCTTTCAACCAATAAAATGCAGATCCATGCTAGTAGACACCAACTAAACACAATCATGCCTACTAGACACAAGCGTAGATCCATGATGAGATGATAACATAGATACAACCAATAAAATGTGGATCTATGTAATATGAATTAAAAAAACTCTATCTCAACCTGGGCGAAGATATCTGACAAACCAGGGTCTTCAGGCCTAACCCGCAATGATACAAATCTAACCATGTGATTACAATGTCTTGATGTCAAACATGGTAGAAACAACTTGATTACTAGTCAATAATGTAAACTATTTACAAGTGCAAGGGAAATCACCATTGATGTCAATGATTCCCAAGGTATCTCAGTACATACCATCGAATGTTAATAAAGGAATTGGAGTCGAACACTCAATGATATATTTCAATCAAGAGCCAATAATGTAAACTCATGTTGAAAGCGAGGTAACCTGCCATTAGGGCATGCAGGACCAAGGTACTTGTCTTGGTTTCTAAGTCTAATTCCTAGATGAGGATTTGGATTTGACAGGAATAGACTTGGCGAAGGAGGGCCATGATGAATCCCCCATCATCGACACAAAACATGATCAAATATGTTTTGGAGTAAACCAAAAAACAGAGTGATGTATGAGACTGACTCAGTGATGACCAACATGATGGAAGTTAAAATTATTGCAGATAGTGGATAAATGAACAAACTTATCTTGAACATGGGAATGGAATGACTTGGATGTATTGACACGAGAATGACACTAATCCCCAAATGCAACTAACGGTGAGAGTATTCATGGACAACTCAAAGTATTAAGAAGACTCTAGGAATTAGTAGGACTCAAAGACAAACGGATTACCGAAGTACTGAAATGCATATGCAAATGAGTTCCATGTTCAAGAGTGACTGTGTACTACCATTAAAAAATACAAACTCTTTCCCTAATTCCCCCATCATGATTGATGAGTGCCTCTTTTCTTTTTAACGAGCTGGAAAAGATTAATAAATGCTCAACATAACTCGTCCTTCGAAAGAGTCCAATCTCATATATTTTATGAACCTGAGAAAGGATGGGTTCATTCCCAAAAGAGGGTCCTTTATCATTTAATTTTACGAGTCCGATGAAAGAAAAATCATTTGTTGTTTCATGTTTAGAGAGTTTGAAATGACTAAGAAGACTCCAAAAGGTCCTTTTTTGTAAATAGGCCTAGTCAATCCGAAAAAGAAATAACCTGCCACCAACTAGTCAACCATTCTGATACTTTTACAAGAGTGAATGTAAGAAGTTCGCTTGGCAATATTTTTGTGTTTTTAAGGAGACTAAGAATACCTTAAATATAACACCAGAACAAGTTCTTTTTTCATAATACAATTTTAATGAGTCTGGAAAATAGTAAAAATATACTTGATACCTTTGCATTGAGTTTTTAATGAGCACGACAAAGGTCTAAAAGGCACTCAAAACATTTTTCATGTTTGAATCCAGAGAATGAAAAAGAGATAAAGTAAGCTCAAACCAGTTTTCATGTTTTAACTAGAGAATGAAAAATGAAAAGTAAGCTCAACACCATCTTATAGTCTTTAACGAGTTCGAAGATCAGTTGAAAGAATGCTCAGGGTATCTACTTCATTTTTTAAAGAGCTTGTAACAAAATAAGAACTATGCTCAAAGGGTCGTTTCATGTTTTAATGAGCTTGAAACTAAAATAAAGTATGTTCAAAACATGGTTTCATTTTTATGCAAGATTGAAACAAAAGGTTAAACTATGCTTAAGGAAAACTACTTCATTTTTTAACAAGATTTAAATAGAAAATGAACTATGCTCAAAAGGGCTTCCATTGATGGGCGATTTCCCAACATGATGTCCAGTGTTTGGTACTTTCCCCTAATATAATTTTCAAGTAAGTTTAATGCCAATATAATTGGATGTAAGAAGACTCTAGGAATTAGTAGGAATCGAAGACAAATGGATTAACCAAGTACTGAAATACATATCCAAATGAGTCCCATGTTCAAGAGTGACTATGTATTTCCACAACAAAATATAAACTCTTTCCTTAATTGCCCCATCATGATTGATGAGTGCCTCTTTTATTTTTAATGAGCTAGAAAAGGGTAACAAATGCTTCATATAGTTCTCCTTTAGCCAAGTCCAATCTCATATATTTTACGAACCTGAGAAAGGATGGGTTCATTCCCAAAAGAGGGTCCTTCATCATTTGATTTTACGAGTCCGATGAAAGCAAACTCATTTGTCATTTCATGTTTAGAGAGCCTGAAATGACTAAGAATACTCCAAAAGGTCCTTTTTCATAAATAGGCCTAGTCGGTCCGAAAAGAGATAACCTACCACCAACTAGCCAACCCTTTTGATACATTTACAAGCGTGAACGTAACAAGTTCGGTTGGAAATATTTTTGTGTTTTTAAGGAGATAGAAAAGAGATTAAATATAAATCTAGAATCAGTTATTTTTTCATAATCAAATTTTAACAAGTCTAAAAAACAGTAAAACTATACTTGATACCTCTTCACTGAGTTTTTAACAAGCACGACAAATGTATAAAAGGCACTCGAAACCTTTTTCATGTTTGAATCTAGAGAATGAAAAAGCGATAAAGTAAGCTCAAACCAGTTTTGATATTTTAACGAGAGAATGAAAAATGAAAATTAATCTCAACACGATCTTACTATTTTTAAGGAGTTCAAAGATCAATTGAAAGAATTCTCAGGGTATCTGCTTCATTTTTTAATGATCTTGTAATAGAATAAGAACTATGCTCAAAGGGTTGTTTCATGGTTTAATGAGCTCAAAACTAAAATAAATTATGTTCAAAACATGGTTTCATTTTTATGCAAGATTGAAACAAAAAGGTAACCTCTGCTTAAGGAAACCTACTTCATTTTTTAACGAGCTTGAAATAGAAAATGAAATATGCTCAAAATGGCTTCCATTGATGGGTGATTTCACAATATGATGTCCAGTGGTTGGTACTTTCCCCCAGTATAACTGTCAAGTAAATTTAATGCCAATATAATGAGGTAGGGTACATTCCCCCAAAGCTTCATTTCGTCTTCCTTTAAAAGAAGATGAAAACAAGGTTCAAATATTGAGTCTTGACATGATGGAAGAATTCGTTTCAATTTTTAATGAGCTTGACATGAAAAAGGAACTATTGTCAAGGTCTATTTTATTTTTTAACGGGATTGAAAGAAAAAATAAACATTGCTCAATGTGACCTATTTCATTTTTAGACAATATTGAAATAGAGAATAACTATTCTTGCGGGGTCCTATTTCCTTTTTCCTCAAGCTTGAAATAGAGAGTAACTATGCTTGAGGAGACTTGTTTCATTTTTACACAAGCATGAAACAGAAAGTAACTATGCTTGGAGAAATAAGTTTCATTTTTTAACGAGCTTGAGACATAAACAAAACTATGCTCAGATCATCCGTTTCATTTTTTAATGAGCTTGACATAGAAAAGGAACTATGCTCACAAGCAGTTCTAATCCAACATGATGACTAGAGGTTGGTGAGTTTCCCCCTTACAAAATAAGCTAGTGACTTAACTCTAGTATGATGTCCAGAGGCTGGAGCCATGCCCCATTTTATCTATGATGGGAGGATACTAAATAGAAGGGGATGGAGCCACAAGAACATGCGGGACATTAAGGTAATCCTAATGACTAGGAGTCATATGATGATCGAGTTTAACAAAGAAAAGTTGATCAATGGTCACAATATTCCCATCATGGGGAAAATACATCCCTCAAAAGAGTATGGACACTATAGCTTTCATGGTGTAAACTTAATCATGCCAAAGGAGCATATTAAAATCTAAGGGACATTGGACTACCATAACATTAATACATATAGTTTTTCCTTCCAAAGTAATAGGAAACTGAAGAAGGATACCTAAAGGCATTGTGGTTCTTCACTTAAAAGCCAAAATCTAATCGGTAGCTGGCACAAGTGGAGGAGAACCTATGGCTTGCCAAGCAGTAGAGGATAAAATGCTAACAGAAGACCCTTCGTCAATGATAGTTTGAAGTATGATTTTAGAAGTAACTCGCACAACTATCTAGAAAGGAACAATTGAATGAAGATGATATTCTATTAGGTTAATCCAGTCAAAGGAAATAACCTCACTACTTGGAGAGGGTTTTGTCGAAAGAGACAAAACTACTTCTTACATAGAACAATCACAACTAACTATGAAAACTTCAGTAGGATTGTTTTCACTCTCGATTGGAAGAGAGGGAGAATATGAAGACTGTATTGAAATGACTACTTTAGTCTCAACAATCTCTGATGAAAGAGTGGGATCGAGTGGACATGACTTAACCTCGACCACTTTAAATTCACTCTCCAATGGGAGAGTGGGATCAACCAAAGATGGAACTAGATCGACCTCTTTGAATTTACTCTTCAATGGAAGAGTGGGATCAACCAAGGATGGACTTGGATCGACCACTTGATCAACCAATGGAATTTCAAGGGACAACTTATGATAACCGGTTGGAAGTTGTTGTTGAGGAACAACAATATCTTCCAATGACTTTGAAGCTTCATCCATGCGAGTACAAAGGTAAGTGCAGTGAATATCCTTACATAGAAAGAAAGGATATCCAACCTTTCATTTTCAACTCTTAACCAAAGAGTCACTGGTTGATGGGAGATCATCAGTATGATAATCAGAGAATGATGACACAAGATGTTTAAACCACACTTTTGACAGAAGGAAAATACCAGGATAGTCCTTGAGAAGGTGATCACCCTTGCAAAGTCTACAAGGTAAGTTAGCTTTATGGGTGCCAGAAATAGGTACATCAATACTCCTAGCATGATGATCAGTGGCTGGTGGGCTTCCAACATGAAGATCAAAGGTTGCAGCTATGACCTTCTGCTTAGTGTTATTCTTCTTAGTTTCCCATTTACTAATGTCATATTTTTCAACAAGTGAAGAGGAAGAAAGGGAGGTTGATTCAACATTCAACAAAGAAGGAGAAGGGTTCACATGAGGTTGATGCTCATGTTGTAAAGGACCAAGATCCAACACAAAGGGTGAATTTCGTATGAAAGGATTCGAGAATAACCATATGGGTAATCCTATATTCAATCCGGGAAGGTTCAAAGTGGCCATGAAGGGAGGACCAACAACTCCACAAGAGTGAGAAACAAAAGACATACCTTGAAAAGTGTTCTCTTAAATGGTGGTCTTGGGAGAGTCTCCCATATTTGAACTCTCTAAGAATATCTGAAATACCACACAAGACCAAACACTACTCAATTCTAAATGCCATAGCCCAACTGTGTGAATAGGAGTGGATCCAAGCCAGAATTCTCATGTTATTATCAAGGATTCACATTTATGCGATGCCAAGACAGATAAAAGGTTAACTCAGTTGGTCATCGAAATCTTAAGTTTCTCTCCCAATATACGCTAGGTACGAGGGAGCTCAACTTTGTAGTGGTGATTTCTAATGCACAACCATTCGAAAGGGGCCCTCGATTATACAATTGAGTACATGAAGTACCTTTCGATATAACTCAAGGGTACGTGAAAGGTCATTTGATATACCGATGGTACATGGAGGAACTGTGCAGACCCCAGATTGCAGTGCAGGCAATAAATGACAGCTGCCATACTTAACGATGTCAGAACACATCACTAACTTACACACAATTACTAAATGATTTTAAACCTAAGCTAGCATTAATTTTATCTTGAGCATTTAAGTGGATGCACGAGGTGTAGACAGGAAATGTAAAAGAATGCAAATCCTAGTTACATGAAAATGCACATTTCTCTTTCAATGAAAACCACCTTAAGGTAGGGAAAGAGTTTTATGTTAAAGAAGACAGAAATCAGTGATCTAAGAAAGCCAAGTTCTAGTCAATTCCAACTACGAAGCTTCAAATATTAACCACAGGGGTCTTCACTTGTTCACCAATATCCTATCACGTTAGTTCATATTGTGGGTTTTAAAATTATAAAAAATCAAACCAATATATTGTAGGTATTGGGGGGATGAGGGGTTTAAGGTGGGGGTGGGTAGGGTGGTTTATAAGGATTGAGGTATAAAATGGGGTGGGGAGGAAGTTTTAAGTATTGGGAGGGGATTTCAACAAAAAGAGTTTGGGTCAATATCTCTCGAAATTAAGGGTATTCTTTAATATCCCACAATCGCACGTGCTATGTGAGAGGTTCACTAAGTGAAGTCCCTGTGAGATTAACATCATTGATAATTCATGAAAATAGCTACATATTCATACATGAGTGAGGGGGTTCTGGGGTACGGATACATGAATCTGAACAATAAATAAAAGAACAATTATTTCGTAGAGTGCACTAGCTCTATATTTCTAAAAACGTTGTCTAAAAATTGCAAATGAAATCAAAGATAGTACACATCTTAACAATGCACAAAACAAAGTAAAGAAGAACTTTTATTTTTCAAATGCATGTATCAAAATGAAATTTGATATCTATATTATTTTTAGATCTACAAACATAAAAATAGATAATATCTAAAACACTCCATTCATTTAGAAATCAAAAGAAATATGATAAGCACTCATACAACCCCAAAACATCCAGAATGAAACCAAGACTCAATGACTGAGTAGAGGAAGAGATAATGCTAGGTCTAGGGGATCTATGACTATCACATGTAGCCTAAAAGCCAAAATCCAAAAAACAAAAACCCAAAAATTAAGGAAATTTGAGCCCAAAACTAAGTTTGAAAGGTTGACACACTTTCCTGTACTCGACCAAAGCGCCTATGAGGGGTGGGCTCACTTGCTTCATTGCAAAAGAGCACCTATGAGGGGACAAATGCACCTATAACACTATAGAACAGATCCTATGAGTGGAAGTCGCACCTACAACATCGTGTAAGAGCATCGAAGGTGCACTTTATCCTAAGGAAAAGAATGCCTATACAACTAACACTTTTGACACTAAAAAATGATACCAATGATGCTATGTCTACACAACGGAGGTGCACCAGTGGAGAAAAAAAATAGAATAAAACCTAGATCTCCTATGGGAGAAGGGAAAAGGGTCTAATAGTGATCCAAATAGCATCAAGAGGATGCAAGACACTCTTCAAAGACAAAACCTAAAGGAGGAAACGTCTCTAGAGGATAGAAAAAAGGATTGATAAACAAATATGAAATGAAAAACAAAAGAAATCAGATCTACGTAATGTTAGTTTTTCAACATTTAAGCTAGCATTATGATAAGATCTTTTCACTGAGAGAATAACGAGCACAACAATCACATAAGCACATCACAAGAGACAAGAGACACAAAGACTTTAGGAGGGGAAACCATAAATGGAGAAAACCCCTCAACTTCCTCTAAGATAGTATCACCACAAGATGTGATCCCAAAACAGTAAGATGACCTCCCTTCACAATAGTAGCCTTCTGTCTTCTGTCAAGCCCAAGAATTTCCTTCTCCAAAAGTGCGCCACACTTGAGAGAGCAAGAGAGCTAAGTCACAAGTGATAAATAGAGAGACTCTCACTCTCTATTTATATTCTTCCGTTGACTTGAAGTGCACTCAACCATGTAGGCTTAACTTATAATTAATTACTTGAGCCTACACCTTAATTAGTGTATAATAACCCAAGTGCCCCTAAACTGTGGGGACTTACCTAATGACTTGATATGACTTGTTTACATTATTAATCCTCCCGATCGGAACATCGGGGCATGACCACATGACTCAAATGCATAATAGAAACATCCCGGAATAAACATCGGGTTACAATACATAAGATACATGGAAGGATACATTCTAAAGTTACATATACATCAACACTCCCTCTTAACTAGGAAGGTATTCTTTCGACACAATTTTCAGCACTGGTCTTCTTCTCTGCATCAACTGGAACATCTTCATCTTTGAGTCACCTTCATCTTCAAGTCATCTTCGTCTTCAAGTCATCTGGGTCTGGATCATCTCTCGATCTGGATCATCATAAAATGGCATCACTAGATCTAGATCATCACTCGATCTGGATCAACATCACTGGACTGGATCTGGATCATCACTCGATCTGGATCGCTACTGCTGGATCTAGATCATCACTCGATCTGGATCTCTCGGATTCATCATAACTGGATCTGGATCATCACTCGATCTAGATCTCCACTGGTCACCATCATGTGTGTACTATCTCGTCATAGGAATTTCTACAGAGCCAGCCCTTTTTCATGCTGTTTGTAGGCCTACTCTCATGTAGGTCTTCGCCCAGCACTTACATCTGACCTGCTCGTCAGAAAGGCACGCCCAGCACTCACATCTGATCATGTAGTAAACTACAGTCACATCAGAAAGGCCCAGCACTCACATTCACCAGCATGATAGGACATCACATCACTAACATCTGTGAAATGGCTCTGCACTTATATCTGACCTACTCGTCAGAAAGGCACAATCCCATCCAGGCTGGAACCACATCCTGCCACACTGATGAAAGAACCCTGTTCTTATCACCCAGGCTGGAACCACATCCGCCACACTGATGGAATACTTTCAACTGGGCTGGAACCACAACCAACACAATGATGAAAGAACTCTATTCTTTCCACCAAGGTCGGAACCACATCCGCCACACTGAAGAAAGATTTGTGCACTCACATCTGACCTGGTAGGAACTGAATCCTACACTCTCTGTCAGAATGGCCCCCAGTCCTTGACTGAGCTACATGGTAACTGACCATGCGCCTCCACTCTCCCGGAGAGTGGCAATTGCCCTTACATATATCCTACTCGACAGAATGGCCAGCACTCATATCTGTCATGGGAGGAACTTAATCCTTTAGCCATGACCAAAATGGCTCAGCCCTTATATCTGACCTACTCGTCAGAATGGCTCAATCCCATCCAATGATGGAAGACTCTCAGCTCACAATGAGGAGAGATTTCTGCACTTATATCTGACATGGGAGGAACTAAATCCTTTAGCCATGAACAAAATGGCCCTGCCCTTACATCTGACTTGCTCGTCAGAATGGCACAATCCCATCCAATGATGGAAGACTCTCAGCTCACAATGAGGAGAGATTTCTGCACTTATATCTGACATGGAAGGAACTAAATCCTTTAGCCATGAACAGAATGGCACTGCCGTTACATCTGTCCTACTCGACAGAATGGCACTCAAACTCAGCACTCATATCAGTCATGGAAGGAACCAATCCTCTCACCATGACAGAATGGCTCAGCCCTTACATCTGACTTGCTCGTCAGAATGGATTTGAATCTCTAGCACTCATATCTGACATGGAAGGAACTGAATCCTCTCACCATGACAGAATGGATCAGCCCTTACATTTGACCTGCTCGTCAGAATGGCTTTGGGACTCATCACTGTCTCTGGGAGGAAGCCTCGATTTGGAGAACACCAAGTCTCTCTCTGAAGTACTCAAACTTCAGCCTAGCCAATGGCTTCATCAATACATCAGCTATCTGTTCCTCCGTCGCAACATACAGGAGCTTCACTGCTCCTCTCTACACCATATCCCTGATATAGTGATACTTGATCTCAATATGCTTCGACTTGTCATGGAACACTGGATTCTCTGACAACTTCACGCAACTTTAGTTGTCACAATGTATATAGGTAGCATCCAACTGGAGATCAAATATATCAGACAGTAGCTTCCGCACCCATACTGCCTCACAACTAGCTGAACAAGCTGCGACATACTCTACTTCAGCTGTACTCAGTGCCATACAGGGTTGCTTCCTACTAAACCAAGAGATCACACCTGATACCATACTGAAGCAACATCCCGAAGTACTCTTCCTGTCGATGGCACTGCCTGCCCAATCTGAATCAACATAACCCTCCAGGTTAATCTTCAGATTCGCATCGTACTTGAGCCCATAATAAACTGTACCCCTGCATACTTTGCAACCATCAGGTGAACATGTTTCAATGTGTTCACAACAAAGCAAATATTTGGTCTCAGGTACATCAAGGACCCAATCATCTGATGATACATCGTAGCATCAACCGACTCTGAATAAGCATCACTCAATAGCTTCAGGTTTGATTCCATAGGTGAGGCCATGCAGTCCATCATCCTGAACCTCTTCAAGATCTCTACTGCATACTTCCCTTGTCCAAGGAAGATTCCATCTGTATTCTGCCACACCACCATACCTAGAACAATAGTGCATCGACACATAACAGGAGCATCACTGGTCTTCTACCTTCAACCTTGAAGCAAAGGTTGGAATCCACTTTACTTTCAGTAAAGCCTAGAGTCATCAGTAATCTGTTCATCCTGTTGTACCATGTCGAACCTCAAGATATTCTGTAGTCACTCCCTCTGAAGCGGATCATCATACTCCCTCTGTCTTTTGTGCTCTATGCACTGAAAACATTCTGTACTGGAGTGACAAGTAGCTTCCTATGCTACTAGTATTCTATGCATCCATCTAGTGTATAGAATTTCATCTTCAACCTTTTAGCAAAGGTTAAGATCTTCATCAATCTCATCATGTATTTGTTTCAACTCTTACTGGCTGCAAATGTCTCTTCGTAGTCTAGGCCTTCCTTTCGAAAGAAGCCTCATTCTACGAATCTTGCTTTGTATCCCACCATGTTTCCATCTACTGCATGATGGAACTATGAACTTCTCTTTAGGTCTCAATACTGTTCCCTGACATCATTCTTCTTGAACTAGTCTTCCCTTTCTTCTTGGAGGCTGGAAGGTTCTGCATCAATGATGTCACTGCACTCATCATATTATTCTTTGTCTTTGAACTATCTTCACTTGTCCTTCGAAACAAGTCTTCATTCTTCTTTGCTTGTAGGCGATTATGTATGCGATCTTTCCTACAAGTCCAATGCATTTGTATGGTTAGAAACATTTCATAAGGAATATTCATACTGGCAAGTTACTATGCATAAGTATATGATCATGCAACTAATTCAGCCAATACAACATTCATCCATATCTCACCGAAACTTTCTAGATGCCTTCCATCTCTACCAGGACAACATTGAGATTGTGCACTAATCCAATATGTCAGCAAAGAGGTTTCATTCTAGATAAGTAGCAATGGAGAATTTGTATAGCACCATGAGCTACTTACCCATCACATGCATATTAGTAGTATGCTGTCATTAATGCAAACATACTATCATGCATAATACAACAACTGAATATAAACAAATGCATAACAAAATAATATAATGAAATGACAATTGAATATTTATCGTTATTTGTTTCGAGGGTAGACTCCTTCTTGAGCCTTCAGCTTCATCGTCTTCTTCATTCATAGTCGCATCGTTTCTTATCCAAATGCTGAGGTGGATAAGAGGTTCTTCAAGAGTTGAGTTCTTCATATTCCTCATTGCTTGAGGGATCTTCTTTGGATGGTGAGAGCCGGATCTTCAAATGCTCCTATCTTATCTTCTCTTCTTATGGGTAGAGCTTCTTCTTTTTCCCAAAGTTTGATGAAAGTAATCACTTCCTTCTGGAACACATTCCTTGAATGAATGAATTCCATGATCCTGGGAGGTCATTCAAGGTGGCCATCACCACTTCTGCATTCTTCACCACTTCTTTTACCGCTTCAAATTGTTCTTCCCTTCAAATAGCTTGAAATTCTGGAAGACCTTCAACAACTTTGCTTTGTAGTGCACATGTGCAAGTTTTCTATGCCAAAGCTCATTTGGCTCTACCGTATCATGGATCAAGGCTTGTTCTAGATGGCCCTTCAATTTGTACAAGCCTCCTTCTTGTTCTTCAATCACTACCGCATCATCGATAGTCTTTCCTTTTGGCCATATGATGACTTGACCATCTATGAATGCAGTCCTCATTCCTTTTGCATCAATGCTGAAATGGAGAGAAGGTTCTTCTTGAGTCCTAGAACAAACAATAATTTTTTCATTGTTAGAGACTTACCAGAGTCTAGCTTGTATGAATATTCCCCACTACCTTTTATTGGATATTGGTAGTCATCTCCTAGTTTCACCTTGTGAGGTGATTCATGTTCTGATAGTCTTACAAAGGATTCCTTGAATCCCATCATATGTTTGGAAGCCCCATTGTCTATAAGCCAATCATCACTTCCATGAGTAATGTTACCTGTGAGATCTGATATCAGAACATATTCATCCTCGCTTGAAGAATCTTCACTTTCATGTCTGGATCTCTTTCTGGATGGTTCATCATCCTCTGCAGCATGAGCATGATGTCTTCTTTGGCCTCATATCCCTCTGAAACTGGAACCTCCATACTCATGTAGGTGTCTAATCCATTTTCTTTAGAGAGATCATATACTTCCAGGTTTGGAAGTTGTCAACTTCCGCAAGCTTTTAACTAAGCTGATGTGATATATCATATTGAAATGAGAAACTCAAATGGAAATAGCAAAGGATTAGATCTTACCGATTTGAGGTGTCCGTCCTTGTCCCGGAGTTCGTTGATCTAGGGTTTGTCACCGAAACCCTAATTTTCAAAACTTGGAATCTTTCAGATCTGATTGGACAAATAGATAGATCTCTTCAAATGGAGCTGTCTAATGTACTCCTTTTCTGAAAACAGTGAAGGGAAACTCCCGGAACAGGAAGCCCTAATTTTCTAATTTCTTCTGCAGAAATGCCTGTTACTGTTTCTGTGATATCTCCGAAATTACTGATCCTCTGTGTTTGAAATTTCTCACTGAGGTAACCTCGCATGTCCCTGATCCAACACCGTAGGTTTCACCATTTGGGATTTATGATCCTTTTCCCAAGGTGACCTATTACTGGACTGTTCAGAACAACGAAGTTGTATGGCATGCCACGTGTCACTGGTTCATCTTCTGAGTCTGACCTTCAGACCACAAAAAGTACATTCCATGCCCTTTCTGGAACATTTTCAGGAATTCCATTTGGACCTATGTAGCCCAAGACATTGTAAATATCCCCAGGTGTCCTGTTTAAGGATGATTTCTGGAATAGGATGGAACCCTAACTTGGAGAGATCATATCTCCCAGAATATAGCGAATCAGAGGCTTCTCTTTGGACACAATGTTCATCAGGATTGTATATTTGGCCCCTGCAATTTTTAGCTTTTTATACTTCACCAATCGCAGAATATATCGACTGTACCAAAACTTAGCAGTTTTAGTATTTAGGGTTTCTCCTAGCTCAGGGTCAAACTAGGGTTTGACTTTCCCGGAGATTTACCCAACCAAATTTCTTGATCCAGGTCTCTAAATTTCGGTTTTGATGAGGAGAAAAATCCTATGCTAGTCTCACCCAAAAATTCCTCTTATGTAGAAATCCGTAAT
>LPNX010747448.1:0-10423 GCA_001517045.1 Pseudotsuga menziesii | reverse complement strand
ACAAGTGATAAATAGAGAGACTCTCACTCTCTATTTATATTCTTCCATTGACTTGAAGTGCACTCAACCATGTAGGCTTAACTTATAATTAATTACTTGGGCCTACACCTTAAATAGTGTATAATAACCCAAGTGCCCCTAAACTGTGGGGACTTACCTAATGACTTGATATGACTTGTTTACATTATTAATCCTCCCGATCGGAACATCGGGGCATGACCACATGACTCAAATGCATAATATAAACATCCCGGAATAAACATCGGGTTACAATACATAAGATACATGGAAGAATACATTCTGAAGTTACATATACATCAACACGTAAGTCACCAGTATGGTTGCCAAATTTGTTATTGGATAAATCTACTCAATCGAAATCAAGCCAGATCTTCCTAATTCAAGTGGATCTTGAACAAATAAAATACAGAATACAATATAATTTCCTAGTTCAATAATAAATGCAAGCTCACAGATAGATCACTTACCTACAATATGCAATCATCTTCTCTCTTTGTTGATACAAGCTCCAGAAGCTTCAGATCTTCAGCTGCAAAACCCTGTCAAGCAGGTGGAAACAAGAAAAAATTATATGCATATCTAAACATATAATTGATCTAAGCTAACAGTTAAGGAAGAAATATCTAAACATTATTAACACAACAATGTTTATGCAAAGAGGTTTGTATTAATGTAATCAAGGAGATACATAGAATTAAATAAAGAAAGAATGTCACAACCTAGCCTTAACGCTGCAACTTTCCATCCAACTATCCAAGCCAAATCCTCCAAAGGATGATATGGATCACCAAGAAATTCTACCAGCATAAGAGTACCATAGTCCTTCCTCCCTTCCAAATGGAGAGAGGGTTTAATTTATAAGGCTAAAGTGATAAAGTAGGTTGAGGATTAGGAGGAGGGATCAAAGGGATATTCCCTATAGGTTAGGAACTAAATTCCACCTCACCAAGATAATAGGGATAGATCTCCACCTCATCCACCTTTGAGAAGGGTCTCAAAGCTCTGTTTTTTTCCCTCAAAACACCACTGACGCACTTTCCAAAAAGGGAAAAAATCACCATTAACACACCTAGTAGTGGGAGACAGAGCATCATCCTTCCTAGAGAGCGAAAAAGGAAGAAAAAACATCAGCATCAATCGAGTTTAGCAGAGGGAAATTTGCGGATTAGGAAAACGGTTAACATATGGATGAAGAGTGTAAGGTTTTGGTGTAACACAGTACGCTACATTACCTTGCTTCCCTTGGCCATTGGTTCAAGAAAAACTTGACGCAAATCAGTGGGTAAAATGATGGCAACAAAATTCATGCACAGGTGTGTATCGGCCTATGTATGCTCATCATTATCTAACATACTTGGGGAAAAAAATGCCTTCGAACAAACTGGTGAGGCTCTGAGAGTAGGTGGAGTGGCCAGGGCAATTTTAATTTTAGAGGAAACGAAAAAACGTAAAGAAATACAAGGGAAAACCCTTTTTTTAACCCACAAAAAACCATACCTACTCCCTGCGGGGTGTATAAATAGACATATATGAGATAAAACCTTTTAAAGCGGTAGGTAAAGAACTAAAAACCGCACGCGTTAAGTAAAATGTCATTGGTGCCAAAACACAATGTGTCAAGTAACTATGGATAAGTCAAAGTGAGACCAGCCTCAACAATGGCAGCTTGGAAAACCCCAACACAATCTTAACCATTGGCTTAAGACTCAGTAATACACCCGCATTCCCTTTGCAGCTCGGTGGTCAAGATAATGTTGGAAAGAAACTATGAATGATAGCTGCCATAGAGGCTCCAAGATTAAAACTCCTCCACTGAAGCGGGCTAATGAGGATTGGGCTATCGACAAGGAAATTTTTTCATTGTTGTGGAAGCAAAAGGGAAAAGCATCCACCAATGAGGGCTTCAAAAATCAAAACAAGTTTTGATACGAAACTTGCAAGAATGCCACCATTGCATTGGAGATATAAAACAATCATCCAATATGGAGGGGTAGAAAAATCGAAAGAAATTCTGACTTTCAATGTAACATCCCACCCTCCATTGTGGAAGTGACCTTCAAAATCTTTTCAATGCAGTGGACAAACTTGACCCGAAGGAAATTAAAGAAAAAATTCCGCTGTAGTAGCTTGAAGGACAGGAATGATTCACTGTAGTGGGTAGACTCTCAACAAGCCAAGCGATGCACAAGATAAAAGGTCAGCTGATGTAGTGGCTCAAAAGATAGAACCCATCCATCGTAGCAGTATAAAAAGAAATCAAAAGCATTTTCGATATTCAAACTAAATATTCACCCACTGTTGCGGCACGAACCAGAGAAAACATCTGTCGTAGTGGCTCCAAACTTGACCATCACCCGCTACTGCGGCTAAACAAAACCTTTCTGACTCAGTGAAAAAAAAGAAAAAATATTGAAAATTTCCCATCAGAAAAACAAGCCATAAAGACTAGATTTCAGAACATAAAACTCCTAAGAAGAAAAAACTAAAAATTTAAAGGGGTCCTAAAAAATGTAAAAGTTTTTGGGAAATAGTTGCAGCAGCAATAGCAGGTCAAGGACAAATTGCAGCAGCAAAGCCTTGAAAGGGAGTATGAGGGATACAATGGAAGAAGATGGAATTCTTATATATAAGAACATAATTTATATTCCAAATGTAGCATATTTGAGGAGAGTTGTTATGGACGACATCCATCAAGCTCCATATTATGGTCACCTAGGATACCATAAGACAATTGGTACAGCCAGAAAGGAATACTTTTGGCCAGGAATGAAATAGGGCATGGATGAATACATTTCTAGGTGCATGAAATGTCAGCAGGTGAAGCTTGAGCATCAACAACCAACAGGTTTATTGTAGCCTTTTTCAATTCCAGAATGGAAATGGGAAGTTATTTTCATTGATTTCATTACAATATTTCCAATTACTTGGAGACAACCTAATTCCATCATGGTTGTGGTGGAAAAGTTGACAAAGGTAGTGCATTTTATACCGGTCAAGTCTACGCATAAGAATGATGACATTGCAAAGATATTCATGAAGGATATTTTCAAATTGCATGGATTGCCAAAGGAAATAATCTCTGATAGAGATGTCAAATTCACTTCCAATTTTTGAAAAGAATTGTTTGTAGATTTGAGTACAAAGATAAACTTCAGCACTGCGTACCATCCCCAGACTGATGGGAAGACATAGAGAGTTAACCAAGTTCTTGAAGAAATGATTCACATGTATGTGATAGACAAACACACCAAGTGGGAGGATTATTTACAGTTGGTAGAGTTTACTTATAACAATGGACAACAAGAATCCTTGGGGATGAGTTTTTATGAAGCTTTGCATGGTAGGAGGTTTAGGAAACTAATGACTTGGGATAATCCAGTGAACAAAGTTGTTATTGTTCTAGAATTTCTCAAGGAGATGGAGGAGGAGGTTGTAAATATCAAGAAGAATGTGAAAGAATTCCAAGACAGAAAGAAAATATATGTTGATAAGCATAGGTAGAACAACGAGTTCAGTGTTGGGGATCATGTTTACCTTAGAGTGATGGAAAATAAAAGTTCCTTGAAACTTGGAAGTTGTGCCAAGTTGTCACCCAGATATTGTGGGTCGTTTGAAGTGCTTGAAAGAATAGGGCTAGTTGCATATAGACTTGCATTTCTAGCTATCACTAGGGATCATAATGTTTTTCATGTTTCCTTTGTTAAGAAATATATACATGACCCTAACCATGTGATAAATTGGGATATGATTTAGGCGGAACCTGTTGGAGTAGGGTCCCGCAGCTACAGAAGAAGCTGCTATTTTGGCGGATAGATAGTTTTAGCGGAGATATAAGAGATAAAGCTACGATGCTGTAGCATGTTTCTAGCTACAGATCAGAGCCAGAAACCATTACTGTTGGGACAGAGAAGTCAAGAAAGACGAAAGTACCTGAGCGGCCGAGAAGAGAGAGATCAACCACTACATTGAAGGCAGTGTCGAAGACAGGAGGGCTTAGCTACCCTCATAAAGGAAAAGGAGCGACGAGGCTGAGGTATTGAAGACGAAGGATAGAATATGGGAAGCAGCGCTAGTATCCATGGCCAGTGCTGGGAAGCATGGAGGACTACAGGAAGTTGTGGTGAAGAGAAGTGGTGCATATTACCCATGATCAGTGCTGGGAAGCATGGAAGACTGTAGAGGAGCTCTGGTGTGACAGAAAGTAGCTACTCCAAGTACAGTTATGTCGACTGTCACTAGTTTGGGTTTGGGGTTTACTGTTGGGACAGGCCCACAGTGTTGTAATGGTGAGACCTTCGGGCCGCCTATAAAGGGATATATTTTGTATTGTAAAAGGTTGGCATTTTAGGCATTTTTGAGCATCTTAAGCCATCCATCTAGTTAAGAGTCAGACCATTTTGTAAAGATCCAGAAACTTAGTCTGTCTGAGAGTCATTGATTTTGTATGTAACAATCCTCAAGGATTGACAGAGAGGGAAGAGTATATTGTAAGAGGTGCAATATAGAGAAGAGGAGAGATCTAGGAGAGAAGGGCTCCAGGCTGTGTGTGGAGTTACCCAGAAGATCTCAAGCTACATATGCGGTGTGGCAGAACTGTGTTTACCTTCCCTGAGCTATAATAGAAACACAATTCTATGGACATAGCTTCCATCCTAGAGGTGAACCACGTTAAAATCAAGTGTTATGTGATTGATTTATGTGTTGTGTTTATTTGTTGCATCTATCAGTTAGTACACGAACCTTGTTTATAGTTTAATGTATGTATGCGTTATTCATTTTACAGCACTATAAAAGATAAAAGCAGCGAAGTCTTTAAGCACTTTGTATAAGAGTCTATCTGTGTTCCATCCCAGATAGTTAAGAGTTGCAGAGTAAATAGCCTTGAGCATTGAGTCCTTTAAGTCGGACATGGGTAGCACTGACTACGCAGAGCCACAGCGGTAGGATATCGGAGGGAGGCAATATCGCACCAGCAGAGGAGCTGTGGTGCGCTGCGGTTGAGAATCTAGCATAGGCAGGGGTTATATGTTGGCTGAGGCACGGTGATACGATAAAGGCTAGAGTCATTGCGCATCACAGAGAGTGAGATCTCACAGGCTAGAAGAGCTGCGGGACACCCAGGTTGTCACAGAACCTGGTCGAAGACACTTGAGTCTTTTGGCCAACCCATTAGAGTCACTTCGGGTGAGACTTCAGGCTGCTCTGTGGTCTGTCGCTGAAAGGGCCAGTGAACTAGGGGTGTTGTTGGTACAATTATAGTAAACCTGGGTCTGCCCATAGTGACCAACATAACACAAGGGAGAGTTCTGAATTGAGCCAATGTGCATCCTCGACAGGAAGGTCACCATGCTCTGGAATCAAGACAAAGGATAGGTAAAGGTGCAGTGGGAGCACTATGGTCCTAAAGAGGCTATGTGGGATTTAAAGGATTCCATGTGATTGGCACATCCATTTTTGTTCAAATCTGTAGAGCACTGAGGGAGGTAACAGTGTAGTATTTTTGTTTAATTTTTGCAAAACATTGAGGATAGTGCTATTGAAGGGGGAGGGGAATGTAACACCTCGATTTTTACCCTATTTTCATTAATGTATATGATGTAAATATTATATAGAATCATGACAAGGAGCTCATAGCCAAGGCCCTGTCATTGATTAATGTTTGATTTATAGGAGATCATGGTTGATGTCTATGGATTATGTGATAAGGCAAGCATGTTTGTAAACATCATGTAAATATGCAAATTAATGAAAATCACAGAACCAACTATGTCAATGCAATGAATAATGAGATGGGGGCATGATTTTCCTAAGGATAAGCGGGATGGAATGTTAACCTTGAGCTAGTTTGGGGAAAATCCATGTGTCATGGGGAAAACCCAACAAAACTATCAACTACCCTTTTTCTAGTCTTTCTTCCCAACCATTTATTTATACCAGAATGTGGTTGAGGTAGTTATTGCATGGAAGGGGAAAAGTATGGAAAAACTCAAATTGGGATGAGCACCAAGTTTCAAATGTTGTGTTTTGTTTGCATGGACAAGAAAACATGAGAACCATATGCCATTTTTTCTCATGCATTTACATTTTGGGAGCTACGGGACATCTTCCTAATCCATCATTATTCTCCATTCATGTGAAAGATATGGGGGTAGCTGAGTTCTTCCTATGTGTATCCTTCACGTTCTGTAAGTGTTCTTCCTTTGGAAAGACTATGATTGTTGTGTTGCAGCGCTATCTTGAACTATAGAGTGTATGAGACCTTATTACTCATGTTCTAGAGTGAAGCTTGTGTTGTGGAGTCTCCTTGTGGTTGTCACGTTGTGCACCCTAGTTTGGGTTTGAACTGTGTACAAGACATAGGAATAGGAGATACATAGAATGTGCTTGATAAACCTAGTGTGGAACCTCACAATAAGATAAGAGTGGCTGGTGAGCCTGTTATGCACATCGTGAAGAGCACTAGAAGGGAAGGTGTAGCCTAAGGGACTGGGGAGTAGAGAAGGGGAAACTTCCTTGTTTTGGTTTTCTAGGCACTGGGGAAGCCAGGCCAGATAGGTCTTTTGAAGGTGTTCTTAGGTATGTAGATGAGCTCACTAGATTAGTAGTTATTCCTTCCCATTTCCTTAGAATCCTGATAAATCCAACTAGAAATATGGCTTGGTTGGTAGTCTGATAAACCCATTTGTTTTCTTGGATGTCTCTTGTTTTGTTTGAGCTTGTGAGTAACCTTTGGCCGGAAATCCTGATAAACCCAATTGTGAATGCTGGCTTGGCGAGTTAGCTTGATAAACCCAACAATGAGATTTATTAACTATGTACAGTCTGATAAACCCATATGTTGGCTTGAATGGTCCTTAAGGTCAATCTTGGCTTGGCTGTGAACAGTCTTTGAAACCCAACTGTGAGATGGATTGGCTGAGTGGTCTGTGAAACCCATCTGTTTGTTTATTCTTTCTTGCAACCTGATAAACCCAACTATGTTTTCTTAGTTTATTTTTGTTGTACCCTTGGCTATGTAAGATTATGCTAGTGTTCCCTTATTCCATGAGGAAATCATGTCCATCTCATGGGTGGAAGTGTTGCTAAGATATTAATTAGCGCACTGGCCTATGGTTGGGTGGAACGTTGTAGTGACATCGCTGGTTGTGGGAAAATTTCTTCTCGAGATAAGTGTTCTTGTCCATGTTAATCTTTGTAATTGTATTTCTTGCATTGTAATTGCTTGATGGAATATGATGAACATGTTTGATGTGTTGAAATGATGAATTCTTCCTTTGAATAACTGCAATTATAGGAATCTATGTAGTTTTTATTTGATGCATTGTTAAACTAACTTGCAGGGTTAGGTTGTTGGATTGATGTTGTCCTGGATGGCCAAGTCTATTCAAAGACATCGATTAGCAGGTCAAATTTTCGAGCAGAAACCTTCTTCTACAATGCTTTATTCTATAGGTGGGATGTGAGATGAGGAAGACATCCTTTGGCATATTTGGACCTCCACAAATTCCTGTCCGCAACACACCTTTTTGTAACTTGCGGTATGCAAGATGTGGGATGCGGAGATGTCATTTTGTGAATTATGACTTTTTGTAGTTTTTGATCTGCACCGCACCTTTCTGCAACTTATGGGATAAGGGATGCAAGATCATGGGATGTGGGATGTGACTTTGCATATTTCAATTTCCACAATGGCCATTTCCACATTCGGGATGAGGGAATGCAGAATGTGGGATGTGGGATCATGGTATCGCGATTTCCACAATTCCCAATCTTGCAACTCAAGTTTTTTACGTCATCAATTTTTGTGGGATGATCCTGAGCCGTTAATTTGATTTTGGATGCGAAACCATTTGCGATCATTAGTTTCCATCGCGATCTCTCTCCATCATATGATCTACACTGAGAAATTTCCTTGCAGATCATCAAACTGATCAGTGGAATATGGGAGGGAGCATGATAGTGCTGGAAATGTTGAGAAGTGGTTCACAGCCATGCATTGTGTTTCGATGAATAGTAAAGGTTCTTGATGAAATTTTTAATTCTACATGATAATGGGGCATGGGTATGCTATAGGTTTGAGATGCTAAATATAGACTTCTCTAGAATCGTGCTAGCTAAATTCTATGTTGTATAGAATGAAGTCACGACCGAGATATGCATCTAGGAGAATGCTCTGGTGTATCAAGAAACCAAGCAGAAAAGGAAGGAAACACAATGAAATACCCTCCTTAAAGAAAAGGAGTAGGAAATTGAGGCTAGAGAACAAAGCTGACTTTCATTTGCTGAAGCCATCAAGGAAATAGTCATATATTTCCCTTTAGAGGAGGTCTAAGAACATGTAGATACGAACGCAAAGGTAGCATTCCTGTCTCGGATTGCTACAGACCTAAGGAGACATGTCGAGGAGTTAAAAGCGAGGAAGAGCTCATCTAAGCATCATATGAGGCTATTGGGAGGATAAGACAAGGAGAAAAGATATACACAGAGGTAGTTGAATCCATTTTGGCGATGTGGGAAGTGCTTTTGGAGGATGAAACTATGGAGAATATAAGGGAATATGAATGGAAAGATAATGATAAAATCACTATGGTAAAGGCAGAGATGATAAAAATGTGACTTAAGGAGAAGGTTGCAAAGGTTTATGAAGTAAATCATCTCTAGCAGGAAGTCCAAGTTCTCCGCAACCAAGAGAGGACTAGGAATGATGAAGTAGCAGCACACCATTTAGAAGCAGCACAAGTTATCAAGCATATTCAGCATGTACAATAGAAGCTTCAACACATCATGAATTCATTAGAAGAGGAACCATCATAACATATTAGTTCCAACCGTGTGGAACAGTTGGCTAAGAAATCTAAGGAAGTCACTACAGATGTTTCTTGGATGCAACAAATTTTGAAGGAATTTTAGGTCAAGGTTAGTCCCATGGCACAACCTATTCCAGAAGATTGAATTGTTCAAAACACTCAACATTTGCTCAATTTTGGTTAGTAGCTTTAGACGAGCCACATGTCTTTACTGTGAATCAATCATGTTACTGCATTCTATTGAATGATGGTATAATTCTGTTAATGGATAATGTGAATGAGTATATCTATGGAATAATGTTGCAATAATTCACTAAGTAGTTACACATGGTCCTCCTCCATACTACAGAAACTTGGTTCCGTTAGCTCTCCCTCGTAATTTTGCTCAAATTTTCTTAGTGGCTCAGGATGATTGATTCATAGTGAAGACATTGGTGCTCCAATTGTAAGATATTAAGAAGGGAAAATAACATCATGAGGAGGTATGGTGTACTCGATGTGGTGCATATGGACATACTAAGGATAACTGCCCAGATTACTAAAACTACCTATTTTTAGGAGTGTCGAACCCATTGAGTTGTGGAAGTGTTTCATGGTGATGTATTTTCCAAGTTTATGGTCATCGGCATGAAGATTGTGAACATTTGCAGGAGATGGTAATGAAGCTGATGAACTTATATTGTACATTTTGTTGATTTGTTGGGAATGAACATAAGGATTGTCACACATATGACCTACTCCAAGAAATTGTTGGTGAAATTGTCATTGATGCCAACATGGTCTTGATGTCATCGATGTCACCACTTTGTTGAAGCTCTTGAAGAAGTCCTGCTGATGATGCTGAAGACCCTAGAGATGATCCTGAAGGCTTGGCAGACAATGGAGAAGCCCATGAAGTCTTGGAACCCTTGATGAAGACCCTGATGAACTTTTATACCATAAAAGTTCGTGAAGAAGCCATCAAGAAGAATTCAAGTCATTTCATGATGTCCTGCACAAATTGAAGAAAATGTGAGTAAAGGATCTTGTCAATACAAGCAAGACCCTTATAAGATGATAGCCCTCGTCATATCCTTTCCAACGGTAGGTGGCACGTCACGTGGTTCCTCATGGTTGTTGAGATATTAACTTTTGAAGTTGACCCAACAAAAATTATATGTCGGCTCAGTCAAACTCAAAGTCGGCTTAGTCAAAGTTTTATTAAAAATAATAAAATATTTTTATAGTATGTCGGCCCCATTAAAAATCAATTAAATATGTATGTCGGCCCTAAAATTATGGAGGAAAATCTAGTATATATACCCCTATCAAATTTCATTTTAGGGTGTGCAATTTTGCAAGAGCTCTGAGGTAAATTCGGAGGTCTGTGGCAGCCGCAGTAAGGAGCAGTCCACTGTGGAAATTTCGGGTAAGCTACTGAGGCAGCCGCAGACTGTGGAAATTTCGGGTAAGCTACTGAGGCAGCCACAGACTGTGGAAATTTCGGGTAAGCTAATGAGGCAGCCGCAGACTGTGGTAATTTCAGGCAGCAGTCAAGAATTTTTATTTTTATTTTTTTTGGAAATTTTTGTGGAGCAGCTCGCAGCAACAGTGAA
>LPNX010747444.1:32088-50400 GCA_001517045.1 Pseudotsuga menziesii | reverse complement strand
GTATTATGTATACAAACTAGATTTTTAAAGCTATTTTCAGAAAAGTTGTTGAAGCTCTGAAACAAAGGAGCACTAAAATATGCGTGATTGTCGATGAAATCATTTAAAAGTATACTACAACTGAAAAGGCCTCTCAGCCTTTAAAGTTGGATATATATCCAGTGTCCACATCTTGAAGTAGTTACACACTACTGTTTGAGATTGGTACAAATAAACCCTCTCTTATTTGTTTTGACATCATGTGATACATTTTAATTCCTAATAAAGTGATTTGCCTAAGGGCACCTATCAAGTGTCGTCCTTTCTTGTGCTTAGTTTTTTTTCCCTTAGGTAGAAATATAAAGGGGTATAAAAAATGTAAATGAAAAAATGGATACATGCAATATATAGGGAAAATAGGGGTTTTTTAAAATCGGCAAGGCATATTGGGAGGGGGTTAAAAAAATGATTTTTTGAGGTATTTTCCAATATTTTTTGAAAATAGGGGTATTGTTTCATATGCCACGAACGAACGTGCTATGGCATAGTTTCACTAAGTGAAGACCCCGTGTTGTTCTTCTTGTCTTTGTCCTTGCAAGGATTTGAACCCCCATCAAGAAATTTGAGTTTGTCTTTCTTATTCTTGTCTTGATGCATCGAATCCTTGGATTTCTTCTTTCCTTTGAATGGTTTCAAAACCCCTTCAACAAGAGATTGTTCCTTGCTTGATTTGATAGTGCCCATCTACGCTAGCTTATATTGATCTTGGGTCAATGACTCCATGAATCTTGCTAGTGATGGAATTTGCTAGTTTCGAGTTGTGAGCTAGCTTGAGTGAAATATGCTTACAAACATAGAGTAATCAGACCCTAGATTCAAAAGAATGGACAACATGAGTTGCTCTTGTTTCTTCTCTATGCTTCACTTGTTGAGCTGAAGCACCAATGACTTGAATTTGGTGAAGAAATATTGGATTGTCTCATAATGCATCAGGCTTAAGGAGATGATCTCATTTTCAAGTTGGTGACCCCTCATCTTGTAAATCTTCCCAAATAGAGCTTCAATCCTCAGCCATAATTCATTTTGGGTAGCTATATTTTCAACATGAAAGAGTGGATATCTCAAAATGATGAGACAAATAATTCTAAATGCTTCATCAAGTCTATTGAAAAACTTTGATTTCTCTACTATGGAATTTGGTTCGATCTCTGTCCCCATGGTGACTCTCTAGAGGCCTTTCAACCTCAAATAGATCACCATATTGGCCTTCCACTCAAAGTAGTTGAACTTTGTTAGCAATACATGGGTCTCCTCCATCTCTTATTGCACTAATGGTGACAATTGTTGAATGTACCTACAATGAAAACTCATGAATCTATTTGAAGAATCCCTCTAACAACAAATAAAACACACTAGAATGGGTTTGTAGCTCCAAAGAGCTCTGATACCATGTGAGAATTGAAACAAAAATGGATCTAGGAGCCAAATAAACTCTCACAATTTGCTATGATTCACAAAACATGCATAAAATTGCTGAAAGACAAAAATTTACATACATGAAGCCAATAATGGATATTATTAACACTGTCCAACATGTAGCTATGTCTGGAAATTATATATAGTACAATAGGGAAAAATAGTGAGGCCTTGGAGGCCATGTGGAAGTATACAAGTGTCATCACTATATTTTACACTCAATGCCCCTAGGTGGACCAATGAGCCTCCAACTCATCCCAAACAGTAAAGAATGCATTTGTGAATGTGGGTGAGGAATTCTAGAACATGTGTGGAGGTTTGGGAGGCGTGTGTGAGAACATGGGTGAGTGGGAGTGGCTCTAGGAGAGTAATAAATTCCCAAAATAGTCCAAATACCACTCAAACCAAGCACTAGCGCATCAAAGGAGTCAAAATCCATGAAAACGAGGAAGGGGAATGCATTCCTAGTTGACTGCAATCAATGTGGGCTCCTGGGTGTCAGAATGATAAACCTAGAGCACAAAAACTATGTAGAATGACCAACGAGGAGCGCCTCAATTGTCATAATTTCCAATTTCCCTAAGTCTAAACCATAGGAAATACTGCATAGAAGAAAATAAATGTGTCTAAGGTCTATGAATACGGTACTAAGGTGGATTATCAGTCTAACACTTGGTTCTGGACCTATCACTTAGGATTGTAAGAAACAACCATCTCTTTATATTTCCTTTGTAGAATCAAAGTATTGAGTTCTAGTTATTGCAAGATAAGAAGCGTTGTGGCTTTGACAGATGCTTTTAGAGTTTGTATTTAAGTACTAGCATATGAATACCATTTGGGGATACAATTAAAGTGCCATAAATATTGCAAAATATCCAATAACATCAACGCAAAAACACATCAGTATACCTATGCACTTCGCCTAAAATATTGTACACGATCATGTTCTTGAAGTGCTTCTTTGCGCTATTTATTATCAAGTTGTAGACATCTTCGCAAAGTATCTTATAGAAGAAAATATTTCTAAACTTCGATCTATGTTAGGAATTCAAGAGTTTGTCATTAAGGGGGGTAATCTCTAGTTCCTCTTTATTTCCCCTATAATGTCACTTTTGTAAATCCATCAATCCTATCCCAAGTTATTCCTAAGGGGGGTATTAGGATATTTAGACACTTATAATTTAATTAAGATCAATTTGGTATAATGTGTCTTTAGGTAAACTATGTTTATTTAGTGTGCATTTGTACATATATAATCCTATGGTCATGATATGTTCTAGGCATACAATGATCCAATTGTTCATATCTACTCGATCTTATAAACTATTGATCCTTGGCTTAACACCCGATTGTTCCATATCTCTATTTTAAGAGCATGGAGGGACATTTTATTGATGATATATTGTGATAAAATCATTGTAATATTTATTTTATTTTGCATAAAGTATTTCCTCAAATATATGTTTGGATGGGGTTGTGGGATGTTACCCTCTTCGAGGCTTGTAACCACATAAAAGCATCGATGTGTTGATTTATGATCTCTTTGTGTGAGTGGTTTCTGAAGGTGTTTGATCTTCTAGAAATGTCATATTTTAGTCATATATAAACAACAACCTCATGCCCTAAACATAGCTTCTTAGTATTCATCACTATAAATGTGTCCCTAAACCACCATATAAGATCATGGAAGGGTCATGGGAATTTAACCATATTCAAATAATGGAAAAAATTCCTTGTGATCTTATTGAATCTTCTTGAGCAAACGAGACCTACATCAGTCCTCATACCATCACAAAAGAAGCTTGTCGGGATCTTAATCCTTCAAGTGCGATACAAGTGTTGTATATAGGATGTGTGGACCAAAAAAGTGTGTTACGACATAAATAATAGGCATGCCAATTAAATCTTCTTGATCACAACTACCATGAATACCACCTAGGAACCATGACACAATCCCCCTCAAGGTATTCTTGGAAGTTGATTTGTATATGGGAGTCATTATAAGGTCTTGGGAATCATGGATGTGTATTGAATCCATGAACATAGTTTAAGGAGGGAAACACAAAAATATCACCCTAAACCTTGATCCTTAAGGTCCAATGCCACGGACAAGTAATCAAATCAGCACATTTGATTCTTTTGGTTATTAATAATATCTAATGGTGATATGGGTGTCATAACTAGTTTGGTTGTTAACTAATAATGAATCTCATGGTCTAGGAAATATCAAGGAAGGACAACAGGATCTATGTTCCTAGGTGATTCTTCTAGAACTCAATTTCCATGAAAAACACATACAATTTACAAACCATTCTCTTACATAGATCTTTTAACAATGAGTGGTTTACTAGGGGACCATTATGGTGTTTTTATTAATATTGAGGGCTATTTGGGTATTGAAAATGGATAAGGAAATATAAAAAGTGGATTGGGAATTTAAAAAATATTTTTAATCTCATACATCATGAAATACATATTAACACACCATATAGGAACTTTGTATGGACCTTTGGCTTTCCAGTGGGGTATGTTACCATTAATTGGTTTTTGGTAATAGTGATGTGTCTAGGGGATAAGGCCATTATCAAAAAGGAAAAGAAGGACCTTACATAGTAAAATGAATCTAATCCTCAAGCAATGTAAACAAGTCATGGAACCATGACACAATCCCTCTTTGTGGGGTGTTTCACCTTCGAGTGGTATTCCATATGCCATTATATGGTTTTGAGTAAAAGTGATGGGTATAGGGTCTTTGACTATGTTGGAGAGAGGAAAATAGGTCCTTTTCCCCTAAAATAAGGTTTTAGTGCTAAATATTTCCTTTTGAAACATCTCAAAGTGGGGGAGTTTTACATGGTTTTTATTTTATATATTAATAATATGAGCAGTTTAATAACATTATTAATGTGTGCATGTTCGTATAAACTAAAAAAAAGTAGGTTTTTCACTTTTCCCTACAATTGTATTTTTTTATTTCTTTAGTTTTATATTTAGCTTGATGAACTTAGTGGTTTAGGCTGCATAAACAAAAAACACACTCATTTTCCGAACTCTCTATTTTTATCTTCATTTTAAACAAGAATTTANATTTTTATTTATGGATATTTATTCATTTTTATTTGTACATGTATCATAACTTTAAAATACATATTGCCTCATCCATTACAATAGCAAATTATATGGTGCATAATTATACATCAACATCTACAGACTACAAAAATGATGAGATCGAGATTGAGAATAAATAACATTTCTTTTTAAATTGCCCTACCATGGGTAACATGGAACATAACTTTAGTTAGCTTCAAAACTTAGTTACTTTTCAAAACCACCTTATGACATGAAGAGAAATATCTAATTCAATTCCCTTTTTTACTCCAATAAAACTTATTAGTATTATCGAATAATTAATATAGTCATGTTTCAAATAATTCTCACATATTATAAAATGAAATGTGATTAAATCTCTTTGACGGATCTTATTTATCACAGGTAATTACACATTTGTTATGCATTTGATACTGTGTATATATGATGAAAGAATTTGGATCTATTGGTGAAGGACAAATAGTTTTTCACTATCTACACAAGTTTCAATTCTTATGAGGGTCTATTATGAAGTCATGGGAAACCTCGAGGTAGTGGTCGAATGTGTGGTTTCACCTGGAGAGATTGTATTACATAATATTGTAACCCATGCACACATAAGTGGATAAAATCCCACTCCCATATTCTTCAAAATTTTAAGGCACAAAGGTGTAGACTAGTCGGTGATAGGTTGCACTATTAAGGCACTCCTTGTGACACTCCGAGTGATAGGGTGAATTGTTAGTGCACTCCTTGTAACATTGCATATTCAAACCTTCAATGGACTCTATTTATTGTGTGTGGGGCAATGTTGGTACACCTAAAGGTATAATAGAATTAGATCAGAAATGACCACATGTAACTCAAGTACAAGCCCAATCCCATTTGTTTCCTCTAGTTACAAAAAAAGGTATATATACAATACTTTATGCATTGTTCTATGTGAAAATATTAAAATTCTAAATATACCATGCAAAAAATGTAACTTGTATTAAATAAATTATTTTCAATTTTAAATTTTAAAAATAAATCATATAGTTCCTCCGTGTTCATTTCTTGTCTCTTTCCTATACTTGCACATAAATACTAATTTTGAATCTTGATGTCCTGAGGGGACCTATAAGGTGAAGGTGCTACCATTTCACATGGTGGTGGGGTGGAGGGGTAATTAGGTAGAGAGGGAGAAAATCCCGTGGAAGAAATTATAGTTGTGACTCTTACGTTGTGGGCCTAAGTATTATCCTTAGATATCAAATTCGAAAGAGAGAGCTCCTTAGCATGTGGATCTATGACCTCGTATTGGGGGTGACCTACTCAAGTAGTATCGATTAACTGTGTCTAAGGCTGGGAGGAACGTTGTCCTGTTAATGCTAGTTGAACCATAAATACATATAAGTATTCTTGACTATTGATTATTATGTTATTATTGAACATGTGCCCATGGAGACTTAACTATCCTATTTATTTATGATGCAATTCAAATTCGTTTCCTTGTACATGTCTGGTTTATGATTATTAGATTACTAGTTTGTTCTTAATGTATCATCGTTGCTATTGGAGGTTATTGCCTATGGATTATGATCATTTGAAGATATGATTTTTGGGTAGTTGATATGGTTGTGTATGGCTGCTCCAGATCAGATCTTTGATGGGGATTATGGATGCTATTTCATGTAGTATATTGGATATAAAATAATGGTATAATTGTACTTTAATGAAGTATAATGATGTTGAATTACTATGGTACTAGAAGCTAGTTTTCTATGAAATTATGATCATCAGAAGGTCTTATTTTTAGGGAATACCATATGGCCATATATGGTTGTTCCATATCAGATCTGATATTGGTTTATATAATGATATTTACTCTTATAAATATGGTATATTTATGTGTTCTAATTGTTTCCTCCTTGGAATGCTAGAATGCAGATTGTATACTATTGTAAGTGGAGTCTTTATGAATGTATGTAAATATGATTTAATAACTGGTTAAATGGTTATGAGACTCTTCCCATAGGTGTGATGAAATTTAATAAACATGTAAAAAGTTTACAATTTGAGTGCATTCATGTGTCATTGCATTGCATTAAATGTAGAATGGGGAATTGTTTCATTGGAAGGGTCATATTCCTTGTAGGGGGTTGATTTCTTTAATTAGTTTGGATTATTGACATGTTAGAATAAAACTTAAAAGAACAATAATCCAATATAAGTAACCTATAATTAGTCTGATTTCTTGTTATAATTCCTCATGTGTTCTGACCCTAGTTTCACGTTTGGGGTCGGGTACATTACACTAGGGGTTCACTTTATAGATCCTGCTTTTGAATATTTTTGTGATTCCTTGATTAGAGAGAAAGATAATTTCATACATCTTGGGTTAATTAGAAATGTTGATACACCTAGAAAATCCTTATAAGTGCATCCCAAGAAGCAACATACTCACAATAATAAGAAAAACAAGGTTCCCAAACTCACTCAACCAACTCATCCTTCCAATGGTGACAAGGGAACCAAATCGAAAGATAAGAATTCTAAGCGCTCGAGATATTTTTGTGGGAAATATAGTAGTGTGGAATCCAATTGTTTCAAGAAGATGACATCCTTGGAAGCAACAATGAAGAAGAATAACATCAAACTTGATTCATATTCTAACTCTACAAATCATGGACATGCACTTTGTGCTTTTGGTTTTTCCTTCAATGCATCTTCTTCCTCTTCTTTGAATGAGTGGATCATTGATTTTGGTAATGATAGATCTCTTAATGTTGTGGGATTAGGAGCAATTTAAGTAGATTATGGTCAATTCAATGATATATTATGTGTTCCAAGAATTTCCTACAATTTGTTGTGAGTTTATCAAATCACTCCTTTTGGTGAAGGTATGACTGTAGAGTTTACACCTTACCATGTTGAAATCAAGGATTTCAAATATCCTAAGAATGTCCTAGCTACTAGAATCATTGATGATATTACTAGGTTGTACATATTCAACAACTTTTGGCGATCACCTTTTCCCTTAACTTTTATTGCTCATATCAATGACTTGAGCAAACTTTGGCATGACCAATTTGGTCATTTAAACTATCGCTCATTGCAACAACTACGTATTCATAAAATGGTGATTGGTATTCCTCTCGTCTCTTGCAGATATAGTGTTTTTCCTAGGTGTATTCTTGACAAACACAAACATGACACCTTTTTAAAAAATTACCCTTGGAAAACTTTGGCTCCCTTTCAACTTGTTCACATTGATTTGTGTGGTCCACTTCCTTTTGCTTCTTTCTATGGTTTGAAGTATTTCTTAACTTTATTTGATGATTTCTCCAAAAACACTTGGGTTTAATTCTTAAAACTTAAGAGTGAATTTTTTGACAAGTTTTTGTCCTACAAGGACTTTGTAGAGAAATAATATAGATATGAAATACACAAGTTAAGAACCGATAATGGAGGCAAATACGATAACACCAAATTTACTAGTTATTGCATTGCACCTAAAATGCAACATATTGTTTCATATACACCACAAAAAATGGCGTTGTTGAGAGAAATAATTGCACATTAAAAAAAAGCTAACTGTATGCTCCAAGATAAGGGATTATGTATTCAATTTTGGGATGAATCCATTAATTATGTCAGTTACCTATTTAATCACACTTCTACAAAGGATCTAAAATACATAACACCATGCATTTGGTAGTGAAGCATGGGCTCATATTCATGATGAGAAATGGAAAGCATTGTATCCTAAGAGTGAAATGCACATATTTGTTAGATATTTTTAAGAGGAAAAATTCCATATGCTTATTCAACCACATTCTGATTATATAATTATTATAAAAGATGTTAAATTTGATGAAACTATTTCGATATGAAAGCTTAATTGAGTGTCTGTGCTCTATCTATGGCATGTGATACATCTTCGATGTTTGTGCCATTTTCGACGCTTGTCCCACCTTTTAATTTAAACTTCATGATAGTGTTCCTACTACATATTCTTCTTCTAATTGATGAAAATGAGGATGAAAATACATTTGGTTACTCATTTTCCTCTAGTTCCATTAGCATGACCACTTCCTCAATTAGTCAATACAAAATGCGAAGCAACTTGTTATCTTTTTGATGATCTCAGATATTGTTTCCAAACATGTTCATAGTTACAATTAGCCTTGTATCTTTTTTCCCAATTTTAAGAGAATCATGATATTGAGACATTTTCAGAAGCTTCATGCCATCCATATTGGGATGTAGCTACAATTGAATAATATTGTTCCTTAATGAAAAATGATACTTGGGATCTTGTACCTCTTTCAAAAAGAAAAAAATGTTCCAGATGTAAATGGGTCTATATAACTAACTATGCATAATACGGAAATTTTAAAAGACTTAAGGAAAGGTTAGTTTCCAAAGGATCTCCCTAAGTTGAAGGAATTGACTACATTGAAACCTTTTCCCCTATCTGCAAAATGAACTCCATCTTCCTTATAATGTATTTCCCTTGTTGATTCACATAAATACAAGGTCAATCAAATGGATGCCAAGTTTTCCTTCTTACATGGTGATTTACAAGAATACATTTACGTGGGACAACCTCCTAGCTATGTTCAAAATGACTATGGTCATGTTTGTCACCTTAAGAAATCTTTATATGGTCTTAACAAAGACCCTTGAGCATGGTATGCCAAGATGGATGTATATCTCCTTGACACTATCTTCTAGATCCCATTTTGACCCCAATGCCTATACCCAGAAAGTAGGAAACCATCTCATTATCCTTTTTTTTATGTTGATGACCTTATTATTGCAAGTAGCGACCATACATTTTTATGAATTTGAAATGACAGACTTAATACATTTATATTATTTTCTTGGCACCCAAATGATGCAATGGCAAAGAACTAATTTTTATTCCAATCTAAGTATGCTTGCGACCTTCTTCATTAGTTTCTCATGGAATATTATAAACCAACTTCATCTCCCTTCTAGTCTGGAGTCAAACTTTTTGCTAGTTGTAATTGACCCTAAGTATATGCCAACTTGTATCGTCAACTAGTTGGTAGTCTCTTATACTTCACTCATACTTGTCTTTATGTTTCATTTGACGATGTTCTTGATTCCTGCTATATGAAAACACCCCATGAAATCCATTAGAAAGAAACAAAAAGAATATTTCAGTGTATCATAGGTATGATTTAGTTTGGGATTCATTACAGTGTAGTGGGGATCCTTTGTTGGTTGTTTTCACTAATTCAATTTGGGATACCAACTCTCATGATTGGAAGTCTATTGTAGTTTATGTTTTTAGTCTTAGTTCTAGACCTGTCACTTAGGTTGTAAGAAATAACAAGATCTTTCTCTTTATTCAGTAGAATCAAAGTATTGAGATACAATTGTTACAATATAGGAAGCCTTGTGGCTTTGGGAGATGATTTTAGAGTTTGGATTTAAGTAGTAGCATCCGACTACCTTTTGGTGTGACAATTAAAGTTCCATCAAGATTGTGAAAGATCCAATTTAAAATTAGTGCAACAAACACATTGAGCTACCTGTCCACTTTACCTAAAATCTTTTTCCTAAACGTGTTCTTGAAGTGCTCTATTTCACTATAGATGATCAAGTTGTAGACATCTTCACAAAGTCTCTTACAGGAGAAATTTTTTCTAAACTTTGATCTATGTTAGAATTTCAAGAGTTTGTCATTAAGGGGGGTAAGGTCTAATGCCTCCTTTCTCCTATAGTGTCACTTTTGTATATCCTTCAATCATATCCCAAGTTGTTCTTAATGGGGGAATTAGGATATTTAGACACCTCACATTTAATTAAGATCAACTTGGTATAATGTGTCTTTATATAAAGTATGTTTCTTTATTATGCATTTCTACATATGTAATCCTATGTTCATGATATGTTCTAGACATAAAATGATCCAATGGTTCATATTATCCTCGATCTTATAAACTATTAATCCTTGGATTAACACTTGATTGTTCCATGATCTCTATTTTAAGAGCATGGAGGGCCATTTTCTTGATGACCAATTGTAATTAAATCATTGTAATATTTATTTTCTTTTGCATAATATATTTCCTCAAATAGCTAATTTGGATTGGGTTGTGGGCTATGTCCCTGTTCAAGTATTTTAACCACATAAAAACGTCGATGTGTTTATTTCTGATCTATTTGTGTGATGATTTCTAAAGGTGTTTGATCTTCTAGAAATATCATGTTTTAGTCAAATCTTAATAACAACCTCATACCCTAAACATAGCTTCTTAGTCTTCATCACTATAAATGTGTCCCTAAACCACCATATAATACCATATAAGGGTCATGTGATCTTAACCGTATTGAAATAATCATTTGATCTTATTGAATCTTCTTGTGCACAAGAGAATTAAATGAGTCCTCGTACTAACACAAAAGAACTTTGTGGGGCTCTTAAGCCTTCAAGTGTGATACAAGTGCAATATATAGAATTTGTGGACTAAAAATGTGTGTTAAGGAATAAACATGGTCATAGGGAAATAATATCCTTCCCAGTCAAATCTTCTTGATTACAACCACCATGAACAACACCTAAGAACCATGACACAATCCCCCTCAAGGTAGCATTGACTAATGATTTGTATATGGGCCCCATTATAAGGTATTGGGCATCGTGGATGGGTATAGATTCCATGAACAATGTTTTAAGGAGGGAAACATGACAATACACCCTAATCCTTGCTGAATACAGTCCAATGCCATGGACAAGTCCCCAAACCACTTTATTTGATCTCTTTTTCTTGTTAATAATCTCTAATTGTGCTATGGGTGTCATAACTAGGTTGGTTGTTAACTAAGAATGAGTCTCATGGTCTAGGAAATATCAAGGATGGACAAAAGGAGTTGTATTCCCTAAGTGATACTTCTTGAACTTAATTTTGATGAAAACCACATACAATCTGCAAAACATTCTCTCTCACAAATCTTTTAAAAATGAGTGGTTTACTAGGGTACCATTATGGTGTTTTCATTAAGATTGAGGGTTCTTTGGGTCTTGAAAATGGCCAAGGAAATATAACAAGTGTATGGGGAATTTAACAAATATTTTTAATGGATACAACATGAAATATGCATTAACACACCATATAGGACCTTTCTATGCACATTTGGCTTCCAAGTGGGGTGTTCTACCATTAATTGGGTTTTGGTAATAGTGATGTGTCTAGGGGCTAAGGTCATTGTCAAAAAGGAAAAGAAGGACCGTACATAGGAAAATGAAGATAAAAATCAAACAATGTAAACAAGGACTGAAACCATGACACATCCCCTCTTTGTGGGGTGTTTCACCTTCAAGTAGTATTCCACATGCCATTATATGGCTTTGAGTAAAAGTGGTGGGTATAAAGTCTTTGACTATGTTGGAGAGAGGAAAATGGGTCCTTTTCCCCTAAAATATGGTTTTAGTGCTAAATACTTTCTTTTGAAACATCTTAAAGTGGGGGATTTTTACATGGTTTTTTATTTTATATAATAATAATATGAGCGGTTTAATAACATTATTAATGTGTGCATCTTCCTATAAATAAAAATATAGGATTGTTACTTTTTCCCTACATTTTGGATTTGTTGGTTTCTTTAGTTTTAGATTTAGCTTCATGAACCACGTGGCATTAAAAAAACACACTCATTTTTCAAACTCTCTATTTTTATCTTTATTTCAAAGAAAAATTTAAAATATTATCCACATATTCATCACCAATGAGACTACACACAGAAAGATTTGTATATATATCTATAATTTTTATTTATAGATATTTATTCATTCTTATTTCTAAATATATCATAATTTAAAAATAAATATTGCCTCATCCATTACAATAGCAAATTATATGGTGCACAATTATACATCAACATCTACACACTACAAAAGTAATGGTTGATTATGGTAAAGTCTTAATACTTAACCTCACAATTTAAGGGTTTGACTAACTTTACTAAATTAAAAAATAGATATATAATTATTTTTAAAATTATGCAAAAATAGTAACCATTATATAAAATTATTCAAATTTGTATTAAGAAAATGTCATTTAAATAATGAAATCTTAACACAATATTTTAATAAGTTATAAGTATACATACCTAATAATTCATTATAGATATTTCTATATGAAATTACATGTCAAGAAAGTGAAACATTAGTTTGAACCAATCAAACACTTTAGAATGAACACACCTTTAAAATTTGTGATATAAATGAGATTTGAGAATCAATAACATTTAGTTTAAATCGTCATGGGTAGAATATAACTTCAGTTTGTTTCAAAACATAGTTAGTTTTCAAAACCACCTTATGATATGAAGAAAAATATTTAATTTAATTCCCTTAATTATTCCAATAAAACTTATTAATTTTATGGAATAATTAATATAATCATGTTTCAAATAATTTTCACATTTTATAAAATGAAATATGATTAAATCTTTTTGATGGATCTTACGTATCACACGTAATTACATATTTTTTATGTCTTTGATAGTGTGTATATATGTTGAAAGTAGTTGGATCCATTGGTGAAGAACAAATACTTTTAACTATCTAGACAAGTTTCAATTCTTAAGAGGGCTTAGGGTGAAGTTTTGGGAAACTTTGAGGTAGTGGTGGAGTGTGTGGTTGCATCTAGAGAGATTGCATTACATAAGATGGTGACTCATGCACACATAAGTGGATCAAATTTCACTCCCATATTTTTCAAAATTTTAAGGAAGAGAGGTATAGACGAATTGGTGATAAGGTGCACTATTAAGGCACTCCTTGTGACAATCTTAGTGATAGGGTGCATTGTTAGTGCATTCCTTGCAACATTGCACTTTCAAACCTTGAGTGAGCCCTATTTATGGTGAGTGAGGCAATGTTGATACACCTAAAGGTAGAATAGTGTTAGATCAAAATCGACCACATGTCACCCAAATACAAGCCCAATCACGCTTGTTTCTCCTAGTTATAAAAAAAAATGTATATATACAATACTTTATAAATATTCTATGTAAAAAGGTTAAGCTTTTAAATATACAACCCAACTTTTTTTTAATTTAGATTAAATAAATTATTCTCAATATAAAATTATAAAGATACCAAACATAATTTTCAAATACGTTATACAAATTGTGTAGTTATAACCTCTTCATTTTATGAATTATTTTTTAAGTTAATTTGTTTTTTTCTCCAATTCAATTAAAATCATTAAGTTATACCATTTATGAATTAAAACTATTAACACTTTACTATATAATAAAAATTAGCTGTTATTAAAATAATCGATATTTTGCATTTAAAATCTTTAAAAAAAAAAAATGTGACGTCAAAAAAAATAGTAGGGGTCGGCTGTTCGAATGGCGTCCATGGCTGGGTGAACAATGAAATATTTCCATTACATATAAATACATCCATTAAACCAAACAATCCTGGGATATCAAAGAGAAAGAGAAACAACTTATTATTACTGCGATCAACCAGCTATCCCGTAGAGAGAGGAAGAGGAAACAATTTGTCCGTTATTAAGAGAGGAGAAACTATCCGTTAAATCGACATATCTGTTAGACAGATAAAGAAAAAACGAGCTGCCCCTTACAGAGAGAGGAGAAATTATCCGTTGGAGAGACGAAGAGGAAAAGAGTTGGGAGATGGAATCCTCGTCGAAGAAAAGAAAGTTTGAAGAGGTAACAGTGCATAAAACCCCGAAGATGTTGGAGCCGTTCACTCACGAAGAACTCATGCACATAGCGCGTGATAGGGCGAGTAAGCAAGTAGAAGACGCTCCGGTCAGCTATTTGGGCAGCTTAGCTATCTCAGTGCTCCGTAACAATCCCAACCCTAGCCGAATGCAAGTGCCCACGTTGACACCTTTGACAACGGTTGCCTATGCGGGCCTGGTTCCAGACGCTGAAGAAAATAGCATGGAAGGATATGGCGGCCAGCCTTCCACTTCAATTCCTTCGCAGTCAGATGTTTTTGGGAAAGGTTTTCATCATCAACAATAGGAGCTGTTAATCCATGCTAGGTTAACATTCATGGTGGAGCTGTTTATCCATGCTAGGTTAACATTCTTATTTTTCCATGGACCTGTTCATCACATTTCCCATTTGAACTCATTTACTAATCGCATTTATTACGCTTAAAATTTTCATTAGAATACTTTTAATTTAATAATGTCATTTACTTTCGCCAAGTAACTAATCGCTAAATAAATAAATTAAATATTATTTAAATATAAAGTATAAATTAAAATTTTAATAGTTAAATATTAAGAGACTCTATAATTGCTATAATAAACCAAATATAAACCAAATAGATTGGGTAAGAGTGTGGCTCATTGAGGTGGCTTGATATGAAGTCACTTGTTATAAAGGAGGTCACAAGATCTAATGTCTTGTGAACTTCTTATAGACGCGTGTGAGGCACCTAATCTTCTTGGGAGGTTGTTGTTCCAATGGTTTAAAAAAAAAAATTGGATACTTAACAAATCCAAAATTTCCTTGGTTTAAACCAAATTAATGGGATAATAAGATAACCCCTCTCTTGGCTAGGTTTTTCGTCTTAAGATATTGTAAAAGAAGTTAAGGATTTATCTATTTAAAATCCATTTTAAATTTATATCACCTTTTCTTAATTAACATTTATGGATATTTTTGCTCTCATATGAATTTGAATCATCTTAAATTAAGGAAAGAAAAATGGAAAAACACTTCCAATAAATATTGGAATTTGTTAGTTTAGGTAAAACATATACTAAACCATCACATGTAGTCCATTTACTTCAATATGAAATGTTCTTTGGATATAGACTCCAACCATTTAAATTATCTCTTAGAGGTGCTAGTGATATACAACTTTTAGTTTATTATTATTTTTTATTTATACTTATGGACGCTCGTAAGAAGATGCTACACAATTATGATGCAATGGGAGAGCGCGGGCAGAAAAAAACACGAACGTGCACACACCCTTGGATGGGTGCACACACCCTTGGATGTGTGCACGCGCTTCGGCTTCGGCAGTGGAAAACCTCCACGTCGAATTTCCAGGGTGGACAATAGGACTGCGCATGCGCCCCTAATGATGCACGTGTGTTTTGCGCGTTCGCATACAATGACACATGTGCGTCCCTATGTTTTGAAAAATTAAAAAAAAACAAGACAATGAATAGTTTTGTTAATTCACAACCAACTCGCGAGCCCGCAAGCCATCGAAAACAACGTCCAAGGAGGCCAAAACAACACCCATGAATCCCAAAGGAAGTGTCCAAGTAGCCTAAAACGACACCCATGGCTTTGGAGTAAGGTAGATGGAGGAGTATTTGCATTTTTTTAATTTATTTTAATGTTTTTTATTGTTTTTCAAATAAAATAAATAATTTAAAAATTTTACAAATGAATTGAAATGGAAATAATTTGATATTGCAGATACAAATTTTTTAAACATAATAACAAATACCAATGAACCTAAGAAAGGGGTGAAACCAACCAATCAGAGGATCCAATAAACCCCAAATTAAATGAAGAAAACCTCGAAGATAAATTACACGGGGATTTAAACTAATTAAGAATACTAAGTGATGAACTGAAGAACATGAGAGAACTCTCTGGGGTTTCCCTCGCCTCATTAGTACAAAACATAATAGAGTCAATCAACATTGCCCACAGTGAGATAACCAATTTGAACCAATATAGGTCTCGAATGAGAGAACATTATGGCACCGGTATATCCAAAGACGATATAAAAAACATGAATATCACAAAATCCCAACTGTGAAGCAAATTTTCAGATCTGAGAACAAGAGACCCTCCATATGTGAGGAGGAGGTGATTTTGCAAGGACTGATTGTAATATCTCAAATTTTGGACCTAACACTTATAGGCATGTGCCTATTGATTATGATAATTATCTTGATGTTTTATTTCTATATTGGGTTGAAGACCCCACTACATATAAACATGATTATTTGTTTTATATATTGGTCATAAGCCAATTATTGATGATATATGTATATGCTTGTTTGTGTTGGGCGTGGACTGTGAAGCACATAATTGATGAGATATTTTGTGTTGAGCGAGGAGCTTTGGGGCAATTGAGTGATTGATGATTTGTGTTGAGTGAGAAGCTCTGGAGCACATGAGTACTTACCTTTGTGTTGAGTGAGAAGCTCTGGAACACGTGAAAAAATAATTGGATGTGTTGGGCATAAACCTTAGAGACTTCCATGTTGATGTTGAGCATAAGCTCTAGAGCATCGGATCCTTAGCCATTGTATCCCTAGGTGTATGGTACAAATACATCCTAGCACTAGTGTTGAGTGAGGAGCTCTGGAATTGCACTGAATTGTAACACCTTATTAAGGTGTTGAGTATGGGCTCTTGTAAGGGCTAGGGGTTACTGAAAAGAATTTAATAACTTCCGAGTGAAAACGACACGAGAAAAAATGATCTCATCATACTTATTTATAAGTGATTAAATGAAATTTCGAATTTCTATAATCTCATCAAAGTACTGAAGAGCTACCACGCTATACAAGGAAAATCCAACATGCAAGGATGTTTAGAGTTGTCTAGCCTAGTAGACCTAAACCATCTACCTACTTGACCTTAATGAAGAAGTGTCATTAAGTCTAGTGATCATGGTATATGATGCCCAAAGACAAATGTTAGAGAAGTGTTATATTATTATGTACTTTATACATGGTATGTATAAATAATTAAATATGGGTGTGTGCACAAAGTTGAGGGTCTCTTTTGGCACGTTAGATGTAATAGAAAACTGAAAAAACAGACATCCATAAACTTGCATGGATATTTTGAGACACTTACACAATGAATCTTGTGATGTTTAAAAAACAAGAAATTTAGGAAATTGAATGACCTTTCCAAATATACAAATTTTTTCTATTTGAAAATGTTGTTAACTATCTAAAGTTAAATATATTTTAACGGGCACTTTTTATTTTTGGGACAAATTACAAGGTATATGTTTTTGTGGGTGCATCGTTTGAGTGAACAAATAATGGAATAAACTTACAAAAACTGGTATACATATATAGAACATATAGTACTAGTGCACAACTATTTTTCCAATAATAAAAATAATTTTTTAATTTTTTTTTAGTTATCTAAGAGATCAAACATAAAAAACGACATGTCAATTGTGGGTGCAGCGTTTGAATGTCTTAATGCAATTATTTGGAAATAGGTTTTTATAGCATGTAGAGGCTGGTGTTTTTTACTGCACCATACAAGTTTTTTTTTTAAATGGTTGAGAAATGAAAGAGATATGGTCAAAACACTAACAATGTGTTTTTTTAGTTGAGGAGTGATGACAGAAGATAAATAAGGAAAAAAAAATTTAGGTATTCTTGTTAAAATTTACATATTTGGAATCTACAAAAAAAACCATATATGTTTCTAAAATCTCATAAAAAATGGAGGTGTGCAACACAATCAAACGAACAACTAAACACGAGCATATTGAAAATTTGGATATAATGCTGAATTAGCCATGGTTTATCATACTCCAAGGCATAGACATGTTGAATCCGAAGTAAATTTTGAAGCAGAAACATAGTCATAAGAATGCCATGCAAGCACGGGTAGAGGCTCGGCCTTATCATTTGGAGGGAATACATTTTTTAATTTAACCAAATCGCGTGCCCATTTTAATGAACAATAACGCGTGCGCGTTAATATAAAACGGAAGTGCGATTTTATGAATCATAATGCGTGTGCGTTATAAAC
>LPNX010747444.1:5942-22685 GCA_001517045.1 Pseudotsuga menziesii | reverse complement strand
GGGGATGATGTCATCTACTAGAATGTAATTGGTTGATTTTTATAGTACATTTTGGTCCTTTTGAGGCCCATTTTTGACCTCAAATTCTCTCTAATGATTTGACACAGGTTGCCCACACACGAAAGAAAAAAGGTTATGTATTTGAAGATTATAGACCAGGTCAAATCGTATACCATTATACAAACTTAGTTATTGGCACAAACCTCTAGCTCCAAACAATGCCAAATAAGAGCTCATCAAAGTCACGATACTTGTTGCCTTACTCCGAGCACGAGAAGCTAAAGGATACCGTTTCTATTAGAGGTGATCCCGATGGTCTAGTCGAATGACCACATGTAGGTAGTCAGGTATGTGGTAGTCAAATATTTTGGTTTCATGGTATCATTGATTATTTACATTTTGATACATTGAACGCTTGATATATTGATAAATTCAATAGTCTTCTACAACTTGATAAATTGCATGTGAGATTCATAATGGATTTGTTGTATTATATTGATACTTACATGACTCATGCCTTATAGCACAGGACCATTATCTACCACTCTATTTGGGATATGTCTATTGCATTTGCCCTGAATATCGAATTTGATCCTATAAGGACATATCCGTGAATCCGATAATGATCTAATTGAATTTGATGATTTGTTTCTCCACGGGAAGCCCTAAAAATGCTTGCACGACCCACCAGAATCCCTTTTTGATGCACAGTTTGCATTCTATGCCCCGGTTAGGGATTCAACAGGTATCCGTGAAAGCCTGTAGGAGGTGGGATTCAACATGTGATAGAATAATGGTTGTTGCTTGGATCGACGAACCGTCAACTTCGTTGGATTCAGGACATCGGGATAGTGCTACGGGAGGCCCTCTAATATGGTTCCATCGACAAGAGATCATTTTTTTGGTCAATTTTAGAAACTAGGGTTTTGCTCAATAAGTGAATGTGAAATTTTTGCACATGGGGGTCAAATTCACATATTGCTCGACCGTGAATGTGTGGCTAGTGTTCCCACATGGAACATTCCTAAACACACTTGCATGACCTATCGAAATCCCATTCTGTTGCATGGTTTCCATTCTATGCCCCGATTAGGGATTCAACACGTGTCCGTGAAAGCCTGTAGGAGGTTGGATTCAATGTGCCATAAAATGATGGTCATTGATTGGATTGAAAAACCCTCAACTCCATTGTATTCAGGAAATCAAGATCGTGCTAGGAGTGGCCCTCTACTATGGGTCCATGGACAAGGGATCATTTTTTTGGTCAATTTTGGAATCTAGGGTTTTGCTCAGTAAGGGAATGTCCAATTTCCGCACATAGGGGTCAGCTTTGCAAATTCATCAACCATGAACATGTCTCTAGTGTTCCCACATGGAACCTACCTAAACATGCTTACATGACCCAAGAGAAGCCCATTTTGATGCATGATTTCCATTCTATGCCTCGGGTAGGGATTCAATAGGTGTCCCTGAAAGCCTGTAGGATGTGGGATTCAACGTACCATATAATGATGACCATTGATCAGATCAATGAAATTTCAGCTCCATTGGATTCAGGACATCAGGATAGTGCTGGGGTGGCCCTCTAATCTGGGTCCATGGACAAGGGATCATTTTTTCGCTCAAGTTTGGAAACTAGGGTTTTGCTTAGTAAGTGAATGTGAAATTTTTGCACAAGGGGGTCAAATTCGCATATTGCTCGATCGTGAACATGTGGCTAGTGTTCCCACATGGAACATGCCTTAAAACGCTTGCACGACCCACTAGAATCCCTTTTTTTTGCACGGTTTCCATTCTATGCCCCGGTTAGGGATTCAACAGGTGTCCTTGAAAGCCTGTTGGAGGTGGGATTCAACATGCCATAGAATGATGACCATTTCTTGGATCAAAAAACCATTGGCTCCATTGGATTCAGGACATCAAGATAATTCTAGGGTGGCCCTCTAATCTGGGTCCATGGACAAGGGATCATTTTTTTGGTCAATTTTGGAAACTAGGGTTTTGCTCAGTAAGTGAATGTCCAATTTCTGCACATAGGGGTCAGCTTTCCAAATTCCTCGACCATGAACATGTGGCTATAGTTCCCACATGGAACATGCCAAAACATGCTTTCACGAGCCACCAAAAGCCCTTTTTGATGCACGGTTTCCATTCTATGCCTCGTTTAGGGATTCAATAGGTGTCCCTGAAAGCCTGTAGGAGGTGGGATTCAACGTACCATAGATTTATGAATGTTTCTCGGATCAACAAACCGTTGGCTTCATTGGATTCAGGACATTGGGATAGTGCTAGGGTGGCCCTCTAATGTGGCTCCATGGACAAGGGATCATTTTTTCGGTCAATTTTGGAAACTAGGTTTTTGCCTAGTAAGTGAATGTCCAATTTATGCACATAGGGGTCGACTTTGAAAATTCCTTGACCATGAATGTGTGGCTATTGTTCCCACATGGAACCTGCCTAAACATGCTTGCACGACCCACCGAAAGGCATTTTTGATGCACAATTTCCATTCTATGCCCCAGTTAAGGATTCAACAAGTGTCCGTGAAAGCCTGTAGGAGGTGGGATTCAGCGTGCCATAGAATGATGACCGTTGCTCAGATCAACAAACCGTTGGCTCCATTGGATTCAGCACATCGATCAAGTGCTATGGGAGGCCCTCTAATCTGGTTCCATGGACAAGGGATCTTTTTTTTGGTCAATTTTGGAAACTAGGGTTTTGCTTAGTAAGTGAACGTGAAATTTTTGCACATGGGGCTCAACTTCACATATTGCTCAATCGTAAATGTGTGGCTAGCGTTCCCACATGGAAAATTCCTAGACACATTTGCATGACCCATCAAAAGCCCTTTTTAATGCACAACTTCCATTCTATGCCCTCGTTAGGGATTCAACAAGTGTCCCTGAAAGCTTGTAGGAGGTGGGGTTCAACGTGCCATATAATGATGACCGTTGCTCGGATAGATAAACCGTTGGCTCCATTGGATTTAGGAAATCGAGATAGTGCTACAAGTAGCCCTCTTCTCTATGTCCATGGACAAGGGATCATTTTTTTGGTCAATTTTTGAAACCAGGGTTTTTCTCCATAAGTGAATGTGAAATTTTTGCACATGGGGGTCAACTTCACATATTTCTCGACCGTGAATGTGTGGCTACCATTCCCACATGGAAAATGCCTAGACACACTTGCACGACCCATCAAAATCCCTTTCTAATGCGTGGTTTCCATTCTATGCCCCGGTTAGGGATTCAACAGGTGTCCCTGAAAGCCCGTAGGAGGTGGGATTCAACGTGCCATATAATGATAAACATTGCTGAGATCGATGAACCATTTTCTTTGTTGGATTAAGACATCGGGATAGTGCTAGGGTGGCCCTCTACTCTGGTTCCATGGATAAGGGATCATTTTTCTTTGTCAATTTTGGAAACTAGGGTTTTGCTTAGTAAGTGAATTTGAAATTTTTGCACATAGAGGTCATCTTGAAGGTGATTGTAGATCTTTCCCTCTTGAAAAAATACTTGTTGCAAACTATTATTCCATGTGCGGCTGTCGAGAATTATGTTACCTGATGTGAGGTGTTGAACTAGACTTATTTCCCATCATTGTCAAGCAAGAAATATTCTTTGTTTTTTTTTAATCAAGGTGAAAGGAATTGTCAATCTCTATGTGGAGATGAATTGATCTTAGGATCTCATATCATTCATGGGACTGGAAACTCGAAAGAAGGTTGTTTCCCATATTAATTTAGCTAGGTCATCCAAGAGATGTGAGCATTTGTACAATGAAATGCATGAGGAGAAAATGCCATTACGTCAGTAACCATGTAATGGAACATGTTTATGTTTAGAAACAAGTGGCCAACCTATTATGCCATTATTACAAAATATATATATCTTCACACTACTAATGCTTTGAATAATACTCCATAAACATAAATTTATAAAACAAGATTCAGAATAGTAGTTCTCCAATGAATTTAAACTATAATAAAATCACACATAACTTTCATCTCTTTCAAAGTTGTTACTCGAGGCCATTCATCAAATGCCATGTACATTAACAAAATGATAAAATAATGTGCACGATATACATATTGTGACGGATATAGTCATAACCATTATTTTGAATGAACCTTATAATACTTGGATACTTTTAGGTTTGATGTGTATCCCATGTATTTGTTAGATGAAAGACATCATGCCAAACACTAATTTTATTTATGTATACCAAACAGGTGCATCACTTAGGTGTGTCAACTTCATGCATCTTTTAAAAGTTTGTTAGGTTGTTATGTGGGTAAGGTGCTTTTGTATTCCACTTAGTTGGATCAGTTGCTTAGTTGTGTTGGGTGCTTATGTGTATTAGGTATGTTCCATATTTGTGAATACAATTTGACTTTGTTAATATAACATTGTATATGCAATTTGATCGTGCTAAAAAAAAATTAAAATGTACATTTTTTTCATTACATAATATTCTAATTGTGCATTGTTCTCAAATTTATTACTGATATCTTCCTGTAATCGTAAAATCTATAAAAAAATTGGGAACATTACACATAGAAACATTCTTGGCCACACATGTATAATACACTTAAAAGACTAAACCATGAAGATCTCAAGAGCCTTGATATGAAATATTTTTTATATCATGAAAGTTATAATACAAAAATAGAAGGCCCATCTATGGCCTGTCAATGTACATGTATCAAAAACATATTTGATGTACATGTGCAAACAAAAGTACATATGTCCTAGACTGCACCCCTATACTCTAACTCCGGATTATACATAAAAATTTATATTTGTCCTCGACTAACGCATCAAAAATCTAACTTTCTCTTGTTTTTCCTGGGCCCTGATGCTTGTCACCTCTATCTACGACCACTTTGTATCTCTGGCTACTGCAAATCAATGACAATATTTCTTGATCAGGTAACTAAACTAGTACTGTCCAACAATAACAAAGTTTGAAAATTTAAAATATGACTAAATTGTAAATACAAAAAAGACTCACTGCATCCATCGGGGGTAGAGGTGCCTCTGGTGTCGGGGGTATAGGTTCCATTGGTTTTGGGGGTATAGGGGTCTCTAGTGTCCTCCTCCTAGCAGAGAGCCTCTCTATAATGCTTCTCTACAAATAAAAAAAAATATGTCAATTATCTCAAGAATTATCAACATGTACATGAATGAGAAAGCACTAATCAATTATGTAGAAAATTAACATCTCACCGAAAAAAAAATTCTAGGGGATTATGGTGGGACTCTTCAGTAGTAAGAGGAGCCATAGGTTGAAAATCAACCTCACTTGTGTGCACTAATGGACCAGGTTGTGGCTACATTCACCAAATGATAAAATAGTTAGACATCGTGCATGTCCATAAACAATACAAATGAAATGTACAATTACAAATATTAAAGTAGATGTACATCAGTGTGACTTATCCCTATTGTAGATGCAGCATCAACCGCAACATCAATAACCCCACTAAGGTCTGGCATGGATGACTCTACATCCTGATGCTGTAAACATGTGAAAATAAAATTAAGAAAAATGACTTGTGAAGTGAATTCATAGCTAACCAACAACTGCCATTGGAAGTGTCTACATTACCATGGGATGAGTAGGTTGATCCTCATGCACACCCACTATGCTCAAGGAAGACAGTTGTTTGGTGTAAACAACCCCCTTACCTATAGGTTATTCTCTTCATGGAGCCCCCACTCTCATGATAATCCCTTACACAGTGTGAATGTGTGCAAAAGGAATCCTAACCAGAATTTCTTACAACCGGGCATCCCCAGAATGCATATTGGTTCCTAGTTGTCCGGGGTGGAAATATGTACCTCTTGTACATTTCTCGTGGATAACAACTTTATGCGCATGAGATTTCTGTCATATCCTTTAACTTATTACAGTCATGGATCCCTGGTTCTTTGCATGGCCATAGTTCCCATGCCCGCAACAAATCCATAGATGGTTAGTTACCATATCATATCATTGATTCCAATAACATCAATCTTTCGAAGTAAACTAATTTCATAGATGGTTAGTTACCATATCATATCATTGATTCCAATAACATCAATCTATCGAAGTAAACTACTTACCATCATTTTCCAACTCATCTCCTCAAGTCACATCTTACAACATTTCTTGTTCATAAAAATAAGAGCCTTTATACTGGTGTACTCTTTCTATACAACTAATAACATCATTGATTTTATGCACAACATATTTCACAATCCACTAAACTACAGTGTAGTCCAAGTTCATAAGTAGTCTAGTCTCACTTTTCCTTTTCCTTATTTGAAAAAAATAACTTTAAAGAATATTGTCATTCTTGTGAAGCTGTATAAAAAGAGCAATAGTATTTAAGTGCACAACCCAATCCTTATGATTTACTTGCATGCCAACAATTATATGTAAATGATACATTAAAATAGTTGCATTTATTGCAACTAACGTGAATTCTCTTCACAACAACTTTAACATTCACATCCTACCTCCATTTAGTAATCTAATGACATTCACTCATAACAATTTTTACAAATTAATTAGAAACTCATTATAAAGTAAATAACATTCACTTTAATAGTTACATACAATATAGCATCCTCAAATACTTCTCTAATCATTCATGATATAGCCAAAACTAACCATTTGCAGGTCTATTAATTCATGAACTATGTTGCTAACAAGACTAGCTTAACAATGAAAACATAATTCTCCCTTATAGTATATTCATTTAAGACCCAAAGTCATATGCTAGTGATGTGCATACATATAGGCAAAAAATCAGAGGTCTTGTCCACAATAACTCCTCACATATCTTTATGGACCCAATCTTGAGAACCATTAGTTATTCCTACCTATGATCCAATATGCCCAATCAAAACAATTTGTTCTTTGTTATAATTAATCATACACCTCAACAACAATTATGTCTTTGCCAACATATTGTGCATATATGTAATTCTACTATGGTCTTTTAGTCGTAACCATTTGACTTCCATATAACGATGTAACTATAGGATTAAATGCAACCATTTGATCCTAGTTTACATGAAATTCCAAATGTAAACAAGTGTTTCACATTTAATATAACGTTAGTGTTTATACATTTGTACCTTTGACACCAATAACATTTATTTGATACAATTTATATTTTGCATAATCCTAACAATATATGCCTCTAACATAGTTACTCTTCCAGTATCACTTATCTTCATGCTTAAGTCTTTTTACTATACATGATAACTTTAGCTAATATTTACAAGAGTTTAAGGGTAATGTAGTCACTCCTTTCTTGAATGATTGACTTATCAAGTTCCATTTAATATCTACCTTGTTATCGCTAAGAAATTTTACTACTTTTCTCTTTAAGAAAAAATATGTAAAAGGTAAGTTTTATATCTTTTTCCTAACATAATGGAACCTCTAAACTCACTTGAAACATATTCTTATGAGACACTTACATTTTTCTACTACCAATAGTGAACACTAAAATAGGTCTAGAAGACTTAAACTCAATATTCTATTCTTACCAAATCTTTAGCAGTCCTACATTTTATTGATAATGATGTAACCCTTTGCAATGCTAGTACTTAACAACAACATTCGCCATGTTTCTCAATGAAACCTAGTACAATTGTTCAACACGGAAGTTCCAAGAATCTTTTCAAATATATGATGTCATTAATGGCTAGTTTGAAAATATGAATATAGGTTCTAAAGGTTACTCCTTTTAGCATTCCACATTAATATTCATAATCGAAACTACCATAATATTTTCATCAATCGAGAGTTCATCTATACTTCACTAAAACTTTACTTGTGCAACTCAATAGAGATGAAACAATTGTCTTAGCAATTCATAAAACATCTTTGGAAGTAATAAAACAAATAGCATAATACTTATGTACTTATCTCGTTGTGATCGACATTGATGAGGCAAAAGCAATGGCCATCGCATTGTAATTTTTCTAAAGTTGTACCAACCTCTCTTGTATAATAGAAGAATATAGTTGTCGCAACACGAAGGAGCAAAATCTTCCTTGATGTTCATCATATTGTTTTCTTTATCGGAAATAACTCATTTGTTAGTAAATCTATGTTCAGCCCATATAGGTCCAAGTGCTGTAAAATGGGCTCTGATACCATATGTAACATACCCTATAAAGCTGTCTGTAGATCCTTGGGTATATGGTGTAAATTAAATTTTTTATTTTTATTTTTCTTCAATGAAAACATTTAAGCACACCTATACTGCTAGACCAATGTATAATAACTTGAAATCAATCCTAACGGTTATAAGAATGTAGAAAAAATATTCCTATCTACCCCAAAGGACTGTGTAAATGTTTTAACAATCAATGGTTCAAGCTTACAATAAAATGGAGACCCTTCACTTCCAATTGTGTAACTTAGGTAGTTGTATGTACTTTAAATGAACCCCTAATTACTAGACATTCTTCATTTATGAACAAGTCATAACCAACATAAGAAATGCTACTTTATAACATATTGCCATAAACATCATAGGGTCGAACAATTCTAAAACTGTATATATGAAAAAATACAATCATTTAATCTTACCCAAAATTCACCTTATGTCAAAACACCTGTCACTACATTTTCAATACATGAGGCACAAATATAAGTCGTGACAACCATAATCACAACTTTAAGTAAATTTCTGAACCATTCGATAATATAAGGTTCCTACTCATCAAATGAGTACACCTGTAGACATATTTCAGCAAGTGTCCTCTAATAGTGATGATAAACCTTCTTTTGCATCCATGCTTAAGATAATGTTAAACATAGATGGGATCCTCATAAAACAGGTAATAATTTAACAACATTACTTAACATGTTAAAAATGCATTCCTTAAATAAAATCAATCATTACATCTACTTCCCTAATCTGAATGAAACCAGGGAGACTGAAAACATGCTATGACCTTTCCTCCCAACCATTGGTTCTATCTGGCGTAGGTTTTCCTGCCTAGAACCACCCCTGAGCTGGGCCACGAATCCATTAAGATAAGGAAAAGACTAAAAATTATATTCATGGATTAATAAGGTGACTTGGGTATTTCATCCCCATCCCAACCATAATTTAATGAGGTACGACTTATCTCTCAAAAAGTTAAGCTCAAGTGAAATTTTCCATCATAGAACACACTCATATTTTTGGACAGTAACACTTAGGAAAATAGGATCTAACACTCCATAATAGAAAAACTTAGGCAATTCACAGGAACACTTTCATGCTCTAGATCTGATTGATCAAATGCATGCTCAGAGTTTATATATAAAAAAATATGTAGGAAACCATTACATGCTACATATCTAATCAACAAATGCATGCTCAGAGTATATAAAACACAGGCAAGAATACATGCTCCGATCCATCAAATAATAGGCAATAATTTCATGCTCATAGTGTATCCAAATTGTAGGCATGAAATACCCACCACAGATCGGATAAAGAAGGCAACCAACAACATAAATAACAAGGTTTAGTATTCATCAAATGGTTGGAAAATTACCTACTCCAGAACGGATCAAAACGCAACCAACAACATACATAACCAGATCCCGTATTCATCAAATAGTGGGCAAAATTACCTACTCCAGAACTGATCAAAACACAACCAACAACATAACCAACCAAATCCAGTATTCATCACGGTTGGCAAAATTACCTACTCCAAAACTGATCAAAACACAACCAACAACATACATAACCAGATTCAGTGTTTATCAAACGGTAGGAAAATTACATGCTCAAAGTTTATCACATCCCAAAACAAATATATGCTCAGATATGATTTATCACATGCTCAGATATGATTAGCACATACAAGAATACATGGTTAGGGTTTATCCCATCCCAAACAAATGCAGGCATATCATAATACATCCAATACAGTAAATAAAATATTATCCATAGGGTTTACATGCTTCATATGATAATCGTAGGAAGCTCAAATACTCCATATCATGTCACCAAACGCAGGCATATGATAAACAACTCAAATCATAGACAACACGATACCTCGTCTAGCTCTTAGCAACGCAGGAAACCGTAGATCCAATGCAGTAACAAATGCAAAAATATTAAACTAGATCTAATGCGGTAAACAATAAATCATCCAAAAATAGTTTACATGCTTCAGATGTTAATCGTAGGCAGCTCAAATAATCCTGATTCTGTAACCAAACGCAAGAAAGAAGTGAAATCGTAGGCACAAATAGTATACCATTTGGGCTCTTCCCATCAAATCGCAACAGGAATGCCTCACAACTCTTCTCATAAAACCCACACCAAAAGAATGCCTCTCAAGCTCTTCAAAACAAAACACAGTAAACAAATGCATCCTTAACATAGAAGATATACAACCATATCCCGAACGTTTTGATAATGAAAGCATAAAAACATCAAGGATGTATCCATCCAAATCCCCAAAACACATTACCAATTGCAGACCAAAAAAATAGATCCAATGCAGGAAATAAAATGACAGATTTTTCTTGAAAACACATTAGCAATACCTACATATAAAAAAAATATGTCCCTAGGCCTCTTGCGGCAAAAAGAAAAAGGTTATGGTCCCTTCAAGTGAATACAAAATAAACCCACATTCCCATCTATCCAAGTAGCAGGAAATGAATTTCATTGCAGAGAGTCGAATCTATACAACCCACAGATCTAATCAATATCGTTGGCAATGAGGCTTCTCGACCAAATATAATACCGCTCTAATCAAATTTCCCCGACAATATTTTCATGCTCTTTCCTTTCTCCCAATCGCAACAACACCCAAAAACCTACCTCTCGAGCTCCTCTCTCAAACGGTGTTCCCCTCCTATTTAATGAAAAGGAAGATAGGAACCGTTAAAAGTAAGCAAAGCACGCCATGATTCCCCACCGTTCTTCCCAAGTGAACTCATGTCCCTTTCCCCCAAAATAACCCAACATTCGTGGCAATCATAAATACTCCACTAACTCTGCCTTCGATTATGGGAGGAAGGATTGTTCTTTTCCTAGGTGGAGTAACTTTCTTGTAAGCATGCGCCCAATCAAAGGATTCTTTGGTTTTCATTTTTACTTTGATATTTAAAAGTTTACTTTTAAATCTTGAGCACATTATGTATAACTTACACTACTAATACTTATTTTGGCAAGTAATTCTATCAATGTTAAATAACTTCTATCTTTGTCCTAAAATGAGAAGGTAATTTATTTTTCATTTACCATATTATATAATGGATCCTTAATTAATTAAATCAATGGTAAATAACTTACCACTTTTCCGTAAGAAGAAAAATATTCATATAAGAAGGTAACTCTTTTCATTTACCATAAGTGATTCTTGATTAATTCAATCAATGATAAATAACTTCTCACTTTGTCCTAAAAATGAGAACTTAATTCTTTTCATTTACGAGTTTATATAATGGATTCTTGATTAATTAAGTCAATGGTAAATAACTTACCTCTTTGCCGTAAGAAGGAAAATATTCAAATAAGAAGGTAACTCTTTTCATTTACCATGAGTGATTCTTGATTAATTCAATCAATGATAAATAACTTCTGACTTTGTCATAAAAATGATAACTTAATTCTTTTCATTTACGAGTTTATATAATGGATTCTTAATTAATTAAATCAATGGTAATTAACTTACCACTTTGTTGTAAGAATGAGAATATTCCTATAAGAAGGTAACTCTTTTCATTTACCATAACTGATTTTTGATTAATTCAATCAATTATAAATAACTTCTCACTTTTCCCTAAAAATGAGAACCTAATTCTTTTCATTTACGAGTTTGTATAATGGATTCTTAATATATTCATACCTATGTATTTAGGATTCTTTTTTTTGTTAATGATTTTATAAGGAATCCTCAAAAACATCAATAAACATTTGTAGATGTATTGATGTACCTCATAAAAATCATTTCTCTTAATGTACTAACATACCTTCTTCGCACTTTTGTGAGAACACAATGCAGATACCAAAACAAAAGGATCATACAAACCCACCTAAAATAACCTATTCTTGACTTGCTTCAATTTATGGATGATACCTAAAGGCTTAGGTCGTCATGGGACTTGTTATTGTTCTTCGAGTTCCTAAGGTTCCACTCATCGCTTTAACCTTTCCCCTAGTGGATTCGTCCCCAATCGTTCTTAGTCATGTCAAGTTTTCAGTCTCCTAACCGTATCCTTCTCATCTATAATTTTCATAAGGTCAGAATGGGTACTTACAGTGTCGTTTTACTTACAGTATGTGTTTTCAAGTCGAGGTAGAAAGGGGATATTACACATGAATTTCCACCATATATTCACTCACTAGCAAAAACATGTCAAAAATAGGCACATTACTATCCTTGTATAACCATTCAAACAATCCCCATTTTGCATCTTATTTAGCTGTGTAACTAGCTCGTTTCCCTCCAATTCCAAGAGAAAGCACCAGAAACTTGCTGCTGTCCTACTCAAAACACATAAACAGGCTAGTTACTTCTTTGAAAGGATAATATATCTAGGATTACTTGGATTTATGAATCTAAGTTATAAAGACGTATGTTTGTTTATAATTCAATTCACTTGAGTTTGAGAAGGTGGTAATAAGAAATCTCGATTGCTTAGGAGAGCTTGTTTAGTGACCTCGTTTATGGCAACTAACGTCTGTAGAAAAATTTCATAACACCAAATTAGATTTGTTGTATTTAGCGAAGTGTTTTACAGTCGAGTTGAGAGATGTGGTAATTCATAATCTAACATGCTTTCTTTATTAAAAAAATGCAAAGTATATAAGGTTGAATAAATTATTCTCTGGAAATACTGCTGCCACGACTAGAGATTCTTCTTCATTGAGAGATCAGTTATTTAACAACCAACCTGCATTGGTTTCTGTACTTATTTTGAATTAAAATTTTTATGAATCTAGGAGCACTCTTCATCAATTATAACTAAATATACTGGTATCTATGTGCTAATTTTTCAGAGATTGTTGACTTACATTGAATTCTAGTTGCAAGTGTTTAGAAAATACAGGGAAAATGAGACAACAATGTTCAATTTAACTCTACAACTATCGTCTCCTTTTACGCTTTAGATGGCTCTATCCAGCAATTCAAGTGGGCTTGTCTGTGCAATTCATCATTTTCGAATTTAATCTTTGGTTGGGGAAAATTGGCAAAGTAGAGCGTTATTTTCTTTATTCAATCGCTAAAGGGATAGGGATCTATAGCTCATTTACTCCCATCTTTGCAAAGTATTTTCTTGATTCCTCTCATTTCCTTCACTTTTTCTGGTGATTATGGTTATTCACTCGCATAATCTATTTCCTAGTGAACCTGATTTGCTTTAATGAAATAGGGGAAAACATATAAACCTGGTAGATCTGGAACAACAACTGCAACTTAACTTATTCTTTGTGTAGGCTAGAGTTCACCTGGAAGTTATGAAACTAAGTAAGCTCTGGAAAGAGGGGGTAGCTGGAATAAACTTCACTTAAGAACATCATGCATAATAGTAACAAAGGGTGTTCATGTAATTTCAGAATCAACCTGCGTGGATCATAGGTGGCTCAACTATTTAAGTGTGTTGGCTCAACTCTTTAAGTGTGCTAGCTACAGTTGTTAATGGAGGGATTAAAGTGACATCGGGTGCATACATGCATTCACGTGTTGACAAACTCAAATAATTGAGAACTCTAGTTGTCAATTCATACTTTGTTTACATTTACGTTGAACCGAGCAATGATTCTCTCCCTGTGTTGAGTCCATTTAACTTTCATCCTGCACAACAAAATATATATTAACTCTCGCCTTTTGTTACTCCATTTAACATTCATCCCGCATAGCAAAATATATATTAACTAGAAGTCTAAAAATAAGCATCAATCAAAAGGAAGAAATGATACTTGACTAAATAAAATACTAAAATTATTGCACTTGATTCACCACTACAACTATTATACTTGAACTAAGTGACAAGTCACAACAATCATCCTTTAAATTAAGGAATGCATTTTTCAAGGTCAACAATTTGTTGGAGATTATTTCATAGAATCCGGTGATATACATTCAATAATTTGATGCATCTTTGAGGAGGTTTATTTCATATCAATACCGGCTGTCATAACCTAGTTATGAATTTTAACAATAATAAAATAAAATTCAAATTTACCAATATATTAAAATAATTATTTGAAAAGTAACGACTAAATAGGATTTAGATTTACCATTGTTGGATGAGCAAGATTTAAAACAATGAGGTTTGTGTTGCACAACACTATGGATTAAATTAAAAGCAACTATTAGAGCATTATCAGATTCTACAACTATTTAGTTGACCAAATAAAAAATATTAAACACAAACTGATTAAAAAAAAATTGTTTGATCTATGTTCAGTAATAAAAATATAAAACAATCTTACAGAATATCAATGAATATATTAAAACAGTTCCAACATTAGAGCATGAATTTTCGATTTTTTTTCCATAAGAAAATCAGAGAGCTCTTGTAAATGCCTAAATGAGAATCAGATGGAACTACCCTCCTTTCCCCTACGTTCATAAAAGTATTACACGGAAAACACAGAGTTCAAAAGAAAAATAATTTCTCCAATTTTGTGGAGACCTCTTCCTCCTCTCTGCCATTCAAGCTTGTTTTTATAGGGTAGTGACTACGTATTTTTGGCAAATAACTGTGCATCAGAAATTCCTTCATAGAAATGGCATAACAATATCCTCCAATAAACAATTAATATAATACTTAGGTAGTAGCTTCTCAACGATTAGATCAAACTCAAAAGTGATGCAATTTTCCTTGCAACGATTTGGTAGGGTTCTAAAAAGATCAGTCGGTCTTCATTCGTAGCAAATTGGTGACATCTGCTCTACAATTATGGTGGTGAAAGGGTTGGTAAGCATAAGGGTTAACCTATTTTAATGGTCTTTCCTCTTATTTATCCATTAATTCTGACGGATTGACAACCAAAATATCTCGGTATCATAATGGACAAGTGGCCTTTATTCTTTCAAATATGGGTGCACGTATTAGTGCAATTTTGTAGCTCCATTTACCTTTTCTTACATCAGAACCTGCATAATTAAATATCGAGAATCCCTCTTTGATACGAATGTCCATCAATGTGCTATTGCATTGCTTTTGCACAAATGTTAAAGTTATTTCTTCAATACAAAGAATATATGTCTTTGGTTGTCACATACCCCATATTTGCAAAAACATTTTATGTTTGAGAAGACATTATGCTTTAATTTTATTATAAAGTTTGTAATTATTGCGAAGTGGGGTCAAGGATAATTGTATTTAATTGCTGAATATTTTATTAATTAATAAATAAAAGATGAGACAATGGCCTAAGGAGGATGTTAAATGAGTGTCTACTGGTCACTTAGTGGAATAGGCTGGGTTGAGAGCAGATTGACACTTGGCAACATCCTCAATCTACTTCTAGTTGTTGCAGGAGACAACTTCCCTATTTTGGTGGTCATGTTTGCCAAGAAAGTGGAACAAGAGAAGGTGGCTCATTAAGTGAAAAACTCACCCAAAAGACCTAGGCATGCTGAGAAAACTACCCATCAAATTCAGCTGAGGCTACTCATTTATTTACTTGTGAAATTTCAGAGTGAAATTGGTGCACAAGAAGTTCAATGGAGGGGATAGGCAGAAGTGTTTGAGTGAGAAAGTGATGATTTATTGAACTAGTGTATATGTTTTGGGCTGAGTTCTTACTACTACAGGAAGAAGTATTACTGCTGATTACTATGTGGAGTTACAGGGGTTTCTAAAACTATTCTCTGACCCAGTGCTTTCAACCAGGAGGACCAGTAGGTCGGCTCGGGGGTCCTAATATTTGTAGCTTAGCTTTCTTCAAGAGTTGGTTGGGAGGAATGGACTCCTTAGGTTGTTGTCTCCTCTACTATATTACCAGGTTCTAAATGTTTTTATTTTTCTCTATGCAATCATAAGATCTGGAATATGGGAATTTAGGAGTTAACATATATTTATATGACTGTTTTATATGTTTATTAAATATTAGTTAGTGAAATATTTTACTATTCAAAGATAGATAAATTCTGGTTAAACATGTATTAGAATAAATGATTTAGGGTTAGTTTAAATTTACTGATGAATGAATTATATGATTGTCTTTTTCCACACCTTCAAGAAGGTAGTACTTTAGTATAGTAGATGAAATTAAGTTTGATAATCAAATCAAATCTAAAATTTGTAGGAATTTGATTATTTACTTTCTACTGTTAAATATTTATAGGAATTTTAGGAGGAAGATTCCTCTATTTCAGAAGTTTCTTTAGCTAAAATACATCTGTAAAAATTATAAATATAAACTACCACAAAAGAATGTTTATTAAAAACCAATACATAGTTTGGTAACTGTGTATTTTTAACACAGTAAAATAACTAATTCTAAGTTTTCAACCTAATATATATATACATATAACTTTTAATCAATACATAATAGGAAAAATAATGCAAATGGAGCAACATTGGACTTCAAACAATAAAAAGAAATTGTGGTGATAAATTAGGTTTTATAAATAATATATAAGTGAATTGCAGTAATACTGTATAATTCGTAAATATTATATTAATTAATAGTAAAAATAACTAACAATGCAGAGTATGATTTAAAATATAATTACTATATTTTTATGGGTCAAAACCCTA
>LPNX010747440.1:147082-158804 GCA_001517045.1 Pseudotsuga menziesii | reverse complement strand
TCCCAAATTTTTAAAATTTTTGGGACCCTCCTTTTATTTTTATCTAGCCTGGGATTGTTTGGTTTCCTGAAATTTGTCTTTCATCTGCTATGAACTTTGATATTTTGAAGTCAGAAGTAAGGCCAATTATTTTTATTTCATTTCGGGATTTGAATAATCTAGCACTGTCGTTCTCTAGCCAATGCATAAAGACTGTGGAGTTTTGTTTTATTGTTCAGAGCTTAAGGTCTGATTTTTTATGATTTTATTTATCGTCGTCGAAAGTCAGTTGAAGAATGACTTGGGGCATTAGTCTTCTACGCCCCCGCCGTTTTCGAGGGCATATAGGAAACGTCCTGACAGATAGTTCTTTTCTTGCCGAATCCATGGCCTTTGTTTTTCTGGTTTTATTGTTTAAACCTTTTGATTGTTGATGNGCCCCCGCCGTTTTCGAGGGCATATAGGAAACGTCCTGACAGATAGTTCTTTTCTTGCCGAATCCATGGCCTTTGTTTTTCTGGTTTTATTGTTTAAACCTTTTGATTGTCGATGACTTTGTTTTTCGCTATTGGAATGGTTTTTTACTTTGATTGGAGGGTTTGTCCTTTGCATTGCCAACACTATGAATATGTTTAGCTTTAAAGTTCCGACCTTTAGTAGTTAAAACTTTCGATCGACGATGGGTTGTATTTTTTCGTAGAACTGTAGTTGTTTGTGAGTCTGTCATTGTGGCTGTTGATCAGAATATATGCCCGACGTTTAGTGGTTTGAATCGCCGACACATAGTGTGTAGAGATTCTTACTACCGACGATTTTTTGATCCTCGAAACCCACAGTTGGTTTGTTTCCCGACGTTGTAGATGCCTATGGAACTATCCACCCGAAGAATAAGCACATGCAGTTACAGGGATAAAATAGACAAGAGATACTTATTTTGATAATAATATTCCTCGCAACTAGATATGTCGCTGCAATGTTCCACCCAACCATAGGATAGTGTGCTCCTTACTCTCTTAGCATCACTTCCACCCTTGAGANTTTCGTAGAACTGTAGTTGTTTGTGAGTCTGTCATTGTGGCTGTTGATCAGAATATATGCCCGACGTTTAGTGGTTTGAATCGCCGACACATAGTGTGTAGAGCTTCTTACTACCGACGATTTTTTGATCCTCGAAACCCACAGTTGGTTTGTTTCCCGACGTTGTAGATGCCTATGGAACTATCCACCCGAAGAATAATGTTTCCTCGCCGATATAGTAGTGGTTAATGGTTTTCATCACCAATCCACAATCACCACAATAATAGTCGTTGGCATCGCTGACACTGCGCAGATGTTAAGGTTTAAAGCTCCGATACTTAGCATTAAGAATCTATGACACTGACATACTTAATAGTGCCGTGAAACCCATAGTCTGTCTATAGCCCGCCATTGCGGCTGTTAGTGAACTATCCACCCGACATCTAGTGCTTCCACTCGCCAATAGGGTTTTTTCTTGCCGATGAGGGTTTTTCTCGCTGATATCTTTTACTGAGGGTTACATATAGAGGTGGAGCACTTTTTTTATTATTATTTTGAATTTAAAACTGCATCTACTCCATCCTTGTCAAATTGAGCTATACTACCATTGCTCAGCTATCTGGATTCCATTCATTGGCATGCTGCTGTGGAGGTTTCGGGTCATCCTGCCAACTGCATAGGATTTTGTCAGGTACGCCAACCATGGTCTCCTTCTTATTGATTTCTTATTGGTCATTTTGAGAACCACAATCTGCCCTGGTTAGGTTTTCCTGTATATTGTGTCGTTTCCTATTAGAAAGAATATTTATCCTCACGGTAGGTTGGTTTGACAGTCTTCTTTAGCAGTAGGGTTTTTTTTTTAGCCTGAATTTTGAGCCATTACGCTGTTTGCACCACCTATTTTGGGGTTGTTCATGGCCGTCCCAGGGAGGCGTCAGTTTTAATATGTGTTTACCCTATTTTATTGGGTAGCGGAGGTCTTGATTTTTGTACGAGTTGGGGTTTTCTATGATGAGCACCAGTATAGGGTCTAGCAGTTTGAGTTTTAGCAATAACAGCAATGCAGTCCACGTTTTATTGAGGAGTTAAATTATTGTGAATGCAATCTGGGTTAAATAATGAGTTTTCTATCAGGGGTATGTTCTTATTTGCAGATGGTGGACTTAAAAGATTTTAAGACACAACTTGCAGGATTTATTTTCCTTGACATTTGTTCTTTTCATGCATTAATCCTCTGTATAGTTTATTTTTAAGAATGCATATGGAAGAGGTAAATATTTTGATAGAGTTTTTCTTCATTATTAAAACACTTACTAAAACTCATATTGTCTAAGAACATACTATGTTGATGACAGGGTGACTATTACAAAGGAGATATGTCTAAAAGACAAAAGAAGAAGGCTCCTGTTGCCGAGGGAGAACCAGAGGTAGAAATCATCGCCAAGGTGGAATACATATATGAAGATACCAAGGCTACTACTGGGGTAGAGTTAAATTATAAATGGGGAGAAATATATAGGATGATTGTAAATCAAAATGTGCTTGATGCAGGACTTGAAGAGCTGACTATTTATGCAAACATCAAGAAATTGACTCTTGTGAAAGTAGCCACAAGACTTGAGTTGTTCCCATGCTCAGAGGTGATCAGTTGGATTTTTCCCAGGGAAGATGTAACTATGATGATCCTTGAGAGTACTTCTAAATAGGGATATGATGCATACAACCCTGCTTATGTCTCCATGGCATATCACCTACCTCTTTCTTAGATTTACCTAACAGAAAGCTGTTTGAAATAGATAGATTTGGACCTATTCGAAATAGTAAGAACAATGATGATACCAGGGAAGAACTTTTGAACCAGGCCATCAAGTGAATAGGATACATCCACTCACTGGACCCCTTATAGATTTATAGCACTAATGCTGAATCGAATTTTTGGGAGAGCTCAAGGAAAAAGCTTCAAATTGGGATGGATACCAATTATTTTCTATGTGGCCACTCAAGGAACCATATTCAATTTCGAAAACATAGTGTCCAATAGACTCTTGGCATGCATATCTTTAGCTTTGGGAGGGGTGTCATAGAATAAGTCAGAGTTCTACATGAGCTCTATCTTAGTTGACTGTATATTATGTACCCAATCTTTTCCATCCTTGAGGTGTAATTGGGATAGGGATAGGACCCCAGTATACACTGTATATAAATTATTTTGGGCACACAAATACCATGGCTACTACAAAGAAATATGTGAACATTTTATCATGCCGTTGTATTCTCTAATTTTCCTGATCGAATGCAATTGCATGTCCAAAGAGGCATTCAAAGTCATTGAGGAATATGAACACTACTATTTAAAAATGGAAGGTATGTATATCAGAATGTATGGGGGTTCCAGAGCACCTTCTCTACTCGCTAAATATTCCACTGATTATGTACTACATAAAGAGGTAGTCAGGCAGGTATATCTTGATGGTGTGTGGATTTTTTTTTTCAGGCATAAAAAGGTAGCATTTCCTACCATACCTTTCTGGCTAGGGAGTTATAAGTTCTCAAAGGTAAAACAAACTGCAGAATTTTTGCAGGAGCTAAAGCACTACCATTTTGGTGAGATGAACTTTCACAGGAATGACTCCCAAAATAAGGTAGCAGAACACTGCAAATCTGCAAACATTCATTTTGAGTATACTAACTTCTAGGACAAGGACGACGAACATCCAGGAGTGCAAAGAATATGAATTCCTTAAAGAAGAGACTTAAACAAAAGATCACTACTGTGGGTGGGAAAGGAAAAACTATACAGAAGACTAAGACAACTAAAGAAGAAGAGGCCATAAAGATAGAAGAAGATGCTAGAAGGCTAGCACAAGAGGCAGAGAGTTGGATGAGAAATGAAGAAGTAGAAAGAAAGAAAGTTGCAGCGGAAGCAGCAAAGAAGGAAGAATAAGAAAGAAAGAGAGCTACAGAGGAAGAAACAAATAAAGAAGAGGAGGAGAGAAAGAGAAATGAAGAAGCAGATATAAAGAAAAGATAAGAAGAAAGTGAAGGTATGAGATTAATAGGATCTCAACAAGACCAATAGACTACTGAACAGATGGATACATAGGGGGAACATGATCATACAAATCAAGGGCATGGACAAGATAATTCTGATCCCCAGGAGCTTGCTGCAACTTTTGGCAGCACTCAAGAGAAAGCTGTGTTTTCTGGAATGAATTTGATCCCTTTCATGCATAAAGAAGGAGAAGAGGTCCCTGATTTCAGCACCATTTTTTATGACAAGGAAAAGAAAAGGATTGTTAAAAGGACTGAGAAAAGGGTTGAAAAAGGAGGACAATCGGGAAAAATGATAACTGACAAGACTTTGGTGTATGGGACAGATGCATATCCAATGTAGATAGAAAGAGCTAGGGTGGTGTTAACCCAAGTTACTGAAGATAATGTAGATAGGATGATGATGGATCTCAAACTATTAAGAAAGAATGCAGCTCAATTAAACGAAACATTGAAGAAAGAGAGGGATGAAGGTCACAAGTTGAAGAGGAAATATGAGGACATGAAGAATGAAGTGAGGACTTCAAAGACAGAACTCTAGGATCTACAGGAAAATAAAATGGCTTTAGAAGTTTCTGTAGTGAAAACAAAAAAGGATGCTCAGAATGGCTTAATTGAATTGCAGAGGCTACAGATAGAGCATCAAGTGTTGAAAGTTGAGAAAAATGACCTTTAGGTGTCCTACAAAAATCTAAGTGTAGAGAAGGTCCAATTGCAGAAAAAGGTCATTGAGTTAGAATTAGATAAGGATGCCACTGAAGAAAAAGAGAAATAGTATCAAATGAAGGCAGTAGTTTTGGAGGAATAGAATGCTTCATTGACAGCATCACTGAAGGATGCTATAGAACAGAAGATAGATTTCCAACCTTTAAAAGAACATGTTATCACTCAGAGAAGGAAAATACACCATTTACAAATGTGTGTAGAGGAAGAAAGATGTAAGATTTTGCAAATAGATAGCATATTAGAAGAGATTTTGGATACTACGTCTTATTTTTTTGGACAGATCTCAAGAGATTCTGGAGATTCTGACGGGAAGAATAGTGTGGATAGAAACAAATGAGGAACCCCCTACGGAGCTACCAGTTAAAGATTGACAGATTTTATAGAAGGATTATGATTTGTTGGAGTTTGTAATCAATACTGTGAAAGAATTCAAGAAAAATGTAGAGAAAACGAGAGGAACATGTGCAGAATATTGTAGAAGAGTGCTTGTCACATACAAAAGATGCCAGGTTTCTGCAGAAAAAAGATTGGAGGTGATGCTAGAACATGAGTTTTTCATAGAACATCTACAGAACAAGTACCAGGAAGACGATAAGGATATCCAACAATTCAAAGATCTAGATGAATAGATTTCAAAGAATGCAATGGCTCACGCAACACTAAGTATACACTTACTAGAAGAAAAGTTGCGCTTGAGTCCAGAGCAAATAGAAGTAGTCAAGAATCATGCTGCTAAGTATGAGATAAATATCCATTTTCTTGAACCCTTCAGTTTTTAAGGCATAGCAGCAGAGTCCCAGGCATGGAAAAAGTTCATAAATGACCAAGCGGGCCCCTCTTCATAAAGTGTTCTATTAAATTTTGGTTTAAAATGTAATATATTGTATAAATTATGAGCACTTACTACAAGAAAAATTTTGAGATTGAAAGGTTGGGGAAGCCCAAAAGTCATTTGGGGGCATCCCAAAGGTTTTGCTTTTTTGTATAAATATAGGAGAGTTTATATGTAGAAGGGACTTCTTTCCCAAGCAATTTTGGAGAGTATATTGTAAGAAGAACTACTTCCTTTTGCAATAAAAAATTACAAGTTTCTACGAGAGAAAGTTTGGTGGAATGTTTCAAATGCTTTGCTATGAATCAGTTGAATGTAAACTATTTCATTTTTTAGCTTATGTCCATTAACTGTGAGATCATTCTAACTCATTTCATTTCTGTTTATGTTATGAATGTCTTATAGTTTCTTCTGTGAAATTTCCACTGTGAGTAATGAAGGTTGTCATAAACAATAAGCTATCTTGTTGTTCATATTTCTCTTAATGTTCATGTGTTCTGATATAAGTAGCAGCTATCTATAATTTTTCTTAATACATGCACAAAAATACATTACTCATTGATAATTGATAAATTTTTCTCCCTAGGGATAGGTTAGTTAGTTGTATTTATTTTCTAGTTGTTTGTGATTTATATGCAAGAGAGGTAAGACAAGAGGTAAGAACCTGCGCATCTCATTGTGACACTCCTCATCATCTCTATCAATTTTCATTTTTAGATAGGAACTTCCACATCATAGTTAAACACAAAAACTAAAAATATATACAGTGGACCGGGCCATAACTGGTAAAACCTTTTAATTTGTTACTTGACCTACGATGGTCTAACCGTAAACCGAATGGATTCCCCATACCAAATAGTAACGGGCTAGTTGGGAATGTTTATTGGGGAGAATCCTTAACTATTGTTACCTGCAATTTTCTAGGCCTCAATAGTTTTTGGCACTAGAAGGAGGGACACCCGTGCATGGCTGGCTAAGGAAACCTATTTCCTTGAAATCACTCCACAGGTGACAGTTCTGAAAGTAGTTTCTTTCACAATACAACCCCTAAAGATATAGGGTATCTTTATCTTGTCGATAAAAAAGTAGTTGATGATATGAGAAGAATTACTAGGGCATATGGGATGAAGATCGAAGGATTACAGATTATTCCTGTCTTACAAAAAAGAGAATATCAAAAGAAATATCTCCCTAATTTAGAATATTCAGTGTTGGTAGAAGATCTTGAAGAACTAGTAGAAGCAACCTTACAAGAAGTTGACCAACCTTTGAATCATTTGGACGTAGGTTCACCTTACTGTTCACCTTTCCATGCCCCTGTTAAGTCACGACTGTTAAATTTTCATATGCTTAACTAAGACATCAGTATATCATTTCATTTTTCATAATAAAAGCATATAAAACAGGATCACTAAAAGAAACATTATCACAAGAACAACAAAGATTTATCCTGGGAAAAACCTAGAAAAAGCTTCCTCAATATAGATGCCCCAAAAGGTAAAAAAGTAAAACCAACAAGGAGATCAAAAAATTGATTCTCCTCCTTCTCGAGCAACTCCTCTCCTCCACAAGTGCGCTATTCCAAGTGAGTGTGTGTGTCTTAAATGAGGAGTGCTACACCTCTATTTATATTCATCCGTTTACTTAAATTTTACTCAGTTAACATGTCGACTTAAGTTAACTCATGTAGGCTCGAGTTACACATGTAGGCTCAAGTAACCACACTGGGGTGCTGATGACTCACCTTTACAATTTGAGGGGACTACCTCATGACTCTTATTATTTCTTCCAATTAGGAGGATCGGGGTACAATTTAATACAAGTGGTTCTCCCGGTTGGACCATCGAGGACCACAAAAGATACATAAAGAATATTCTTCGAAGTTACAATATTTCAACACTCCCCCTTAACGAGAAGGGTATTCTACATCAACAACAAAAAGAGTAGAGATAGAGGACATCATCAACATCAGCAGGGCAACACATCTATAAATCATTGGAATATTTTCAACATCATGTTGTCTTCATCTTCAATCTTCAGTCTTCATCATCAACAACATCTTCAGTCTTTGATCAGCAACATCTTCAGCATTTTGATCTTTCAATTAGCAGCGACATTTTCAGCACTTGGACCTTTCGATCAGCAACATCTTCAGCACTTTGACTTGTTTGATCAGCAACAGCATCTTCAGCATTTTGATCTTTCAATTTGCAACGACATCTTCAGCACTTGGACCTTTCGATCAGCAACATATTTAGCACTTTAACTGTTCGATGAGCAACAACATCTTCAGAATTTTGGATCTTTCGATCAGCAACATCTTTAGCACTTTGACTATCCAATCAGCAACAACATCTTTATCATTTTGAACTTTTGATCAGCAACATCTTCAGCATTTTTTACTTTTCGATCAACAACAGCACCTTGACCTTTCGATTAGCAGCAACATCTTCAGTACTTTGACCTCTCGATCAGTAGCAACATCATCATCATCATATTCTGATCTGTCGATCATAATCATCATCACATTCTGATCTTTCGATCAGAAACATCATCAACATAGAAACATCATCATCATACTCTGATCTTTCGATCAAAAACATCATCAACATACTCTGATCTTTCGATCAAAAAATCATCATCATACTCTGATCTTTCGATCAGAAACATCATCATCATACTCTGATCTTTCAATCAGAAACATCATAATCATAGTGCGTCAATATCATACTCTGATCTTTTAGTTCAGAAACATCATCATCATTCTCTAATATTTTGATCAGAAACATCATCATCATACTCTGATCTTTCGATCAGAAACATCATAATCATAGTGCGTCATCATCATACTCTGATCTTTTAGATCAGCACGTCATCATCATCATCAGCAACAACCTGCAATCCACAACTCAAAGACAAAAAGTCTTTGGATCACTTTTGGACTTAAAGTCCAGGGATGATACAATCCCACCACATTCTCGACAACCGAAGTTACCGGATTGATTACGGTAGAATCAGTCCCTATCACTTTAGGACTAAGTCCAAGGACGATGCAATCCTACCACATTCTCGACGATCGAAGTCACCGAATACAATTACGAGATAATCACTCCCTATCATTTTAAGACTTGAGTCCAAGGATGATGTAATCCTACCACATTCTCAACGACCGAAGTCACTGGATACAATTACGGGATAATCACTCCCTATCACTTTAGGACTTGAGTCCAAGGATGATGCAATCCTACCACATTCTCGACGACCGAAGTCACCGGATACAATTACGGGATAATCACTCCCTATCACTTTAGGACTTGAGTCCAAGGATGATGCAATCCTACCACATTCTCGCCGACCGAAGTCACCGGATACAATTACGGGATAATCACTTTCTATCACTTTAGGACTATGTCCAAGGATGATGCAATCCTACCACATTCTCGAGGACCGAAGCCACTGGATCTATTATGGATAGATGTCCCAGGATGATACAATCCCTCTTCATTCTCGAAGACCGAGGTCTCCAGATGACTTTAGGGAAGGTTCCCAAGGATGATACAATCCCATCACATTCTCGATGACCAAGGTCACCGGATCTATTATGGACAGATGTCCCGGGATGATACAATCCCTCTTCATTCTCAAGGACCGAGGTCTCTAGATCACTTTAGGACAAGTGTCCAGGGATGATACAATCCCATCACGTTCTCGATGACCGAGGTCACCGGATCTATTATGGACAGATGTCCCGGGATGATACAATCCCATCACGTTCTCGATGACCGAGGTCACCGGATCTATTATGGACAGATGTCCCGGGATGATACAATCCCTCTTCATTCTCGAGGACCGAGGTCTTCGGATCACTTTAGGGAAAATTCACAGGGATGATACAATCCCACTGCAACATCACTACTCCCCCTTTCGAGGAAGGTCTTTCTGAACAACACCAAGCTTGTCTCGAAAGTGTTCAAACTCTATTTGAGGCAGAGGCTTCGTCGATACATCATCATCCAAACCATCATCATCTGCGTCTTCAATATATGAATACAAATCTATCACCATCTGTATCTCTAGTATGTGAATACTAAAAGCATCATCATCTATATCTTCAGTATAGAAATACTGAAATCATCATCATCTCTATATTTAGTATAGAAATACGGAATCACCATCATCTATATCTTCAGTATGGGAATACTGAAATCATCATCTCTATATTCACTATAGAAATACTAAATCACCATCATCTGCATCTACAATATCATTATCTTCATCTTATCTTGTATGTAGAAATACCGGATTTCTACGTGTTACGTGGAACACAGGGTTCTTTGTCATCACAACTGTGGTTATCACATAGAATCATTGTTGTATCCATCTTCAGGTCAAAGAGACCTAATATCGGCTTCTGAAGCCATATGGATTCATAACATAGTAGAGCAATCTGCTATGTATTCTGCTTCAACCGAGCTAAGAGAAACACTGGACAGTTTCCTGCTAAACCATGAACTCATAGCAGACCTCAAAGCATATACCTGATTTGATTTTCCTGTCTGAGATACTTCCAGCCCAATCTGCATCTTTGTAGCCATACAATCTATACTCATGGCTAACATCATAGTGTTGACCAAATTCTATAGTCCTCATCACATTTTTTGCAGCTACTAGGTGAACCCGTCTTGGTTGAACAAGATATTGACTTAAGGTGTTCACAGCAAAACAAATGTCTGGTCTGGTATTTGTTAAGTACATCAATGACCCAAAGATCTGTCTGTAGTGAGTCACATCCACTAACTCTAATGAGTCATCATCTAACAACTTCAGGTTGGAGTCCATGGGTGTGGCCATGACTTTGCATTCCAACATATTGAATCTCTTCAATATCTCTACCACATACTTTCCCTGGTTGAGAAAGATTCCTTCTGAACTTTTCCATACTTTCAGACCTAGGAAATAATGCATTAACCCAAGGTTTTTCATTTCTTCTACTAGTTTCTTCTTTCTTTCCATGATCTGTTTCTCATTCCCTGTCAAGAATAAGTCATCCACATATATTAATAGAATGACAGGTACATCTTCTACAACCTTGTAGGAAAGGTTAGGATCGACTTTGCTCTTGGCAAAGCCCATGCTCATCAGGAAACTATCTATTCTTCCATACCAAGCTCTGGGAGCTTGCTTCAGGCCATAGAGTGCCTTCTTCAACTTGCATACTTGATTCCTTCTGTCTTCAACTTCAAATCCTCATGACTATTCGATGTAAAACTCTTCCTCAATCATACCATTAAGGAATGCTTGTCTTTACTTCATCATGGAAGAAACTACCATGATAGTTTTAAAGGAAGTGTACCTTGCTTCCTGGAGTAAGTGTCTCTTCAGAATTAATTCTCTCTTTCCTCTAGCCACAACTCTTACCTTACTTCTATTAGCAACATATCTTATCTTGCAAATCCATTTGGAAGATACCACATTCTTTCTTTCTGGTTTGAGTACTATATCCCAAACATCATTCTAGTATCACAACATCTTCTATGAGTTTGTCTTCTCAGGTCATCAACATATCCTAGTCTTTGCATTCAACCTTGAAGGTTGGAAACTACTTTACTCTTGGTAAAGTCTCGATCCATCACAAATCTATCCATCATGTCATACCATGTCGAACTCAGATATAATTTTCTGTAGTCACTCCCCCTGAAGTGGAGTGTCATCTTCCCTCTTCATTCTGTACATGTGGTCCTATGATTGACATATACTGGTCAATAGAGTATGTCATGTCATAGTCTATTCTTTCTAGGGAGAATCACAAACCTTGCTTTGTGCATTTGTTTCATCATATCATATACATCATTCCCCATCATCAACTGTTATTCTTTGATCATAGCTTCTTCCATAGCATTCTTTTATTCATCTTGATTTATCTCTTGTACCCATGGTGGTCTTCATCCTTCAAGGTGGATCTACAACTCTCTGAAGCTCTTTCTTTCGTCATGGTGTCTCTGAACCTGGGAGCTTCAGATTCATGTTTATTGGAGTGAATCTTGAATTGTCATCACTTGTTCTTCGGAACAAGTCTCATCCTTCTTTTCTTGAGTGAGGTTGTACATGACCTTTCCC
>LPNX010747440.1:122155-146730 GCA_001517045.1 Pseudotsuga menziesii | reverse complement strand
TTGAGATATCCTTATGACTGCATGGTCTCTGCATTCTGGATCTTCACATTCTTCAGCTGGTTTCTTAAGGTCATATTCTGATCTATGTTCTTCCCTTCAAATAACTTGGTCAAGAAATCAACCCTCATTGATGTCTTTAGGGAATACACTTGTAGTACAAGTTGATTCGTAACTGAATCATCAATGATCTTCTGGGATTTGACCAAGTTCTTCTTGAGAAAGGCTTCTAGCCTCATCTCCCTCTGAACCTGGAACCTCTATGCTCATGTAGGTGTCCAATCCATTTTCTTCAAAGAGATCATATAATTCTAGGCTTGGAATTTGTCAACTTCACCAAGATTATCATCAAGTTGATTTCATAGATCACTTTGAAAAGAGAACCTCAAATGAACATAGCAAAGGATTAGATCTTACCGATTTGAGGTGTCCGTCCTCGTTCCGGAGCTGACTGATCTAGGGTTTGTCACAGAAACCCTAATTTCAAAAACTTGGAATCTTTTAGATCTTATTGGATAGACATATAGATCGCTTCAAATGGAGCTTTCCAATGTACTCCATTTCTGAAAACAGTGGAGGGAAGCTCCCGGAACAGGAAGCCCTAATTTTCCAATTTCTTCTGCAGAAATTCCTGTTACTGTTTCTTATATGTCTGAAATTTTGTACTGAGGTAACCTCGCATGTCCCTGATCCACCACCATATGTTTCATCAGAATTGGTTTCACCATTTGGGATTTATGATCCTTTTCCCAAGGTGACCTGTTACAGGACTGTTCAAAACAGAAAAGTTGTACGGCATGCCACGTGTCACTGGTTCATCTTCTAAGTCTGAAATTTAGACCACCAAAATTAAAGTCCATTCCCTTTCTATAACATCTTCTTTAATTCCATTTGGACCTCTTTAGCCCAAGATATTGTAATTCTCCCCAGGTGTCCTGCTTAGGGATGAATTCTAGAAGAGGCTGGAACCCTAACTTGGAGAGAACATATCTCCTGGAATACAACGAATATGAGGATGAATTTTGGACACATTGTTCAGCAGGATTTTATCTTCAGCCCCTGAAAGTTTCAGCTCCTGATCCTTTGCCAATCTCTAAATATAACGAATGTTCCAAAACGTAGCAGTTTTAGTATTTAGGGTTTTTCTAGCTCGGGGTCAAACTAGGGTTTGACTTTCCCAGAGATTAACCCAACCAAAAATATTGATCCAGGTCTCTAAACTTTGGTTTTGATGAAAATAAAAATCCTATGCTGGTCTCACTCAAAAATTCCTCTTCTGTAAAAAGCCCTAATTTCCACATCGAAAATTGAAAATGCTCGGAATCGAATTCCGCTTCGACAGAACAATGCACCCTTCAAAGGAGAGTCAGCCTAGCCTTCTTTTGCTGATTGATTGTGGAGAGAGAACCAAAAAATAAGAAGCCCTAGCTTCTGTAACTTGTGAAAGCTGCCCTATTCAGGTTAGCTCTGATACCATGTTAAATTTTCATATGCTTAACTAAGACATCAGTATATCATTTCATTTTTCATAATAAAAGCATATAAAAAAGGATCACTGAAAGAAACAGTATCACAAGAACAACACATATTTATCTTGGGAAAACCCTAAAGGGAAAAACCCAGCAAAATCTTCCTCAATATAGATGCCCAAAAAGGTAAAAAAGTAAAACCAACAAGGAGATCAAAAACCTGATTCTCCTCCTTCTCCAGCAACTCCTGTCCTCCACAAGTGCGCTATTCCAAGTGAGTGTGTGTGTCTCAAATGAAGAGCGCTACACGTCTATTTATATTCATCCATTTACTTAAAGTTTACACAATTAACATGTCGGCTTAAGTTAACTCATGTAGGCTCGAGTTACACATGTAGGCTCAAGTAACCACATTGGGGTGCTGATGACCCACCTTTACAATTTGAGGGGACTACCTCATGACTCTTATTAGTTCTTCCGATTAGGAGCATCGGGGTACAATGTAATACAAGTGGTTCTCCTGGTTGGACCATTGGGGACCACAAAAGATGCATAAAGAATATTCTTCGAAGTTACAATATTTCAACAACGACCTGATTCTCCACTTAGAATTATGGCTAGTGCAAATGCAAACCCACCATCTCCACCACATGCTTGGAGGGTTAGGTCACCTTTAAACCTGACACCTCCCTTGCATGATTTGCCTCAAGATTTTGACAAAAATATTGCCTAAGTTTGACCCAAGTGATAAAATTCAGGTAGATGATCATTTGCAAAGTTTTTACTTTGCTATAGAAGGACTACAAATAGGAGAGCATGAAGATGTGGTCTGTAGATTGTTTCCACACACTCTGAAGGGAACAACAACCTCATGGTATTTTTCCATTCTTGCAAATTCAATCACAGACTAGAACACATTTGAGAGAATATTTAGAAGTAAATATGCAGTTCAGAAAATGCATGCAGCTTTAATGAAAGGGTTATGTGCTTTAAAGAAAGAAAGGAAGGAAAAAGTGCAGAATTTCACTCAAAGATTTGTTGCTTATCTAAAAAATTTAATACAACTAATAAGCCATCTGAAAAAGATCTGATTGAATACTATACTTCAGCTCTAGGGCCTAACTTGGCCATGTTTGTCAAGATATCAGTCAAACCTACATTAGTGAAAACTTATGAAGAAGCTTAGAAGGTGGAGGCTGAGATGGAAAGCATAGAAAATTATCCTACACAATCAGAAGAAAATAATTTTGGAAGTAAGAAACCTTTATTACTGACTAAGCCTAAGGACGAGTGGTCACAGTATTTTGAAGGGATGTTGAAGATGATGCAAAAATTATCCAACAGAGTGATAGATTTAGAGAAGGAAAAAGAATCTCATAAATCATATAAGCCTTATTATAAGAAAAGGGAAGACAACAGTCAACCTAAGCCTCCTCCACACAGTCCTACATCAATGAATTTAACTGATGTAGGCATGGATAATTTTTGCACCTCATCATTAGCCTCATTCTGAGAAGAATTGTCCCCAATAAATAAATTCTATGACATTGGTAATGAATTAGTTATTGGACTCGAAATGAATAGAAATTGATAAGGACAAAGAAAAGGACAATCAATCCACAGAAAAACAAGAGGAGGATACTCTTGTTTTATGGGACTATGTCTCAATGTTTGATACAGAAGAGGTAGATTCTCTAAAACAAGAGGAAACATCAGAAACAAATGTGACAACAAGAAGTCAGAGTTTGTTAAAAGAAGACAATTCAATACTTCCAAAGATCAAGAAACCTCAAGAAAATAGTAAGAAGGTACAAAAGAACACTACAACTATTAAAATACCTAAATTTACCATTTCAAGTCAAAATTCGAAGAAAATTAACATGCATGTTAAGCCTATTGAAGAAAAGATTGATAATGTCAAGAAGAATCTCAAAGAACCTAAGATGGGGTATGATATTGTGGAAGACATTAAAAAGGCTAAGGAAAATATCTCATTGTTTGAAATGTGTAATGTACCTCAAAAGAAAGAGAAATTGTTAAAATCACTTGAAGTACCAGAAGAAGAGCTTCCCACTGACAACCAACCTAAAGAAGAAATTGGTGAAGCAAGTGTGGGAGGTAAGTCTAAGTATAAAACCCAAGCATTTCTCCTAACTTTTAAGATTTTCAACCATAATGTGCACAACTATTTAGTAGACTCAGGAGCATTAGTTAATGTTATGCCACTATCAGTCTGCAAAAAAATCAATGGACAACCTAAATCATCTACTTGGCAGGTTCTTCAGTTAGATAGGACAGGTGTGAAAGTAATAGGGGAAATGGAAGATGTTCTGATTCACTTATATGCAGCTAAGAGGGTATGTCAGTACATCGACATTGTAGTAGCAAACATACCGAATGCGTATGGACTTATTTTGAGTCAAGACTGGTCAGTAAGGCTAGATGGATACTTTCCATCAGATTGGTCGCATGTATGGTTGCCTCATAAGCGAAGTCCCAATCAGATAAAAGTAGTAAGAGAGCCTCAAATGAAATACACTGTTACTCAATTAGAGGGAAAGAATGAGCTAGTAAACTCCATGTTGGGAAATTACTTCATTGAATTGGAACTGAGAAATTACCAAGCTGAAGAAGCCAGCAGTACACCTGACACCTAGCTCGATCTCCTTTGATTTTCACGGGCTGATGACATTGACTGTAAAATAGTAGATTTAGTTTCAAATGTAGTTTCTATTTCAAGTTCAGTAGAAGTAGATAGTTTTTGGGCCCTTTATTTTGATGGATCTAAGATATTGGAAGGATCAGGAGCCAGTTGTGTCCTTATTGATCCAAGAAAAAATAAACATTTTCTTTATTTTAGATTAGAGTTCAAATCTACAAATAATATAGCCGAGTATAAAGCACTAGTTCAGCAATTGAAAAGGGAAATAGAACTAAAAGCATAAAATATGAAAGTATATGGAGACTCTAAAATTGTTGTTAAGCAAATTTGAAATAAGATACACTGCATTTCACCACATTTAAAAGCCTACCAAAGTGAAGTTTGGGATTTGCTTATAAACTTTCATGCATTCAATATTGTATCCAGTCCTAGATTAAAGAATGCAGTAACTGATTTATTAGCTACCTCAGCTGCAATGCTAGTACCTTCTAATAATAGATGCTCTATTGAATTACTTTTTAGGCCTTTTGTTCTAGATATGATCACCAATCTACAGGTTTTTGACGATGGTCAACAAATTTTGGAATGCTTGATGAATGATGAGACTTTTTAAGGAGCAATAATAGATGATGAAGAACATCAAGCAGATTTAAAATTTGGGTATTTTATTCCTAAGGGAGTCAGAACCTTGGAACGAATGTTTGACTTAAACAACAAATTCAGAAATCCAGTAAATGTCAAGACTCATAGCTCATCCTTGCAATTTGATCTAACAAATTTGGGGACTGAAGTTGAACCTAGATATGTAAATTTGGGAAAGTGTTGTTCTCCGGGAGAGAGTAGTAAGTTAATTAGTCTATTCAAATAGTACAAAGATGTGTTTTCCTGGACATATGACGAGCTTAAAACATACGACACAAAATTATACAACATGTCATCCTGATTAAAGCTAGAGTCAAGCCTTACCAACAACCTTTAAGGAAGATGCATCCAAAGCTGGAACCTTTGATTCAAATTGAAGTGAAAAAATTGTTGGATGCTAAAATTATATTCAAAGTCAAACATTCGGAATGGGTTTCAAATTTGGTGCTGGTAAGAAAAAAATCAAGAGAAATCAGGCTTCATGTAGATTTCAGAAACCTCAATCGTGCGTTGGATAAAGATAACTATCCAGTCCCACCCATGGAGAAAATATTGCAGATGGTTTCAGGTTTTGAATTATTTTCATTATTAGATGGATTGTTTGGCTACAATCAAGTATTAGTAGCCGAATAGGACAGGTGTAAAACCACAGTCAGAACAAAGTGGGGAACTTTTGCTTATAGGAGAATGCCCTTTGGACTCATAAATGCTGGAGCTACTTTCCAGAGGGCCATGGATATAGCTTTCCATGGTCTGATTGGCCTTAGTGTTGTCGTATATCTTGATGATGTCATGATATTTCGAAAAAAGAGAGAGGAACATGCATTCCATCTGAGACAAATTTTCGAGTGTTGGTCGAAAATATGGTATTTCACTGAATCCTAAGAAATGCATGTTTGCGGTCATAGAAGGAAAGCTGTTGGGTCACATTTTTTCTAAGAAAGGGATCTCCATGGACCCAGAAAGGATTAAAGCCATAGAATAGATCCCTTTACCCCATAACAAAAAAGGTATACAATCATTCATGGGGACAATTAATTTTGTGCGAAGGTTTGTACCAGATTTTGCTCAAATTGTCAAACCTTTGCAGCAGATGGTTAAAGTAAGTATACAATTTAAATGGAATGATGTGGAGAATAACGCATTCAATAAGATAAAAACATCTATTCCTCATGCACCATCACTCAAAATTTTGAATTTCAAACAATATTTTATCCTGTACACTTTTGCATCCGATGATTCATTAACAGCGGTACTTATGTAGAAGGAGGATGGAGGACATGAGTACCCCATATCATTTATGAGCACTGATCTATAGGGAGATGAATAGAATTATCTATCTATTGAAAAACAAGCATATGCAATTTTTAAAGTGGTAAATCAATTCAAGCCATACATACTTAAGAACCGTACTAAGGTAATAGTTCCACACCTAGCTATAAGATCTCTTTTCATACAAACGGAGTTAGGAGAAAGAAGAGGAAACTCGGTAATAGATTTACAATAATACGATCTTGAGTTCAAGCCAGCATCCATAGTAAAAGGGAAAGGATTCTGCAAACTAATGTCTTAAGGTAAAGACAATGAAGAAAACAATTGGGACAATGGAGTTGAATTACATATGGTGGATGTATGTCCTCTATTCACAGCTCCAGATTCCTGGTACCGGGACCTAATTCATTACCTTTAAGAAGGATATTTGCTGAAACATTGGAATTCCAAAAAACGAAGAGCATTAAGTCTAAAATCATCCTCATATCAGATCACTGATGGAGTATTATTCAGAAAGAATTATGACGAAGTTTTTCTCAGATGCTTAGAGCAAGAAGATGCAAAGAAGGTCATAACAGAATTAGATGATGGACCTGGTGGAGGTCATTTTTCTGGAGATACAACATCCCATAAGATTCTTAGATTTGGGTATTACTGGCCTACACTATTTAAGGACACTCATGCTCATGTCAAAAAATGTGATGTCTACCAGAGGTGTGTTGGAAGACAAGGGAAAGCAGCAGGGCCTTTAAAACCAATAATGATAATAGAACCATTCGAACAATGGGGGATTGATATCATTCGAGAGATAAACCAATATTATTCCTTGCAGCACAAGTACATTTTGACGGAAACTGATTACTTCACCAGATGGGTCGAGGCCATTTCGTTACGCTAAGTGAATGAAGATGCAGTCATGGATTTCTTACAAGATCACATCATGACTAGGTTTGGGGTTCCAATTTCCGTGGTTTTTGATAATGCTACTTACTTTTCTTCTATTATATTAACTGCATTTTCTAATGAAAGAGGAATTAAGTTGCATTATTCTGCAAACTATTACCCACAAGGAAATGGTTTGGTAGAATCTACAAATAAGAATTTGATTACAATTCTAAAGAAAATTGTGATAGAAAATCAGAGAAGGTGGAACTTAACATTACCTAAGGCTCTTTGGGCTGATAGAGTCACACCCAAGAATTCCTTAGATGTGTCACCATACACTCTTGTTTACGGAAAAGAATTTATTCTTCTACCAAACATTCTGCTACCATCTTCCATAATAGCTTAGGAATCTAGAGGTACCAATAATGAAATACTACAGATTAGAGTCTATAATCTTTTGAATTCGGAAGAGTCTAGGTCAAAATCCAAAGAACAATTTAAGCATCAGTAGGAAGTAGTGAAACGTTGGTTTGATAAGCATAAAGATGAAAATAAGGAATTCGAAGTGGGAGATCTGGTTCTTAAGTGGGATCATCCGCATGATGAAAATGGGAGGCACACCAAATTTCAATAGTTGTGGGTACGCCCTTTTCAAATTGCATCCAAATTGGCCCCTAAACTTATAAGTTGCAATATTTACAGGGGTGGGATGAGAACTTACCAGTTAATTGTTTAGTTCTCAAACCTTATTTTTCCTGATTTATATTTTTTGGTTATCTTGTACATAAATAAATTGGTTTCTTTTATTTTTGATTTATTTTGTTTTGTTTGTTTCTAGTTAGATTTCGATTGATTTTAATAAAGAAGCACAACTTTTGGCTGCATGGAGTTCATCAGAATTCTGGATTAACTAAAATCCTTGATTATAATACTATGTACTATTGAAAGAAATTCTTCTAGTTTAGCAGTTTTTCCTAAATGGATATGAACACATTGAAGTCCTACTTAATCCTTGTAAAATAACTCAGGATCAAAAGGTCTGGAATACTATTTTGAGGCTCCATCCATCTCACTTTAAAAATGTCTTAGGGGGTGACAGCAAAAGACCCATGGAGGGGAAGCATGGTGAACAGTATATTATATTTAAATGATCCCATGCCAGGAATTGAAATCCAAAAGGAAAATAAGAGTCAAAATCTCCTAAGAAAAGCGATATGTATCAAAACAAAGTACTTAACCATATTAGTACAATATTTCCAATATTTTTCTTCGCCCGTGAGCTGACAACTAAATACATCTCTCACACCAAAGGACACTATGGATAGAGGAGCCTGAATTAAAATTTTCAGAAAGAAGGCAAAAAGGAGGACTCAAAAGAAAGGACAAAAGTCCAAAAGCACAAAAGTGCAAAATGGCATGGGAATGAGGAACAAACAAATATTTCTGTTTACCATATGTTACAATCCTATGGTGTCCAAGCTTGGAGCTACCCGAAGACAGAGGTAAAAAATGAAACTCATATCCCTAGCCTCAAAAGAGTTATCTAGACTTTGAAATCTTAGTTTCCATTTTCCCTAAATTGTACTATCATCAATGATTAAAAGTACATACATCTGCCATTTGGGAAATCTAGACATCTAGAAGAATGTAGCATGTTGGTATTATCAAAACAGTCTGTCGCTCAAAGAAGAAATTGTCCAAAGATCTGTGTTCACCAGGTAGTCGCCATTTGTTGTGGCTACACCTTTTCCCAAATTTTTTTAAATTTTGGGACCCTCCTTTTCTTTTTATCTAGCACTGGATTGTTTGGTTTCCTGAAATTTGTCTTTCCTCTGCTATAAATTTTTATCTTTTGAAGTCATAAGTAAGGCCAATTGTTTATCTTTCATTTCGGGATATGAATAATCTAGCACTCTCGTTGTCTAGCCAATGCATAAAGACAGTGGAGTTTTGTTTTATTGTTCGAAGCTTAAGGTCTGATTTTTGATGATTTTATTTATCGTCCTCAAAATTCGGTTGAAGAATGAATTGGGGCATTAGTCTTCTACGTCATCGCCATTTTGGAGGGCATATAGTGAACGTCCCGATGGACAGTTCTTTTTCTCGCCGAATCGGTGGCCCTTATTTTTCTAGATTTATTGTTCAAACCTTTTGATTGTCGATGACTTTTTTTTTCGCGATCAGAATGTTTTTTTACTTTGATCAAAGGGTTTGTCCTTTGCATTGCCGAAACTATGGAGACATTCAAGTTTAAGGTTCCGACCTTTAGCAATTAAAACTCCCAATCACCGACGGGTTGTATTTTGCCGTGGAACCATAGTTGTTTGTGAGTCTATCTTTGTGCCTGTTGATCAGAGTATATGCCTGACGTTTAGTGGTTTGAATCACCGACACATAGTGTGTAGAGCTTCTAACTGCCGATGAGTTTTTGATCCTCGAAACCCATAGTTGGTTTGTTTCCCGTGGTGCGGCTGCCTATGGAACTATCCACCCGAAGAATAGTGTTTCCTCGCCGATGCTGTAGTGGCTAACGGTTCTGATCGCCGATACATAATCACCAGTGCAGAGATGTTAAGGTTTAAATCTCTGATACTTAGCGTTAAGAATATCCAACGTCGACAGAATTAATAGTGCTACAAAACCCGTAGTCTTCCTGTAGCCTTCCATTGCAGCTGTATAGTGAACTATCCACTCGACGTCTAGTGCTTTCGCCCACCAATAGGGTTTTTTCCCACCGATGAGGGTTTTTCCCATCGATATCTTTTACCAAGGGTTACATATAGAGGTGGAGCATTTTTTTTATTATTATCTTGGATTGAAAACCATGTCTACTCTTGGCTTGTCGAATTGAGTTGTACAACTGTTGCTCAACTATCTGGATTCCATTCGTTGGTGTGCTGCCGTGGAGGTTTCAGGTCATCCCACCGACTGCACAGCATTTTTCCAAGGAGGCCAACCATGGTCTCCTTCTTTCTAATTTCTTATTGGTCATTTTAAGAACCACGGTCTGCCCTGGTTTGGTTTTCCTGTAGATTGTGCCTCTTTCCATTAGAAATAATATTTCTCCTCGTGGTAGGCTAGTTTGACAGTCTTCTTTGGCAATAGGGTTTTTTGTTTTTTGAGCCTAATTTTTGAGCCATTATGGTTATTTCATCCCTATCTGAAAGATTAGGTAATTGGTGCAGACAAGCGTTACGCTGTCTTCACCACCTATTTTGGGGTTGTATGAGTTGGGGTTTTCCACGATGAGGACCAGTATAGGATCTAGCGGTTTGAGTTTTAGCAGTAGCAGAAATGCAGTCCACATTTTATTGAGGATTTAAATTATTACGAATGCAGTCCGGGTTAAATAATGAGTTTTCTATCAGGGTTGTGTTCTTAGTTGCAGACAGTGGACTTAAAATATTTTAAGACACAACTTACAAGAGTTATTTGCCTTGTCATTTTTCTTTTCATTTATTAATGCTCTGTATAGTTTATTTTTAAGAATGCATATGGAAGAGGTAAATATTTTGATGCAGTTTTTCTTCATTATTAAAACACTTACTAAAGTTCAAATGGTCTGAGAACTTATTGTGTTGATAACAGGGTGACCATTACAAAGGAGATATGTCTAAAAGATAAAAGAAGAAGGCTCATGTTGCCAAGGGAGAACCAGAGGTAGAAATCATCACCAAGGTGGAATACGTATATGAAGATACCAAGGCTACTACCGGGGTAGAGCTAGATTATAAATGGGGTGAAATATATAGGATGATTGTAAATTAGAATGTGCCTGATGTAGGATTTGAAGAGCTGACTATTTATGCAAACATCAAGAAGTCGCTCTTATGAAAGTAGCCACAAGACCTGAGTTGTTCCCATGCTCAGAGGTGATCAGCTGGATTCTATCCAAGGAAGATGTAACTACGATGATCCTTGAGAATACTGCTAAACATGGATATGTTGCATACATCCCTGCTTATGTCTCCATGGCATATCACCTACCTCCTGCTCAGATTTACCTAACAGAAAGCTAGTTGAAAGAGACGGATTTGGACCTGGTATAAATTTTAAACCAGGCCATGAGGAGAATATGATAGATTCACTCTCCATACCCCTTATAGATTTATAGCACTTATGCTGAATAGAATTTTTGGGAGAGGTCACAAAAAAAACTTCAAATTGGGATGGAAAGCAATTATTTTATATGTGGCCACTTAAGGAACCATATTGAATTCTGGAAACATAGTGTCCAATAGCCTCTTAGCATGCATATCTTCAGCTTTGAGAGGGCTGTCACAGAAGAAGTTAGAGTTCTACATGAGCTCTATCTTAGTTGACTGTATACTATGTACCCAATCTTTTCGAGCCTTGAGGTGCAATTGGGATAGAGACAAGACCCCGTTATATACTACGTATAAATTATTTTGGGCACACAAATACCATGGATACTATAGAGAAATATGTTAACACTTCATCATGTTTTTGTACACTCTAATTTTCCTGATCGAATGCAATTGCATGTCCGAAGAGGCGTTCAAGGTCATTAAGGAATATGGAGACTACTATTTAACTGAGGAAGGTATGTATATCAGAATGTATGGGGGTTCTAGAGCACCTTCTCTACTTCCTAAATATGCCACTGATTATGTACTGCATAAAGAGGTAGTCAGGCAGGTATACCTTGATGGTGTGGGGAGTTTTATGTTCAAGCATTAAAATGCAGCATTTCCTGCCATACCTTTCTGGCTAGGGAGTTATAAGTTCTCAAAGGTAAAACAGACTGCAGAATTTGTGCAGGAGTTGGAGCACTTCCATTTTGGTGAGATGAAATTTCACAGGAATGACTTCCAGAATAAGGTAGCAGAACACTGCAAAGAGGTAAACATTCATTTTGAGTATACTAACTTCTGGGAGAAGGACGAAGAAATGTTCAAGAGTGCAAAGAATATGACTACCTTAAAGAAGAGATTTAAACAGAATATCACTACTATGGGAGGAAAAGGAAAAACTATATAGAAGACTAAGACAGTTGAAGAAGAAGAGGCCAAAAAGAGAGAAGAATATGCTAGAAGGCTAGCACAAGAGGCAGAGATTTGGATGAAAAATGAAGAAGAAGAAAGAAATAAAGTTGCAAAGGAAGCAGTAAAGAAGGAAGAACAAGAAAGAAAGAGAGCTGCGGAGGAAGCGGCAAAGAAAGAAGAGGAGGAGAGAAAGAGAAAGGAAGATGTAAAAATAAAGAAAAGACAAGAAGAAAGTGAAGGTTTGAGATTAACAGGATCTAAAATAGACCAAGATACTATTGAAAAGATGGATACACAAGGGGAACATGATCATACAGATCAAGGGCATGGACAAGATAATCCTAATCCTTAGGAGCCTGCTCAAACTTCTAGCAGAACTCAAGAGAAAGCTGTGTTTTCTGGAATGACTTTGATCCCTTTCATGCAGAAAGAAGGAGAAGAGGTCCCTGATTTCAGCACCATTTTTATGACAAGGAAAAGGAAAGGATTGTTAAAAGGATCGAGAAAAGGGTTGAAATAGGAGGACAATCGGGAAAAATGGCAGCTGACAAGACTTTGGTGTTTGGGACAGATGCAGATCCAAGATTGACAGCAAAAGCTGGGGTGGCGTTCACCCAAGATACTGAAGATAATGTAGTTAGGTTGATGATGGATCTCGAACAATCAAGAAATAATGCGGCTCAGTTAAAAGAAACAATAAATAAAGAGAGGGATAAAGGTCATAAGTTGAAGAGGAAATATGAGGACATGCAAAATGAAGTGAGGACTTCAAAGACAGAACTCGGGACTCTGCAGGAAAATAAAATAGCTTTAGAAGTTTCTATAGAGAAAACAGAAAAGGATGCTCAGAATAGCTTAGCAGAATTATAGAGGCTACAATTGAACATCAAGTGCTGAAAGATGAGAAAAATGACCTTCAGGTGTCCCACAAAACCCTAAGTGCAGAGAAGGTCCAGTTGTAGAACAAGGTCATTGAGTTAGAATCAAAGAAGGTTGCCACTGAAGAAAAAGAGAAACAGTATCAAATGCAGGAAGCAGTTTTGGAGAAACAGAATGCTTCATTGGCAGCATCGCTGAAGGATGCCATAGAACAGAAGATAGATTTCCAACCTTTAAAAGAACATGTTCTCACTCAGAGAAGGAAAATACACCATTTACAAATGTGTGTTGAGGAAGAAAGATATAAGATTTTGCAAATAGATAGCAGATTAGAAGAGATTTTGGATACTACATCTTATTTTTTTGGACAGATCTCAAGAGATTCTGGAGATTCTGACGGGAATAATAGTGTGGATAGAAACAAATAAGGAACCCCCTGCAGAGCTACCAGTTGAATATCGGCAGATTTTAAAACAGGATTATGATTTGTTGGATTTTGCAATCAATATTATGGAAGAATTCAAGAAAACTGTAAATAAAACTAGAGGAGCATGTGCAGAATACTACAGAAGAGTGTTGGTCAGATACAATAGATGCCAGGTTTTTGCAGAAAAAAGATTGGAGGTGATGCCATAACATGAGTTGTTCATAGAAAATCTACATAAAAGGTATCAGGAAGACGAGTAGGAGATCCAACAAGTCAAAGATCTACATGAACAGATTCTGAAGAATGCAGTGGATCAGGGAGCTATAAGTATACACTTACTAGAAGAACAGCTACGCCTGAGTCCAGCAAGAATAGAAGTAGTCAAGAATCAGGCTGCTAAGTATGAGATAAATATCCATTTTCTTGAACCCTCTAATTTTTAAGGCATGGAAGCTGAGGCCAAGGCATGGAAAAAGTTCATAAATGACCAAGGAGGCTCCTCTTCATAAAGTGTTCTTTTAAATTTAGATTTAAAATGTAATATTATATAAATAATTAGCACTTACTACAAGACAAAATTTTGGGATTGAAAGGTTTGGGAAGCCCAAAAGTCATTTGGGGGTAGCCCAAAGGTTTTTCTTTTCTGTATAAATATAGGAGAGTTTAGATGTATAAGGGACTTCTTTCCCAAGCAATTTTGGAGAGTATATTGTAAGAAGAACTACTTCCTTTTGCAATAAAGAATTACAAGTTTCTTCTGGAGAAAGTTTGGTGGAATGTTTCAAATGCTTTGCTATGGATCAATTGAATGTGAACTATTTTGTTTTCAGCTTATGTCCATTGACTGTGAGATTGTTCTAACTCATTGCATTTCTGTTTATGTTATTAATATCTTATAGTATATTCTATGAAATTTCCACTGTGAGTAATGAAGGTTGTCATAAACAATAAGCTATCTTGTTGTTAATATTTCTCTTAATGTTCATGTGTTCTGAAATAAGTAACAACTATCTGTAATTTTTCTTAATACATGCATAGAAATATATTACTCATTGATAACTGATAATTTTTTCTCCCTGGGGATCGGTTAGTTAGTTGTATTTATTTTCTAGTAGTTTGTGATTTAGATGCGAGAGAGGTAAGACGAGAGGTAAGAACCTGTGCATCACATTGTGACACTCCTCATCATCTCTATCAATTTGGATTTTTAGATAGGCATTTGCACATCATACTTAAACACAAAAAACAAAAAATATATACGGTGGACTGAGCTGTAACTGGTAAAACCTTTTAATTTGTTACTTGACCTACGGTAGCCGAACCGTAAATGGGACGGATATCCCATACCAAATAGTAATAGGCTAGTTGGGAACGTTTATTGGGGAGAATCCTTAACTGTTGTTACCTACGACTTTCCAGGGCTCAACACCATCTTCATGGAATCATCCAATTCCATTCAAACTTCACACCCTTCTTCTACAAAGATGTAATGGGGTGAGATAACTTGGAGAAACATTCAATGAATATTCATTAGTACCCTACCAACCCCATAAAATATCTTACTTCTAATACATTCTTTGTCATTTTCCATTCCATTATACCTCTTATCTTTTCAAGATCCATTGAGATGCCTTATTGTGGTATGGTGTGCCCCCATTAGTGGATTCTACTCTAATATAATGAACACTTACTTAGTTTGGCATACAATTGATGTTCTCTGAGTACATTCATCACCAATCTTATATTCTCTTCATGTTATTCTTCTGACATAAAATAGATAAGGATGTCATCCAATAATATAATTACAAAATAATAACAATAATTTCTAAAAAATCCATTCATTGGACATATGAATGTTTCCTGTGCATTTGTCCATCCAAAAGGTACCACTGTAAACTCAAAATGACCATACCTGGTCCTAAATGTTTCCTTGTTGGTGTCTTCATTCTTGATTCTAACTTGGTGATATCCCAATCTCATATCTACCTTTGAGAATACTTTGGCTCCTCTCAGCTGATCAAAAAAATAATAAATACTTGGAAATGGATACTTATTCCTGATTGTTCCTTTGTCCAATTATCTATAATCTATACAGAGTCTTATATTTCTATATTTCTCTTTTAAAAACAACAGAGGATCTCCCGAAGGTGACACATTAGTTCTTATGTAACCTTTATTTAATAACTCTTCTAAATACATATGCGGCTCTTTAAATTCTAGACGGCTCATTATGTAAGGTGATTTAGATAAAGGAACTACACCTAGCACCAAATCAATAGTGTAATCAATCTCTCTCTTAGGTGGCATTCTTGGAAATTCTTGAAATACATATGCAAAGTCTTATAACACTGGGTAGTCTTGTAACTTTGGTTATTTTCCTTCTTTTGGATCCTCCATATAAGTTTCATACGTTTGGAAAACTTATCTAAAACACTTTCTCAAGTACATAGTTCATATCTGTCTCAAATAAATCCATGTTCAAGGTATACCTGTCATTGTCACTTGATTTCCTTCTTCATCCAGACAAGTATAAGTTGTTTACCTCAGTGATAGTATGATTTGTCACTTGATATTCCTATTTCCATAACAATTTCAAAATCACATATATAGAAATCAAGTTTTCTTTTGTAGAATATTGAAGAGATCCCAATCCGTGGGAGGAGGAGAGGGAAATGTTTAATTGCAAAAATATTGCACACCCTCTCTTAATAAAACCACACTTGTGAAAATGCAAGAATCGATGGATGGTTCTTTCTCATGATGTTGTCTCTATTGTGACTAGTTCAATTGTGTATGTAGTTAAAGCAAGATATGATTCTCAATTGTCATGACCAAGGGAGAAGTAAAGAAACCATTTTATTTCTTTGAAACTCTAATGCTCTCTCTTGTTCCAAACCCTAGAATTGGACACATGATTCTCGACTTAGCACTAGAACTCCACACATAACTAATAAAGACTTTAAAGAAATTCTTAAAACTATATGCATCATTGTCTAAACAAATAGAACAGTGATTTGCTTCTTTGCAACTCCCCTTGTTAATTATCTCATCTGTGTCAAAAAAAATAATAAGTCCTAATAAAAGTATCTCAACTTTTTAAATAATGACGTAGAAAAGAAAAATAAAAATAAAAAAAGACGTATTTTAAATAAGTTGATAAATACATAAATTTATTTTAAATGATTATAATTCTAAAATTTAATCCTTTATTATATAATTCTATTAATTTAATCTAGGAATACATAATTTCTTTTAAAATAAAATAATTATTATATCCTTATATTTATGAAAGTTTATTTTTAAGTAATTATAATTTTTTAACATTATACAATTAGGGGAGGTAGGTGCAGGAGGGGTCAACTTTGACCCCATAGGAAACAAAATATCTCAGGTTGGTTGGTGTCTAGGGAAAAGAACAAATGACCAACAAAAATGGGATTCCTTGATGCAAGGAGTAGAATTATTAGCCTCCCTCGGTTTCGATTCCTACATCATGTTTTGGAGATTCAAAAATAGTGCTAGAAAAAATGAAGAAATTTCAAGATGGGTTGCTAGTTGAAGCAAATAGGATGCAAAAAAGGTGCAAAAAAAGGTCCTCACCAACATTCAAGATTTATATAAAGTACAATTCCATCATATTCTGAGACACAATAATAAGAAAGATGATGAAATGGCTAACACGGGTGCTAAGTTAAAGTCAGGTTATATCGCCATAGAGAATCGATTTCCTATTTGAAATGGTTCCCATTCTAGCGAATGGAATTCTTCCTAAGGATCTCTTTGGTCTTGCTCTTTTATTCCTCCTTGAAATTAAGTGCTCAACAAGCAAAGGAAGGGGGGCCATAAAGGCCCCACAATAACCCCTCATTTTTTTCGGGAAGAGAACACATTTGGTGGCAACTCCAGTGGGAAAATGGAGGGTCTTTTAAATGTTTGTAAGGATGGGATTTAATGCCCAAATGACTGAAAGTAAACTACCAGTTGTTGCATTCAAGCTGCATAAGGATCATCTATTCTCGAGACTTTCCCTTGCATGTGCTGATGATCAGACTCAAGGGAATGGAAATTTTGGGTTTTAACCAACTTAGAAGGGCAAGCCTAATATCTACAACGTTGGTATTATGGGCATACATATTCTTTCTGATATCACAACTCCAAGCTTATTTTATGAGACCGATAGAATGGAGGAGCCTTTGAATGAAATTTGGGAAACCAAGAATGTTTATCTACACACCAGGAAATGTTTGTGTTGCACGTTTGAGCTAGCCAATTAGATGTTAGAGGAAAATAGGAAAATTGGCCTGGACATTTTCAAGTTGGACATGAGGATCGAGGATGTGGAAATGAACTTGTGAGGAAGTAGAAGTAGAGGAAATACATAAAGAGATGCAACTTATGAAGGAAAATTAGATAACCAATTTTGAAAGCGTGAGGAACTTTCCTATAGAAATGAAATTCTTGATAATGGAAGCTATTGCAACTGAAAGTGAGCAGAACGAGGAAAATTTCAATTGGATTCAGGAAGAGCTTGCAACTAAAATTGAATGGAACGAGGACAAGTTCATCTAGATTCAGGAAGATCTTGTAATGGTTCATAAATTTGTTGAAGAATCAGATGGAAATCATGAAAACCAACATCTAAATGATAAGAACGTCACTATGGAGGAAGGGAAAATTTTGCAGTCGAATGTGTTCCAGGGTCGTAACCAGGAATGAAGTCTCATTTCTTTACATATTTTTTCTTCTATTACCACAAACACCAAAAATACCCAAATACTAGGAAGTAATAGAATTTCCAATCAACATCGACGAACACCAGATGCAAAGGAGACCCAAGAATTTCCACTAAAGATTTTCTATTATCAATATTCCAAGACCCAAAGACCCCTTTACAATGAGAAGCTCTCCTCTTTAAAAAGGATTGAGAGACACCAAAATCCTAACCACATTTCAACTGGATGGCTTATATTAAAAGATCAAAATGTTCCAATTAACAATTGATATGAGCTCAACATAAAGTACACAGATCAATTTAATAATATAACACATCAATGAACCAAATCGTCCTAGGAGAGGGGATCCCACTGAATATGAAAAAATAAAAATGAATAAATATCATGGTGGGTCTAGCAGGTATTAACTAACATGCCTAGTGTGTCCCCATGACACAATATAAATAGAAATAAAATATTAAGTGCAAAATAGTGCCTCTCTAGGAAAATTGCGAGCCTCCAAAAGCTCCAAAAAATCATAAAATATGTCGAAGAGATGGGTGTGGGTCCATATAAATGTTGAAACTGCTGGAAAATGGGTGGAATGCATCAAACTCGTCATAAAAAACTCATACCATGCCATTTCCTTTCCTCAGTATCCCAAATCGAATTCCTTAGTAACCATTTTCAACATTTTTAATCTGCCTCAAGAACTTTGACACTGCCCAAACTGTCATCTAGAGTGTATATGTTGTCAAAATTATCCCACCATGCTCTCTCAGAGGGGGGTAAAATGGTAAAAACAAGTGGCTGGACCACCCCCTCCTCATGAAGCACCCTAGTTGAACCAATCAAATCACCCTTCCGCTCTGACAAGCCATTCAAATGGCAAAACTGCACCAAAATGGTATACTGAGACAAATCATCATTGTAATTGTCTGGAACTGAAAAAAAAAATATTTCATTGGACTCAAGGATCCCAAATCCATTTAAGGTGCATACTCATACACCTTACAGATCTTTGCATGATCAAGTACAATATCTAATATGCCCAAACAGATAAAATAATAATCTGTAAATGATCAAATAATCAATAAAATGACCCATCCTAATATCATTCTGCTACAAGTGTTTGGAGGTTAAGACATCCTCTACAAATAATTCAAATAACACTTATAAAAAGTAGTAATCATTTCACTGTCGATCTACCAACCAAATATATAGAGTTTCGTTAATTAATGATAACTCAGACCAGACTTTCAAGACCATACTCACTTCATAGTTGTAATCAATTTGCTAGTGAAGGGTGAAGGCTAAAAATAAAAAGGCTAGGCTAAAGGGTGGATACCAACTTGAAATTGTGACACTTTGGATATGGAATGGGGATACTCACTTTAGTATATGCTAGACAATCAATAACACATGGGATGGTAGTGTCTCACAAATGGGTAAGTTACGTTCAGAGGTGCTTATTCACCTTGACAAATGTTCACAATCCAAATAAAATACAAGTGAGCCCAACAATGTTTAGATATAAATTTTAAGAACCATTTCTTTTTGGGCCTTTGAGTTTCCATAGCCTTGATCCATGCATTTGTTACACAAATTTTTATTATTTAAGAATTCATGCTCCATGCGTGTTTAAAAACACTTGTTACATGGGTTTTACATTTCACATTTCAAACTTACACATCAAAGCCAATTTCATTAGGATTTCCTTGCATTCATGTATGTTCAAAAACACTTCTTTTCATGAATGGGATTTTCACAATATATTCATTTCATTTCCATAGACATTGTATTGATGGAAGCACTATTTGTTTCAGGTTTATCCAAAACAACCTAGGAAACTCAGAATCAAGATACAAATAAACAAGGAATATTATCCAACAAAGAGGCTATAGTAGGGAAAGGTCCTCCATTCCACAAGTCAAGTAGTAGGTCGGTTTAGAAACATAACTGTAAGGTAATAGATGGGTGGACATAATGAATGATGAAACCAACACTAGCAGGACAAAGTATAGTGGGAATGATCACCTCTATTCTCCATAAAGAGGGTAAAACCAATGAGTATGGGTCAAGAACTTCTAGGTCTAAGTAGGGACATACATACATAATTTCAATACAACCAAGTCCACATATTTATATGACTGAAAAATAATGAAACTAGATGCTAAGACATGCCAAAAGAATGAGTATAAAAGCAATAATAACGATAACAAAAGATAATATCTGCTAAGACATATACATGTAAATAACCAATCCAAACCAACATATCTCCATTGAGATACTGCTGCTGCAACTCTGGGAAATACTAACTTATATGTAAATGGATAAATGGCTACATTATTCCTCAGGTATGAGTGTCCTGAGACTCAGTCATGGCATGAGAAAGTAATATAGTCCATCATCAAATAGTGATCCATCATAGATGCTCATCTCAACATCTCATATGCAAGGGAACCGGTTGAAACAGTGTACTGGAATTTGAAAAATATAATATGGTAGCTTGGATACTATATATGTGATAACATATGGCTCTATCTAGGACAAGTGGTGTGCTGAATAGAGTGCTTGAGAACCTCAGAATCTCTGGTCCTCACATTTTTCTACTTGCATCATTACTCTAGCACTGCAACAACTACCAAAATGCCATCCACTACCTACAAAATGTCTAGAGCTATACCAAACTCACAGACAGGTCATCAAAACAATGCATAGACAAAAGAAAGTATTGAAATTGAAATGTATGAAAATGAAAAGAAGAAATAAAATCTAATCTATAACCATAACTTTTAAGAAAAGATTGATTTTATTGTACATGAAAATGGCAAAAAATCAGGACTACACTAAGACCTACAAAGGAAAGCTTCAGGGAAAGACAAAATATGTCAGGCTAAAAACTAAAAACTACTTCCCAAAGGAGGCTTATTCAGGTCATACCTCCTCTAACCTACCAGGAAAGAAAAGATTCCATGCTAAGTGAGGTCAGGGATATAATACCTCAACTCCCTTTGGTTGATAGGACATAATATTTCTCACCCATTACCAGTGGAAAGAAAACACATGTCACCAATGCAATGCTCAACGGTGAAAGGTCCAACCCAAATTCCATTAGCTTTCCCTTACCGAATATATATTAAGTGGTTTGAGATAAGGACTTGACTTCCCATGGGAAATCTGTTCCTATTCACTTATTCATGAACAACTTCAATGTTACGTATAGGCATGGGATGGACTCCAGCAAGTTTTTGTGGTTGCAGGGTGATAATTCTTGTGCCCCTCCTAGAAGGAACTATATCAAACCTGTGTGTACAACCATCTATGGAAATATCTACCCTACCAACTATGATTTCTCTAACCTCTCTCCTCATCTCTTGGACATTATCATTAGGCCCTTCCCCATGAGGAGACATTACATGTTTGATAGTTTCTTCTATAGTCTAGAAGTATCTATGTTCTTCTAAGGGATGAGGCATATGGGATATAATAGTGTGGAAATTCAACCCAGTGATAGATTAATTTTACTCACAACAATTAACAATTGATCATGCAAAATCACTCACAAAAGAGACTGAAATTGGAGCTGTAACACTATACTGTATTATGTAAGTGTACAATATCCAACCCTGTAATAACATAGGCTGCTGAATAAATAGAATACATAAAGGATTTGATTGCATGAGGATCAAATCAAATCTAGCATAAAGCAGGCTTACTAAAATTAAGCAAATCCCCCATAGGTGTAAAAAGCTGATCCCAAATCTGTCATGGAGCTCACGAATTGGAAAAAAGGCTTAGGCAAGCTAAAGAGTGGTGGAATGGAAGCTCATACATGCTTTTTCATGGAGAAAAGAGAGGAGTATGTGTAGGACAAAAAACTAGTCAACCTCACCTAGTCTAGCTTTTCCTTTTGCCTTAAAACACTGAAAAAAACAGGCAATAAAGCAGGAAAAGCAGAAGGGCGCCTAGGAGGCTAGGAATAAAGCAGAATTGATTCCTTTAGCTCTCCCATGTGCTACATGAGTCAAATAAGGCAATTTTGACCATTATGGATAGGCAAAAGACAACTTGCACAAGGTGGGACACATGAACTAGGAAAATAAGACAAAAATAATTAAATTAATGTCTAAGTGGGTAAACTATGGGTTGATTATTCTAACACCCCCCCTTAAGCCTGAATTATGAGTAATATATCAGAAAAATATAGGGCCTAGCAACAAGGCTTAGTCACCCTTTACATACTGCATGTCCATACAACCAAGGAAAGAGGCAAAACCAACTTGGGAAAATCCTCCCTTAAACATGGACTGTAAAAAAAAAATTTGGAATCTTGTCTTCACTCATGCTTCACAGCATGATCAGCAATCCCCAGCAGTGATTTGAGATTGCTGAAGGTCTTCTAACAAAATTCTTTGGTGAAGATATCAGCTACTTGTTCTCAAGATGAACAGAAGAGTAGGTGAATGGTGCCATCATGCATAAGCTCTCTGATGTAGTGCATATGAATCTCAATGTGTCTGGTTCTCTGCTTCTGAACTGGATCTTTGCAGATTCGAATGGTACTTTTGTTATCATAGTATATGGTAGTTGAGTACTCTGGTTCGAAGCCACACTCTCCAAGTAATCCCTGCAACCATAAACATTGAGTTGTTGCATTAACAACTCCTTTGTACTCTGCTTCTGTAGATGAGAGTGCAATGGCACTCTGTTTCTTGCTTGACCAGCGGATTGGCCCTTCTGCAAGCATGAACACATATCCTGATGTGGAATTTCTATCTATGCTATCACCTACCCAATCACTGTCAGTAAATCCAATCAAATCAAGATCAGATTTTGCTTTATAAAAGATCCCATGTGTCCTTGTTCCCTGAACAAAGTTAATGATCATTTTGGCTGCTTTCCAATGGATCTCTTGAGGATGATACATGAATCTAGAATCCACACTTACTACATAAAAAATATCAGGTCTAGTATGTTTCAGATATAATAAACATCCAATCAATTGCCTATACAGTGTATTGTTTACCATAGGTGAAGAATTAGCTTCTTCCAGCTTCACTCCTAAAAGGAAAGGAGTTTTGCTTTCTTTGCAATCCTTCATTTTGAATTTGTTCAGCAATTCCAAGGCATATTTGGACTGGTGGACCTTGATTCCAGCTTTGGTTTGAGCAATCTCAAGCCCCACAAATTTACTTAAGAGCCCCAAATCTGTGATGGAGAAGACTTGGTTCATAGCACCCTTTAAGGAAGCAATCTCAGCCTTTGAGATTCCTGTAATGAGGAGGTCATCAACATATAACACAATGATCATTAATGAACCATTAACTAACTTCAAATAGACATTTGGATCTGATTTGCACCGAACAAAATTCAGTGATAGCAAGAAGCTATCGATCTTGGCATACCAAGCCCTGGGGGCTTGCTTTAGCCCATACAATGACTTTCTCAACCTGCACACAAGAGAAGGGTTAGTAGCAAAACATTGAGGATTCTGCATATATATCTCCTCAGTGAGATCTCCATTCAGGAAGGCACATTTTACATCCATGTGATGCACCTCCCATTGCCTTGAGGCTGCAATGGCTAAGGCTAGCCTGATGGAATCCATCTTTTCCACTGGGGAAAAGGTCTCATTGTAATATATGCCATGAACTTGTGAGTAGCCCTTGGATACCAATCCGGACTTGTACTTCAGTGGTGAAACATCAGCAAAAAATTTGGTCTTATAGACCCACTTACACTGGACTAACTTTCTTCCTGGAGGAAGATCCACTAGCTCCCATGTGTTGCTCTTCTGGAGTGAGTTGAACTCCTCCTTCATGGTTGTTTTCAATCTTGGATCTCCTGTTGCTTCTTCATATGTTTGAGGATCAGACTCCACCATCAAATAGCATTTTTCAGCAAACATAGGATCCTTCATGCACAGACCACTCTCAAATTGAGATCTAGTCCTCCTTGGGTCATTGGGATCCCCAGCTAGCTCTCCTGGTGCATGTAGTGTCTTGGCTGACCATTTTGGCATTGTGGGGCTGTTAGGGTCTGCAATAAACTCATATCCATCAGACAAATCAGAATCATCATGTTCAACAAACTCTTTACTTACTTCTTGGGGTTCAGGTGGTGAAGAGGCTTCACCAACTTCCATTGATGCAAGGGGTTGTTCTTCAAACTGAACACACCTTTCAATGAAGGCTTTGTCTATGCCCAAATTTATCCACTTGTACCCTTTTGAATATTTAGAGTATCCAACAAAAAGACACTCTTGGCTTTGGGGCTGCAAAGCCTTCCTCTTCTCTGTAGGAATCCTAGCCCAAGCCTTTGAGCCAAAAATCCTGAAATGGGTCACATCTGGCTTGTGCCCACTCCATGCTTCGAAGGGAGTCATACCATAAAGCTGTTTGTGAGGCACCCTATTTTGGATATAGGCTGCATAGTTGATAGCTTCAGCCCAGTACTTTGGTGGCAAAGTTTTCTGTGATCTGTTCTTCCTCTCAGCAACACCATTTTGTTGTGGTGTGTAGGGGATAGAATGCTGCATCTGAACACCCACATCTGCACAATAGTTAATAAACTCAGACTTGTCATACTCACCACCATTGTTAGATCTGAGGACCTTGAATT